>ML685764.1:29283489-29311855 GCA_007922175.1 Pelusios castaneus
CCCCTCCTCTATGTGCTGTTCCCCAGTGTTTTGAATCCTAACACCTACTTTTGATTTGCTGTTACAGCCTGACCTGATGCTATGTCATACACTCCCCTGCATTTAATTTCCTCCCACTCTGTAACTTTCCTATCTTCAAAGCGTCTGACGAAGTGGGATTTTCTCCCACGAAAGCTCATGCGATTAATAAATCTGTTAGTCTTTAAAAGTGCCACAAGACTCTTTTGTCTTTCTACAATAGACTAACACGGCTACCCCTTTGGAATTATTTTAAAAGGAAACTATTTAACTTTAAATTTTAAAAATGAAATTTAAATAATCCTTTTAATTTGGCATGATCACTTAGTGCACTGTATTACTGGCATGATCACTTAGTGCACTGTATGGGGAAGGATTTCAGCTTTGAACAATGCGGCAAACCTCTTTTCTTACTCTAATGTACTTTTCTGGATACGTAATGTGCATGCAGAAATAAAGATCTGGCTTTTTAATGATATCACACTGATCTACATGCTGATGTCCAGCTTGTCAGCAGGGGAAGGCTGAAGACCTGAGGTCAACCCTCTGAACACTTCTTTAAGAAGCTAGTTGTAGGATTGTGCTGAATACATATTGCCCATAGTGTCTAGGGCAGTCAGCACACAAACATTTTAAACATTATTCCTATTCTAGATGTCTTCTCATGTGCCTTCATTTGGCATATGGAGGTAGCCTTTAGATTTCTGAGCAGTTTGATTCTTTAGGGTTCTAAATACAAATGAAACTAAACAAGTCAACTTTATATCCTATGGGTATAACCCTCCCTGCAAAACTTTATTCCAATTACAAAATGCCCCCTAAAAGTGAGCTCGTTTGGCCCTGGACATTGGCAGAATACTCCTGCCTTTGTTGTTTGATGCACTCCTCCACTGTAGCTGAGGTTTTACAAAAAGTTTTTCAGGTCATCTTTGTGCTTGAGGCACTCCTACCGGCGTGCACTCCGCCCATGGTGGCAAACTGTAGTGCTATAAATCCATGCTTCAGTGATTCCTAATGAAGTTTAGGAGCAGAACGTTCCTCTGAAAGCTGCAGATGGTGCTTTGAATAGAAACACAAGAATTCTAGTAAGATTTTTACTGTTTTACCACTGCACATGGATGATGGAAATATAACTCCCAGGAGTAGCTCAAGCAAAGCTCTCCAGTGCACCTAATGCAGCTCCAGTATAGCACTTGATATTGCAAAAGAAATATTCATGTGCTGTCCTCTGCACGACATCTATGCTATAGTACAGCAGCACAACATGCAGCAGTCATCTGCTTCCACATGCTCTGTCTGCTTTGAGTTCCATGGTGGGGTTTCATACCTCAGCATGCAGCTGTGGGCTTCTTACAGTGATCAGAAATTTATTAGAAGTTTCACTAGGTGAGAAAGCCAAGCAGTGTGCTTTGGCTAAAGTAACTTGCAGCTTGGATCACTTTTGGGCTCAGCCTGAATCTGTAGTCAGTCATTGCACATGGCAGCTCATTTGGTAGATCACACACCACCCTAACTGGACGGGCAGGAAGGCAGGCTAGCCATGTAAGCCGTCTAACCTTTTATGTCTCTCTCAGATGCTCCTGTGACAAGCACTGTCCCAAATGGCAGACCCAGCAGCAGTTTAGAGAAGGATCTGGATCTCTTTGGTTCTGTGGAATCTAACTCACTGTCTGATTCCAGGAAGGTGAGTAGTGTGTGTGGTAATAGACTTCCCTAAATGCAACTAGGTGCTGAAATTAAGAAGGGAGAAGGTCTGCATGTTTTCATCCTCTCTGTACACAGATGTCTGTCATTGTCATCTTTTTTTTTCTTTTGACTCCTAGGTCACTGGCTCTATGCCAACAGCTGGAAGTGCTGGGTCTGTTCCTGAAAACCTAAACCTGTTTCCTGAGCCAGGAAGCAAAGTTGAGGAGATGGGAAAGAAACAGCTCTCTAAAGACTCCATCCTTTCCCTGTATGGTTCTCAGACACCTCAGATGCCTGCACAAGGTACTGCAGATCATGTGGGAGGGAGGGAGCAAGCTAAAAGCTTTCTGCTGCTGATTGAACTGTCCTGAGAATATTAAATTGATAGATCTGAATTGCTTCTAGTGCAGCCTTTTTGGACTAATGGTGACCTGTCACAATAGGAATTACTTTTTGATCTGGAGTATCAAATATACAGGCCTTGGGCTGGCTGTCCAAATTCTAAGCTGTCATTTTAAAAATTAAAAATCTTTTAGCCTTCATGGTTGTGAAGAAAACCTTCCAAGTGTGATCCAGTGCTGTGGTATTTTCAGTCAGCTTCTGGGTGTGAACTCTCTTGGCTCTTGTTACACTCCTCAGAGTGTCAACTCTACTTCTGTGTCAGCATTAACTATTTACTTGATGCTCCTTTTAGTGGAAGGAATGGTACAGGGCATGAGAGATGCCCACCAGTAGGTGGGATTTGCTTGTTTGATGGAGAAGAGTAGGAGAATCACAAAGGAAGGAAGGAAGGAAAAGAAGCCAGGTCAGTGGCTTTAAAGAGGAACAAACTTCACACTGATCCTTACTGAAGGGAATAAAAAGGTCCTGAATAATCTACTGATCCAAAGTTTAGTGCTTTCATAGAGTGCAGATTCTACCCATGATCTTCGTGCAAACTTCCCACTGACATTGTTGCAGTTCTGCTGTTCATTGATAGGAATATCTAGACCTACTTATACACAGTCCATGGGTAGTAATTACAAGGGGATTCCCCCCCTCCTCCAAGTGGGTAAAATACCTCTATTCTTGATACGGGCATTTAAAGTGCTCTTGTGATGTCTCCTTGGTGTAGGAAGGAGATTGCTATGGAGTGGCACTACTGAAGTCCAACTTCATTTCTGGCACCTTAATAGTAAACAAGAGGAGCCTCTTTATCCACTTATGTAGAGCCCTGCAAATCTGCGAATATCCACATCTGCAGATACAATGTGGATATCCACGGGCCATTTATTGCCGATGCAAATTGGATCCAGATTCACATATTTGTATCTGTGCAGGGCTAGAGCCCTGCAAATCCACAGATACAACACAGATATTGGTGGACCATTTCTTGCAGATACAGATGGGATGCGGATCCACATATTTGTATCCGCTCAGGGCTCTACACTGATTCCTCTTCCTCCTCTGAGGATTTCTTTCATCTGCTAGTCCCTGACTTGTTCATCCCATTTTGCCAGAACTGCCAGGCTCCTGGCAGAGAACAGGATACATTTGGATCTGGTTGATGATGCTCTGCCTCCTGCTCAGAAGTCATGGTGATCTGCAGTACTTGACCCAGGGATTTAATATACCACAGCTGCATGACTTGTTTGTCAGTCCAGGGAGTAATGGATCAGAACTAGAGCTCCAGTCTGCAGAACACTAGCACTCGGCCAGCACTATGTTTCTTTTAAAAGGACTTACTGGGGATTCCAAACAGGCGTGTGGTGATTCTGTTCAACCACCATTTAGACAAGGCATGTGTCAGCCAAAACGAGTGTTGTTTGGTTTATCTTTTCCCTTGGCCACTTACCACTTTGCCCTCTTCCAGGAGCAGTGTTCATGGCTCCTGCTCAGATGCCATACCCTGCGGCATACCCTAGCTTTCCGGGGGTGGCCCCACCTAGCAGCATGATTGGAGGCTTGATGGCCCCACCAGTGGGAATGATGGCTCAACCAGGAGCTGCAGGAATGGTGACGCCCATGGCAATCCCGGCCGGCTACGTGGGTGGCATGCAGACGGCTGTCCTTGGCGTCCCCAATGGAATGATGGCAGCCCAACAGACGGGGTATGTTGCCGGCATTGCGGCAGTACCACAGACAGTGTATGGTGTGCAGCCATCTCAGCAGCTCCAGTGGAACATTGCTCAGGTGAGAGGAACTTGTTTGTAAGGGACTTAAATAAATGTTTAATCCTTGCCTTTCATCCAAGGGTCTGAAACTGCTTTACAAAGCTGAAACCAATTCTGTCAATGCCCTGGGTCCCCTGTTGGAGGTGAGCAACCCAAGGGTTCTCTTAGGGCACCGACAGAGCAGGAGTCTTGCTGCCTGCCATTCTTTTTGCTTGCCGCTTCCTCCAGAGCCTGCTGGCTTTCTCTGTGCTAGTTCGCACCACAAAGCCATTGTGCAGTGGGGTGAAACACCGGAGTCTGTCCAGAAGCAAACCTGAGAACTAAAAGAGAGGGGCTCCTGGGTAGAGCTCTGCATTTCAGCTCCGGGCTAGAATGGGGGATGTTGCCCTCATACAGGAACTGAGTCGCTACCATTGGAAAGGGCACACAACATTCACTGGTGCTACGCTGGCAACTCAGCAGCACTGATGTTTATTCCATGATTACCCGTTCACCCAGACCTGTAAAGGGGGGAGCTGGCTTCAAATGAATCTTCTTGCACGCTTGCCCTCTAAGCTCCAAGGCTTGCTGCCTCTGATTTCTTCATAGTAAGTTAATCATGGACTAATAGGGCTGGAAGGGACCTCATGACGTCATCTAGCCCAACCCTCTGCTAAAAAGCAGGACCACTCCTGGCAGGGCGTGATGGGATGACGAGTGTTTTTCATTCCGCTTCTAATAGTATGCAAGAGTCAAGCCACAGGATACCCCAGGAAATGAGCTTGCCACCTTGTCTCTGTTCTTTCCTTCTAGCAAAATGTATTAGGTTGAGCTGTCATGTCTCACCATTGACATTTGTCAAGCAGCAAGAAGCAGACTGCTTTTCCCTGAAAGGCTTGGCTCTAGCAAAGCACTCCAGCACATGCTGAACTTCAGGCATATGCTAAGTGCTTTCCTAAGCTAGGGCCTAGGTTTTTCTGTTGTCTTAGAACGGTTTCTCTGACCTGGCTTGTCTCCTCTCCTCCTCAGATGACCCAGCAGATGGCTGGGATGAACTTTTATGGAGCTAATGGCATGATGGGATACGGACAGTCAATGAACGGAGGAAATGCCCAAGGAACCAATCAAACCCTCAGCACTCATATGTGGAAATAACTCCCTTTCCTCCCCTGTGCAACCCCCTGCCCCAATTTTATGACCACTTTTTTGCCTTCTGTTCTGTTTTATAACTGCTCCATGAAACATTCAGGGTTTATTTCCAGCTCTCTGTTCAACCTGAGCCTTTGTTTTCCCCATAACTGGGACCCATCTCTTCCTCGTCACTGTCAAAACCACAGGGAAATCTGTGACCAGAACGCCACTTCCAGCTCTCCTGTATTCAGCACAGTGAACTGCAAATACTCTTGGGGGCCCGTTCTCCTGTTGGCACACCTAGCTCCCACTCTCACTTCTGTGGTAATATGTGTATTCATAGAAGACCTTCTCTGGGCATCTCAGGGGAGGGACGATTTGAGATTGTTGTGAATTATGTTACTGGCTGTACTTCAGGCTTTTGGGGAATTGAATTGAAAAGAAATTGTGGGTTTTTGTTGATAAGGGAAAATCTCTGTCTGGTGCTGAGGAAGTGGATTTTAAACCAACCCATATCCTAAGTCTTGCCACCTCTGTTCTTCTCCTTTGCTGTGGAGCTCTTTGCAGCTGAGGTCTCACTGTGCTTGGCTAGTCAATCTTCATTGGAACCAAAGTCATGTTGAAGGCCCCTCCTGTGAACCAGCAGGATTTGCACACTGTTTGGAATGTGCAGTTTGCACTTCTTCAGAGTGGCTTTTTCTGTCTAATCTGTGGTGTTGATGTAATTTAAAACAAACAATTTTAAAGAACTAACCAAGATAATTAATTTATAAAGGGTCAAGAACCTATCACGTCTTTTTCTTAGACTTTTAAAATGACCGTGACATCCTAATGTATATTTTTTCATACCTTTGTTTTGTTCCTGTGCAGTCCCCATCCATATCTTGACATTCTGATACCTAAGCATAGAGGGAGAGGCTGAGACGGTGGGAGGGCAGGTTTCACTTGTCCTTCACACCCACCTCAGTACTTGAACGATCTCATCAGCGTGAGCAAAGAAGTCACACATACCTGGTTTACTTTACCCTGTGTATATGTAAATTCCTTAATAAAATATTGATATGAAATGCCAGTTGGCCTCGTATTCTTGTTTTCTCTTAAATATTTCATTTGGAATCTGTCAAATCATGAGTGATACAGTGAGTTAATCACCTCTGGGTACAGGGATCTAGTTCCTTAATCAAATGTTTTTCCTTTAAGTCCACAGTGGAAACACCTCCACGTTATTAGACTAGAACACCAATGTACTGTTTATCTGAGCCAGGATTCTAAGGGCTTTTCTATATGCAAAGTTGCACTAGTTTAATGAAAAGTGACTTGCAAATCAACTTACTTCATACAGTCTTTGCACCAGACTAACTAAAATTCATCTAAACCAGGGGTCTGCAATCTGCAGCTCCGGAGCCGCATGCAGCTCTTTGGCTGCCCTCTTGAGGCTCCAGGCTTCCTCCTGCAACCAGAGGACCCTGTCGGGGGAGGGGAGGGGGTTCGTTTCTTGTTCCGGGCTCCCCACCACCACCACCAGTGGACCCTGCGCCAGGCATCCTGGCCCAGCACCCCACACCCAGAGGTTACACCCATTGTGGCTCTCAAAATACTTAATTATTGAAGCAATTTTTTAAAAATGGCTCTTATCTTTCAGGTTGCCAACCCCAAAATCCTCTGTGTATAGAAAGACACACAAAACTTGAACACCGTACATACAGTGCAGTTCTGGTCTTGCTGCCATACAGCAATATTAACTCTCAGGGTTTTAAGAGGATTTGGTTACTGCATTAAGTTTTTAAAAAAATATTTCGATGAATCTTAAAGAATCCCACAACTCAAGAATGGACACATTAAGGAGAACTTTTTGTTGCATCTCTGCTGTCAATTCATCACCTGTGCGACTACATGTCCTTTTGCAAATGAACGTGACAAACTGGAATTTACAGAATTTCTTATGTTTTTGCCAGAGAGTCATTTTATCATCATGGATAATGCATGCACTTCTATCATGACAAGAGGAAGGACCTTGGTAGGAAAACATCTTGAACTAGTATTTTTTATGAAACTGGGAGAAGGCGAAGTGGCAGGTGGAGAACGTGATGTGAAATTATCCACTTTGGTCAGCAGTTGCTGCTTCTGTGTTTAATTAAATGCAGCATATACACTAGAAATGAAAAATGCTCTGAAATGTAGGCTTTCTACAGAAGCAGGGCTGGCAATGAGCCTGTTGTCCTGATGGGATAAGGTGTGTAGCAAATGAGTACATTTCATATACTTATCTCCTCTTTAATTCTGAAGGAAAACTTTGAAAATTCCTTCATCCTGTAATGCGAGAGCTAATGGGTCACCTAAACGAAAAGGCACAATGGATGTGAAAGGAAATACTTTGCTGAGACTAGATGATATAGGAACGCGCAGTTACACGAGATAACTGAGTGGTTTCAGTACCCATGGAGGAGGAGGATGCCTGAACAACGGTGGGTCGAGGAAGAAATCTACTGCACTATGCTGTCAGGCAGTTGCAGTCTTTTCCCTATTCCTCTAAAGTATTTTCTGCCATTGGTTTAGGGAGGTGAAATAGCATACCAGGTCTGACATTGAATTGCCTTTTCCTCTGAACCATGGCCATTATGTTTGTACATCAAACATTAGTGACCCTTTGAAAGATGACCATAATAAATCCACACCCAAGTCTCAAAACAGCATTTTTTCCCAATCTTGAAGAATTCAGCTCACTTGTGAATCTAGCAAATACTTTTAAACGTGTAGTTTGAGGTCCAAGGTTAAGGGCGTTTTCTGTAAGAATTGTTCCGCAGCCCAGGTGCAGGTGAAGCAAGCAGTTTTCAAACTGGCTTTAATCATCTTTACTTGCTGCCCAAATACTGTACATGCAGGTACAAGCCAATGAATATGAACATTTCATTTTTTGTTTCTTTTTGGAAAATTGGCTAAGAATATTTTACAAAAGAACGTGCACCCTCACATCCATCAGTCCTGCTGCATATAAACCACAAAAATACAAGTTTTACATTAGGAAATACCACACACATATAAAACATTACATAGCACAGGTATAAAATTGCCATTTGCTTTTTTTAATCTATTCCCTTTCTTGAGTACCCATCACATGCCCATCCCCTTGTCTTGAACAATGGAACTGGGGTTAAATAAGTAATTCACCTCCTTCTGTGTATGTATTTATTTTAATACAAAGTTGCTGTGTTGTTTTATGAATCTGTCATTATGACAAAGTTTATTTCAAAACTATAAAACCAAAAAGGGACTGATTAATTTAGGAAGGACCCCACAAATATGTTGCCTAATCATCTGATTTTTAGAAAATTAGTTCCCCCCTGTTAAAATAAAACCATCCTAGTGCTGAGGAGGCACAGTAGGTTCTGTTACAGCCTGCAGACCTGCTCTGACTTTCAGATGGAAAAATATGGGGTTGCTAAATACAGCGGCTGCCCTTCACACCATCTACCACTACCATCAAGATGCCTGTTGCTTTTAAAAAGCTTCAGGACTGTTCTTAAATCATGACTAACAGGCATTTGAGGCATGCCTAGCATCTCTTAAGCCACTCTCTTCTTTATTACTCTGAGTTCAGTGTTTGGGCTTTTCTTACAGAATGTTCATAGGGGTGTCCAGGATCCATGCCATCTATTAGATCAGGTGTAGTAAAGGGTTAGGTAATCTGAATGTGGGAGGGGCATTGATTCACCATATACTTCTATAAACCAAATTAAAAAAGCTTGTTTTTGCTTTCAACTTCCTTAGGCAATAACTGGCCAGAAGAACAGGGCTCTGGGTTTTAGGAAGCATTCTGCCACCAACCAGTCAAAAATCTCCAGGAACTGTCCAAGAGTGCTTTATTTTTGGACCGCACAATGAAAACACTCCTTGTAGTCAGTGTGCACGGCTTGCTTTTTGAGTCTTCATCCCTAGCTTGTTTTTAAATTGAGCCCAGCCCAGATTAATATGGATTGGCCTATGGCTGCAAATTGAGGGAGGGAAAAAAAAACTAGGAGCTGAAAATGAATGTGGGTTTTTACAAAAGCATATCAGCAACTTGGAAATGGGGGTCCTGTTGGCTTTCAAAGGATTGGTACTCCCAGGCTCTGTTGGCCCTGATCCTGAAAAGTGCCCAATATCCATGAACTTCAATAGTTAGGTGCCTAAATACCTTTGGTAGACCTGGGCCTTGGATGCCTCTGAAAACCCCACCCTCTTTCTTAATTGCTGTAGTTTTAAAATAGCCAAACTTCAAAACTTGACTTTTAATTCCACATCAGGGCTAAGATGCAACTCTATCCACTCTTCTTCCTGACGGCAGGTTTTCACAGTAGAGCTATAAACTCCTGCCATTAATGACAGACTCTTGGGTGGGGGGGCACAGCTGCAGTGCCCCATCTGCTTTATCATCAATGTCTGTTTGATGTGGGGAGTGGGACAACACGATGGGGGAAATTTGTTTAGCTTTAACTGCATGAAAAGATCAAGCCCTTTAGGAAAACAAGGCCACCAACATCAAAGTGCTAACGTTCGCGATGCCAGAATACCTGGCCGGTCAGTTACAGGTGAGGGTAGTGCAGCTACAACCGGAGACAATAAGATGCCATCTCCGGCATCAGAAAACATTGCTTCAAGATCCTTGCTATAAACGTTAGGACAAAATCCTTCTTTCTAGCAAGTGCTAGGAAGACTTGTCAATATCCAGCAGAGTGACAATAATCCCTTTAGAAAGGGCAGCTCATTTACCAACATACACTCTTCAAATTGCAGCAAAACCCCTTTTACATGCTTCTGGGGTTTCCTCTTGCCATCTGCACTAAATACAAATGCTGCAGTGAGAGAGGAGATCGCATCAGAGCCCTCACTTCTCAATGGCTGCTTACGTGCCTTCAACTTACACAATGGAGACATACTGACTTCACTTCTGGCTCTTTAAAAAAAAAAAAAAATTCATTAGGCAGGGAAGCATTATTTCTCCAACGTCTGTGTGTGCCAAGTTAATCACAGCCTTCTGGGCAAGATTCAGGGTTAGCTCCACCTTTTCGAGATGCCAGGACACGTGAAAGAAGCAGAACTTAAAGTCAATTTTGCAGTGATGGAATAGGATCGAGCTGAATTCTAACAGCCCAGAAAACCTTACTGCTTCTTGCATCGCTTACCATTTAGCTCAGAAATCATTAGCCAGTTTGATAATCAAAGCAAGGACCAGATTTACGACAAGCCAGGATTAGAGCCCATGTGTTAATGACGGCCCTACATCACCATGCTTCTAGACAAACATTTAAAATAAAAAACCATCCATGCTACAATACAGTGCACTAAACTCGGGTTTTAAAAAAATGAGGTATACCAATGAGCTGAGGTCTGGAAGGGTGGAGAGCTTGCACCAGTCATTGGGTTTTGTGGTTGCAGCCAAACTGTGAGTTGCTTTTTTGGAGTGGTCTACAGTGGGAATTTACAGGGGCACAGAGATGTCTTTCACAGTGTGAAAAATTCACACCTCTGAGAGACGTAGCTGTGCCGGCCTAAATCTCCAGTGTAGACAGAGCTAGATTGATGGAAAAATACTTCTATTGACCCAGCTACCACCTCTAGAGGTGACAGAAAAACGTTTCCCATCAGCATAGGTCTTGTCTACATTGAAGCACTACAGCTTTGTGATGCTACTATTACCTTCCACTAGCCAGTGATGTACACTAGACAAGATGATCTAGGATTTGTTTTGTTTCTTTTTTGAAGACAACAGTTTTATCCAGATTTACAGGGAGACAAACATTTAATCCCTTTACCTTACAAAACTTGCCCTCAGGTCTCTGATCTTGCCTTAAGAACCTGCTTTTCCAAGTCTTGGGGCCAGGCTGATGACTGGCGTTCAACTAGAGAATGGTTGTGTTAAGTGTGGATGCTTAAGATTCTGTTTTATGTAACTTCCTTTCTACCCTGTGTGGAAGGGTCCTAATTTCAGGTCTCTACCACACCAGTTTTCATTTTCTAGCTTCCAAATTGCATTTAAAGCAGATTTTCTCCCCCTCCTAGGTTTTCCTATACTTTGTCAAACTTTTTTAGCACACTGTGACCTGCCAACCCAGTGGTTCTCAACCTTTTGCAGGTCATGACACACTTGGTCGCATATCGGGCCCCTACCGGACACACCAGCACACCCTCCCAAGACAGTGGCTGAGAACCACTGCTCTAACCATTGGTTTGGCCCCCTAGTGGAAGTTCCTGTACTTGAAATGGGAGGAGCTGCAGCTGAATCAGCTGTTAAGGAAGCCATTGGAAAGGAGTTTCACCAGTGGCAGCAAATGTCATCTATGCTTAGAATTCTGCCATGGTGGTTGAAAGTTCTTGTTTAACCCTTCAAGTGGTGGTCTCTTCTAGCACAATTAAATCATTCCTTGGAGGAAGTGTGTGGGTGCATATGCAACAAATGGCCCCACCAAGCCGCAAGAGGTTGATGCAAGATTTGTGAGAGTAAAGTGGGGGTGGATTATTTAAAATGAAACAATAAAGCCAGTGCTTTTCACTAGATGGCCATATGCCATTCAAGGCCCTTTTTGGCATCAGCGCAGGCTGACACCCATTTCAGTAATACAAAGATATTTATAAGGGCATTAGAAAAACACACTCCATGCTAAAACCAATCAATTTTCCAAGACACAGCAGAACGGGATTCCTCCTATCAGCAAAGGTAACCCACATCCAGTTCCTTTGGCCAATGACTTCTTTCTGGTCTTTGAAAACCACTCAGCTTCATACATAGCAGTGAGGTGCCATGTTCGTTAGCGGTCGGGGGGGGGGAGGCTGAGAGCTGGAGTAAATGGCTGTACAGGAAGCACTTTTTCTAATCTCAGCTAGAGCAGCTTCATGGATTTAGAAACCTAGCTGAGAACAATTGCATGCCCTCTTCCCCCACCCCCTAATTCTCCATTAGCTTTCATACTATGAAGCTGCCAAGACTCTGATTGCTCTCAGAATATCCCTCCCTGTTTGTTACTGCCTTATCTCCCAGGTATGCTGGACAAAAATTACTTGCTCCTGGCCCAGGAACTACGTGTACATTTTTTGACATACCGGTGTTTTAAAGAACCCTTGCAGCATGTCCCAGTGGCAGTAGGGTGAGCCAGTGCCCGGCCTTACGTCTAGTCATGTTTTCTCTCTGGTAGTCCAGGCCCACTGCACATCTGGCCCTTTCAGTACAATAATGTCCTTGGCTCTCAGGGAGGCTGCATGCAAGGTGTGCAGCAAATGCAGAAGCAGCATAAAAAAATGTAATGTTCAGTTACAAGCTCAGTGCAGGGCCCAATGTTTGTGGGAGTACGTCAGGCTAAGCGGAGGCTAATTTCCAGTCGAGCAGGGCCCAAGCCAACTTTCTGGACTCTAGGAAAGTTTCAGTCCATAGCCAAATGGGGCGGATTAGGCCTACCTCTAGCTCCCAACAATTTAGAGTTATGCATGCAGTGTCACCCCGTGTTAAAAGGCTATAACTAGTTTTGTTTGGACTTCATTGGGGGTATTTAGAGCTGGCCCTCAAGCCGAAACACTCTGGGCCAAGCTCATCCTTATAACCCCACCAGGGAGCCTGGGCCTGGATTCTCATCTCACTTGCACTAATGTAACCCCACAGACTGACTACGTGTATGTGAGCTCAGAATTAAGACCTAAGTAGCTACTGTACAATCCTCATGGCTGACTTCTCTTTTTTTGGCATGGGCACTGGCTAGGAACAGATTCAAACTGTCAGCAAACGCCTTCATCTTGTCAGCAGTCTCCCTGGGGCAGTGGAGTTGCGTGGGCAGAATGGGTCTGAGGTTCCTTTCCTGATAAAAGAAATGATGGGGAGAGAGTGCAATGAGTAACTGATGAGCAATGTTCACAGCCAGCCATTGCAAACTACATGACAGACAAGAAATGCCCTCTTGTGAAAGCACATTTCTTCCACCCCCTCCGCTGAAACCTCATTCCCCATTAGGTCTTTTGTAGCAGGTAGAAAAGCAGCTCGGACTGAGGGTTTTTCTGTCTGCGTGAGGGACATGCCCGATGCTGGATCTCATGCATAAGGAAATAAAAAGGCGCTGACATCACAGTGTAAACATGAGCATTGTCTTTTTTTGGAACCCCAGTAAAACTTGCCCCCTCACCCCACAAGCCTCCCAACATGAATGTGGGTCCAGTGGGCTGGGCATGCTGTGCTGAGAGGGAAGCACTGAAAGCTTTGACGTGACAGCCATCTGAAGTCCTTGGCACGGTGGCTTTGCCATGCCAACCCGTCCTGGGGAGCAGAGGAATCATTCCCTCGAACCCTCTGCTTTGCTTTTCAGATTTACTGCCTCGTAGCCAGACTTCAGTTTACACTGAAAAGGAATCTGAGGCAGAATTTGTTCTGATTTTAGCTACACCATTATTCTTCTAAGCACACTGTTTATTAATAATAATAAATAATAAACCCCAAACACTCGGGATTGTCCAGGTTGTCCCAGAGATTCCAAGCATATCCTTCAGATTATAGTTCGTTTGTCTTGGTACTGGATTTTCCACACATCAGCATGAGTAGGTTTGTCCAGCTACCACGTAGGTGAGAGTGGTGGGTCACATAGGTGGCCCTGGAATACTAGCTTGAAAAAAGTCTCTGCAGGCTTCCCCACTTTATCTTGAGCAAAATATTGTGCTAAGAGTGTTGTTGCTTGAGGTGAAGTCGACACCCCTTTTTATTGGTTCTGAAAAGACGGCTGGGTTTTGTGTGTTTGTAAAGCTATGCTATTAACTCAGAAATTTAGAGACAGCATGATGTGTGCTAGAGAGACCGGAACGAACCTGCTACTTTAGTCCAAATTAATGAGCAAGACTTCAACCAAACTTTCATGCTGTGTTCAAGATTGGCCTTCCAATGTTCAATTCACATTCAGCTCAACCTCCAACTCAAATCACACCTGCTCATTTGTCCATCAAAGAAAGGCTCGGGTGATTTTTTTTTTTCTCTCTTCTGAAACTGAGTGGCCAAAGAAAAGCAGAGGAAATGCTAGTCTGAAGATGATCGTTCTCTTGAATGCTTGTCTTCTTCAGACATCTGCCCACTAACGTGTTCAAAAATCCAGCACTCAGGAGTAAGGAAATTGAGTCCAGCCAGCCAACGTGGACATCAAGTAACAGCATCATGCTCTGGAAGAAACCTAAATAGATGTCATCACTTTCTTGCAGTTCCAGTAAACAGGGCACAAAATGGCTGCCTCAAATAATCCATTCCAGCTCTAACGTAAAACTGTACAGTAGACCAGCAGGGACACCTTTAAGTGTGAGCGTGGTGTGTATTGCTTGTACTGAACATTCACTCCATCCACCACAGCAAACCAGGCTCTGGTTCCTTGGGAGAAAAACCATGAGATCCTGGGGACTGGGGAACAAATAGACCTATCTCCACCTGCAGTCAGCAGCCCCCAGTCTGGTCTGCACTCGGAGGTCCTTAGATATTTTGGTTTGGTGAAGTTGCAAATTCAATGTACATTTATAGCAGCTGAAATTCCTGGACACAAAGTTGCTGAAATCTTGATGGTGGTTTTGTTTCATAAGACCACCACCAAAGAGTGGGGCGTTGACTGGCAGTTTCCATTTTGTGGAGGGGGTGGTTTCATAGCAAAGTTCTTACCCTTCAGGTTTATATTTTTGTTTCTTTGCAGCAGTAAGTTCTAGTTGGCTCATCCTAGCTAGCAGTGCAGGAGGAACCAGAGGATGTTTTTTGTGCTCTGTGCATTGTGAAATTCTCTTTTTGCCAATCAATAATGAACAACCCCAAAACTCTCAATCTTGACTTTGGTTGATTGGTATCAAAGACTGAAGGTCAGAGCTATTGGGTAAGTAAAAATCCCATTAACCTCAAGTCTTTTCCAGTCTGGCCACTCGTCCTTCTCTTCGTTTTGGAAACTGATCCCTCAGGACAGTCGTGTAATTTTTATTTATTTTTTAATGAAGAAACCGCAGTTTCTAGTGGTGTCTCCCCTGAGTATTTTCAACAAATTTCATTAGGCACCTTCATAAAAAGCTTCCATAATTCTTGGTTTTGCTACAAGAACTGGTCCTCATTGGGAACCAGAATGCTGCTTTTAAAAAACAAAACAGACACTCGTCACGGTAATAAATTCAAAACATCTTGTTTGTTGTGAAACCTATCAGTCACCCTTACACCAGATCCACCGTGAGTGCAACTGAGATGTTTCCCTGGAGCGTACCAATGAGCCAAAGATTGGGAAAAGGTGCATTCAGCCTTCTTTCTTATTATGGATTGTTATATGTTCTGATAACCCTCTGTCTGCTACCTGAAAGTCAGTAATGAAGCATGGAAACCTTTCAGCTACAAGTTGTGCCTCACCTGGGGGTGAATGAGCAAGTACAAGACTGACTAGGAGTTCAATTCAACCATCAGTGCAGTCTTCCCTTTGTATCTAGCTGGAACGGTTGCATGAGGTATGGTATCTGTTCCATTTTGAGGGCAGTCCTTCAACATCATTTGAAAGGCTGAAACATCACAACAGATCCATAATACATTTAAACAACAGTCAGGTCAAATGCACCTTTTTCTTCCCCTGATCCTTTGGTAGAGTCACTTGTCATACGCTACATGCTACTAAAAATAAATAAAGTGATCAATAGATTTGGTTGCTCAATCTTGCAAAATTGTACCAGGAAACTAACAAAACAGCAAGTGACTGGCAGATGGTTCTTGTTGCTAGAGAGAAAGTCCCTCCTAGATATTGCAGAGAGAGTGTGTTGAATTAGCACATGGCAGGCTACATAATACCAGAAGATGCTACATTCCGTTAAAAAAAGTAGTAGTGCTGAATATATTTTTCTTTTTTTAAAAAAAGCAAAAAAAAAAAGCTATTTTTTCCTCCACAATCAGGAAAACAAAACTGAGGCAAAACAGAGAAAGTGAACATGCTACTTGCAGTGGGACTGAATGAGTCATATCCACGATGTTCCCGCCAGCTGTTCAGATGGGAAGTATGGTCCGTAGTTTGACTCATTTCTGAATGTGACGTGATGAGGTGTTGTAACAGTCTTGATATTGGTTGCTGGTCAGTCACATAACTTGTTCTGTTCTGCGTCACAAGTGTTTTCTTGTTTCTCCTTCCCGCACCCCCTCTTTTGAACGTCCTCCTCCTGCATGGTGGAGCGTTGCAGTTGGTGAGGAACATGTCGAGAGCAGTTCGTTTCAGGAAGAGAAAACAAAACAAAACCAGACACAGGATATTTACAGACCTTCCACCAAAAGTTTGGGTAGGCCAGGTTGTTCCTTCCTTCCCTCCCTCGCACCCCAGCCCTGAGCCCTGCCCCTTACGGGCAAGAAGGACTTGTGGAGCTCTCTAGAGAGGACTGGGAGAGGCGACGTGTCAGTGGGCCAATTGTGGAGTCTGCCAGCGAGGAAGTGGGGAAGAGTTTGTACCAGCCTGTGATCATGTTGGACAGATCCAGTTCTTCCAAGACAATCTGTGCCATTCCCATGAAGCATTTGTGGTCCATGCGGCCATAATCTCCCCAGACAATCACCTACAGAGAAGAACCATCATTAGCTGAATCGAGCCTGTCCCATATTCTTGTCTCTGACACCGAGTCCTCATCTTATGCAGCTGTGACCAAGTTTGTTGGCTTCTCTCTGCCTCAGTTTGCCTACCTATAAAACTGGACATTATAGTATTAATTTTGCAGGGATGTTGTGAAGCTGAGTGACCCCATTGACAAATGACTGGAAAATGATGCAAGATCTTGGCTGCAAGGTCCTGCCCACTGTTTCTGGGCAAAGAAAGTCTCTTACTCCATGTCTGTACGGCACCCACTCTGTGCAGGCTCTGACGTTAGGTAAGGCATTAATATAATATTAACATACAGAATTAAAGACCTGCCTCTTTTGAGGGGCTGGGCACCTGCAGTTCCAATGGGAGCCACAGGATCTCTGCATCTTTGACATTTGAGATCTCCCTCATTGAGCCTAATGCTTTGCAAAATCAAATCCCCCTCTCCTCACCCTGATAAGGTGTGAATGCTTTGGTAAATGCATGTATCCGTCGTCGACTGGATGAGGGAAAGGTCAAAAATCCATTCCATCCAAGGATCCCAAAGCACTTTGCAAACTTCCATTACTTATGCCTTGGAATGCCCCAGTGCTATATGGTAGTCATTATTGCCCCCTTTTATCAATGGGAAGAACTTTGCCTTCTGTGTGTTCCCAAGGTCTAGGACGAAGTAAGGGATCTAGATTCTTAGTTCCCTTCCCTTTCCCCCAAATTTAGGATTCATGTTCTGCTCCCCCGTCAAAGATCAGACGTTTGACTGGGTCTTTCTACAGCTGATGAATAGCGGATGTGAGACCCACTGCTGGGGGCATGCCTCGAAGACGCCCAACTTTCTCTTTAAGAAGTGGTCTTTGCCCACCTCCCTTTGAAAAGGGATTACTTTACCTGCAGAACTCTGCCCTGCGGTCCCTCGTCAAACAGTAGCGCTTGCTGATAGAGCGGATCACAGGTCTTCTTGGCCGTCTTGGTCTTCTTCTTGGCCAGGCAGGTCCCGTTCTCCAACAGATAAACTTTAACATAGGTGGCTGCATGGAAGGAAGACAAAAGCCCAGATGCAAACCAGCTGTGATGACCGTCAGCAGAAACAGATGGGCACTGTGCCTCAGCTGTAGTTGGAGAAACTAAGGCACACATTGCCAAGAACACACCTCTGCACCCAAACCTGCACGTGCATCATTTTCCAGAGCAGTGTGGAAGGGATGGGGGAGGGAAGTCTGGTTTATCTGTGGTGGTGATGGGCAACTGGAATTGGCAGGTGATGGTGCTGTGCCTGCCTGGGGAGGGAGGAGATGGTCGGTGCTATTGATTGCCTGGACTTTTCATTTCTTTGCTGGGTAGGTTTTGGATTAGGTCTGTCAGTTTTAGAACAACCTGATCTGCTCTATGGCCTAGGGTTTTGGTATGTGTTAAAGGCTGGGTCTGCGTTGGCGAAACACCCACGGCTATGTCGACACTTGTTAATTTAAGTCAACTTTAGCTAAGTCGACTTAGCATGTCCACACTTAAATTTAAAGTCGACTTAGGGGGGAACTTACAAAGTCGACCTAGAGTGTCCACACTAGGGGGGCTAGGGGGACCTAGGGCAGGTCCACGGTGGCAGGGGGGCACCCCTTGCCCAGTGCCAGGGGGCTCAGCCTTTGCCCCATTGTACCTGGGTACAATGGGGCAAAGGGGGACAGGGACCCTGGCAGGGCATAGGGGCAGGGCTCTGCCCTGCCCTTTGGGGGGGCATGCCAGGCTCCTCCTGTGCCCCCTCCCCCCCGGCAGGGAGGGCAGTCAGGGAGTCCTGGAGAGCCCTAAGTCAACTTAAAGTTGACTTAGGGCTACTCCAGGTCTACACTGCCTTAAGTCGACTTTAAGTCTAAGCCTAAAGTCGAATTAAGCCTAAAGTCGAATTAAGCCTAAAGTCTTAAGCCTAAAGTCGAATTAAAAGTAGGTTTAATAAAGTCGACTTAATTTTCATTAAGTTGACTTTATTTTCCTTAAGTCAACTTACGGAAAGTGTAGTGTAGACGCAGAGTAAATTAAGTCGACTTAAGCAAGCTTAAGTCGACTTAATTTACAAGTGTAGACGCACCCTAAGGAACTAACCAGAGCATGAACAGAAGAGGAAGCCAGACTATTAGTGGGGTGTGTCATAACGGAAAAGAGAGGAGTTAATTTCTTCCCAGACCTGACCCCCCACCTCCCCTAAAGCTCTTGGTCTCTACTGACTCCATCGGGTTTACATTGGGGATGAATTTGGGCCCAAGCAGTACAGGAAGGACCCTGACTCCCAATCAAACCCAAACAGCACATCAGAGCAGACCCAAGCCACCTCCACAGTTACTCCTTTTCCCATCTCCTCCCCTCTGCTTTAAAGCGACTCAGCACAGATACCTACCAGGGATGGTCTTGGAACCCAGCTTTGGGGTGAGGCCCCTGGCCTGTATCACTTGCACCTCCAGCTGCCCGTTTCTATCGATCATCCCAATGTGGACATCACCTAGGACAAAAGGGGAGAGAGGAGAGTCAGTGGTCCTAGTAACTGACATCACGTTCCGAAGACAAACAGCTGCCCCAGTTAGCATTAGCTGCAAGTCCACAGCATGAACCGCTGCGCTCGCCCAAGCGCAAAGTGCTGGCAAAGAGTGGGTGCAGCCCATCCCCAAGGGGATCCTGTTCTTCTTGGTCTTGGGCTTTTTATCCATATCGTTCCCTTCCTCGCCTGTGTATCATCCTGGGGCTTCCTCCAACCTCTGTGCCGTTGCTCTGAAGGCCTAACGCACCCAGTGCACTGCAGAGCAATTCCCAGAGCACCTGGAGTCCGCAAACAATGACAGCGAGGGAGGGGGACAGCAAAATTAAAGGACCAACACCAGGGAGCTGATGAGAAGGCAGGACTCTGACTTGGATGAAGAAATCACGGGAGCGCCATCTGGAACATGGCTAGGACCCGTTCTGGGCAGCTTGTTACCAGAACAACATAGATGAGAGAGAATTCAGAGAAGAGTGATGTGCAGTGGGCTTTGTGCACCCAAGTGTCGATCTGAGCATGCTGTCGTGCGACTGGAACAACTGAGGATGACATCAATGGCTGGCTCTTCGAAACTTCAGTTGAGCTCTGCTCACAGGCAATGAGGCTGCAGCATTTTAAAAACTGGACTCCCCCAGTTTGAGACGGAGCTTTCCCCTCCTGCTTCTCCAATGACCAAATTCTCTGTCCATGTACTTTCCTAGCTGGCAGGCCACTGCCAGATCCCCCCTCTCGGAATCCTAAACCAGCCCTTTGGCAGATTTCCCCTTGCTACAGGATGAAAATTTAATCCTAGTAAAACCACTGCAGCACGTGTCTTGGAGGGCCCAAGGCTATATGAGTATCCACTTCACATGTGAGGTGGGTGATTTTCCTATGGTGCAGTTCTTCCAGCCCTTTTTGAGTGCCAAGAAAGAATCCTTCCCATTGGTCCACATTGTCCTGGGCTCAAGAAAGTATTTCTGATGGGCCCTGGGCACGCTCCAGATTCCATATCGTACACTTCTCAAAAGCGTCTTCAGGGCCAGCCCCAGCCCTCCATTTACAAATGCTGAAACTTCTTTCTGTTAGTAAATAAGTTAATAAGTTCTCCCCTTAGATTCCTCTCCCCCCACCCTCTTTTAAAGTGCTCAGGCTGAGTTATGTCTTCACGCTACCTCCCCTGGAGGAGGAGTCATTCCTAACTTTGGCCAGCAGAGGACAGCTGAGGAATGCATGTTCTCAAGCATCCAGATGCCAAAGAAGAAAAACGAAACAACATGACAGTGGTTGAATGGGGAGCAGGTGTCTGTCTGTTAAAGAAAAAGAGAAAGCAAAGGACAATGTGATTTCTCAGCTTTGTATGTTGGGATGTGGCAACCGGACCCACGACATGAACAACAAAAACCACCATGGATGAAAAAAGAAAGTGGAAGGGAAGCAAAAGAAAAGGAACACTTTTTTTAAGCTCACAACAGAGATTCAGTCTCCCACTTACGTTGTCCGCCGCAGACCCAGTAGGTACAGCCCTTGGGATGTGCACGGAGGTGGGTCCCCGTCGCTCCACTGGCGTGTTAGTGGCCTTATGGCCTGTGCCCCTCGCACTGGTGTGGCCTGGGGCAGGGAGAGGGGGCAGCACAGGGATCTGGGGGCGGTTGTTGGCATCACGCCAGGGTTTAAGAGAAACAAGATGAACTTGGAAATTCTCAAACATACTTTGCATTTCAGAAGCGCATTGGACTCAGAGCAAGGGCCGCCGTAAGAAATGGGGTGATGAGGAGAGAGAGGATGAGCTGAGAGCATGGCAGGCCTCACCTCTTGAAAAATCCCAGGAGGGTTGTCATAGCTTGGTGGTGTCACCTATCCCTCACTGATGGCCCTAAGGAAAAGAAAAATTCTTCCCCTCTGGCCCTAAACTTGCTATGGAAAAGCCAAGAACAGGCTTTAAACTCAGCATATCTGTTTCTAACCTCCCTCACACCAGTGAAACTCTCTTGACTCTAAAGGGGCTATTCCTGGTTTACACCAGTGACAGTGAGAGCAGAATCAGGGT
Source organism: Pelusios castaneus (assembly GCA_007922175.1). Taxonomy (NCBI): domain Eukaryota; kingdom Metazoa; phylum Chordata; order Testudines; family Pelomedusidae; genus Pelusios; species Pelusios castaneus. Next base: position 29,304,571 of record ML685764.1, read on the forward strand.
CAGGGTGACTCTGTTCAGGTTTGTTTGTTTGTTTGTTTAAAAGCAAGAGGGAATGATTTCACCTTCCACGCATTAAACACCTGGCACCCCCAGGTTCAGCTCAACCCTTCCTCCTGCTGAGGGGGGGGAAAACAATCTCCATGATGATTACAGTGAGTGGAGGTTTGTCTTTGAAAAGACCCTTTGGGACATTTCCACCAGCTGTATTTTGTACATTCAAAAGCTAAGGCAAAATTTTCATTGAAATTTTGAATTTTGATTTAAAAGAAAAGGGGGAAGGGTTGAAAATGAGAAATTCCACACTGCTCTCCTGCCTGTCATTTTCCTGCCAGCTCTATCTTAAAAATCAAATCAAAGGCCTGTCTGCTCTGCACGTACATAAAAGATCTGTTGAGCCGGGAGAAGGAATTTTGCTCAGAAATGTCCCCGCCACTATTCTGAAGAACACTCTCTGCCCTCTTGCCCTCCACTCTAGAGGTGACTGAGTGCTGATCTAGGCTGGGGAATCCTTAGGATTCAAAGGCACTATGGCATCTTAAGACAGGGGTTAAAGAAAGATGGGCCAGCTTCACTCAAGACAAAAAAAAGTCCTTTTCTTTTATACAGAATAACGCAGGCATTCACCTCCTTTGCAGTTGCAATAATTGTCCCAGCAGGGCACTCCAGTCAGCTTAACAGCTCAAGAGATATCCCAGCTCTGGATCTCCTTCCCTGGGGTAGGATGGGTAAACTGGGTGCCCCTCTCTGCTGTATCTGGGCATTGAACATGCTTACCCAAAATCTGCCCTCTCTTCCACACACAAAGGTGCTTCCGGTCTGTTCCTATGGCACCTCTCTTCTAGCCCAGATACCTCATTATAGCTGCCCTCCCTGCACTGGTGCTTCTTCATTAGTGATCCCAGCAATGGATGATCTAGAGGCAGGTTATAAAACGGGGACTAGCATGTGCATTCCCATGGGACTTCAGTTCTTAGCTTCATGACTTCCCTTTAAAATCCCACTTTGACCCAGTTAAAATAACACACCCCATTGGGCCTCCTGTTGTTTTGGACTGGGTCCCTCCTTCATTCTGGGGTGCAGCTATGAACTTTAAAAGGCCCTGTTCACACGTCAGGCCTCGGAGAGCAATATGCCGCGTTCCATCTGAATTCTGTGAAAAGGCGTAGCTCGGATGCCAACCCAGCCTGGCAATGAAGGGGTTAACACCAGCCGGGTGATGTGCCCCCTAATCCCAGGGAGATGAGAGCTGTGCCTGGATCTTTGGTTTCCCCACCTGTTGTCACAGACTGGCTGTGTCTGCTCCTGTGGAATGGAGCTGGGACCCTGCTGCAGCTGGACAAAGAACTGATTTGGCACGTGGACAGGATCGGATCACCCTGCCTCTGACAGAGTCAGCACCTGACACTGCAGCAAACGGCCTAAGTACAACAGGAGGGTGGGGGGGGGTCAGCAGGGCAGGAAAGAGAATCAGCAGGAGCGGGCGAGAGGCACTGGAGGGCTCAGCGAACTGGGGACTACCCAGCTCCTCCGGCTGGAGAGACCAGACAGCAGGAGCAGCCTCCATCTGAAACTGTTAATGCCATTTCTGGGCGTTGGTGCAAGAGACCCTTTGTGAACCCTGTGCCCATCCCAGGTTAGGGCTGGTCTGAGGGTCTGATTTCACTGCCTCACTTCCTTCCCCTCCTGTTGGGGGGGCTGAGGAGGGGGGAAGGACCCAGCCTCCCCTGCACACCACGAAGCCACCTGGGTCCCATCATCCCACTGAACCACAAGGCAGTGGGTTGCTGAGCATTCATCATTTCACTCGGCTTGGGGTTGTGTCAATTCCCTGATACCAGCTTGGCCTCCACCAAGCCAGTCACAGACACCCGTGAGACAGGGTCAGGGCCTGATCCTGGCCTCGGTGGCAGTCAGAAATAATAACCCTTGGAGGCTCTCAGTAGGCTCAGGCTGTCTGACTCCATCCACTGGGAGACATGGGCCAGGTGCAGAGCTTGGAGCCCAATCCAATGTAACAACTTCCCCTCATCCCATTGACTGGGCCATCCCCTCCCGCACTCCCCTCCAGCGGTGAGTACTCACCCATCGGAGGCGTCGCCAGGGTCTGCCGACCAACTATCTGCGCCGGCCCAAGCCCGTCTAAAAAGTCGCTGAATTGGCTCTCGGCTCCCAGCCGGGTCATGGGAAAAATGAATCTGAGATAAAGGTGGGGAGAGAAAGGATGGCCCAAGTGAGAGAAACTCCCTGCAAGCCCTGGATTTCCCCACCAATAATTCTTTGCGCAGAGAGAGTGTCTTGCACAAGGATCTCAAAGCAAAGGGCTAACCTCCCTATTGGAGGCACTGCCTGAGCCTCGTTCACTGAGGCACAGGACAGGAGAAGCAATTTTCCCACATCAAGGGGTGGAGCCCAGGAGTCCTGGCTCTTGTTCCCCACCAAGATCTAAAACTAAAACTAATGACTGGCCCTTGCTTTTAGGGGCCTGCATTAAATCTTTGTTACCGACACTCTCCTTAAAGGGCCCCTGACTCTGCCTCACCAGTTCCTGACAGTGGTGTCAGCTGCAGAATTGACCCTCCCAAGGAAATGCTTGAGGATTTTAACTGAGACTGGACAAAGCACGCTTATACAGGGAACCAGCCTGCCCTGGAGGAGATAGTCCCTTGTGGACTATTCCACTTTCGATTTCTATGGGATCCCATAAACTCAGCCCAAGGAAACCCCAGCCTGATCTGATACTCGGTGCCCAGGGATTGGCGGTTTGTGAAAGCGGGGCAGCCTTCACCCCAAGCTATTGTGAGGCTCCATCAGGTGGGAGTGGGTTGATACCAGTTGGTGCTAACGACACCAAGGTCCCTAGCAGCGGAGAGCTCTCCCTTCTTGGGCACAGTGGCTCAGTTTGATTTGTCTCCCCCGCCTCCCTCCACAGAGAACAGCAGCCTCGGGGCATTAAATGTTTCTTCCAACCAGCAGGTATAGCCTGAGTGCATCCTCTGGAAGGAGAATCAGAGCCGGGCTTCTGCACTCCCTAGGTTGGATTGGCACAAGGTGCTAGGAGTGTGCCCTGCTTCCCTCCCCTCCAGTCTCACACCGTAGAGCCCCGTCCTTACGTGCCATCGGAGCTATTGCTATTGGTGCTACCATCAGTGGATTCCCGGCTACCCTGCCGGGTGATCCTGTTCCTCATCTCCACAGCGATACCAGTTTCTGTGCTCCGCCTGATGTTACTGCGCAGCTTCTTTGGGCCGCCATCTGGAAGCAAGCACACAGATCAGCCCGGTGGAGAAATTGAATCGCCAGCTGGGAACTGAAGAAACTCCCCCTCCTTGGACAGCAAGAGAGCAGCGAGCAAGCAGCACAGTGCTCCCCGCACCGCCCCTCATCCTTCTGGGGTGATGGTACATGGACATGCAACATGGCATCACACTACTGGGACATGCAACTCAGGCAGCGTCATGAGGGATGTGGTGCCTTGTGGTTAGAGCCAGAAAACAATAAAACAGAACTCCTGGGTTCTATTTGCAGCTCCACCATCAACCTCTAGCAAATGACGACCTCCTGTGCCTCAGTTTCCCCATCTCTAAAGTGAGGAAAATCGTCACCCCCTCAGAGATAGGTTTAGGATTAATTGATTGTCCGCTCTGAAGCAAAGTGGCTTTGATGCAAAGTGCAGATGGCTCTTTGCAGCAGGGGTGGGTTTATACAGCGCGAAGGCTCCATCCCTGGTTGTGGCCTATAGGGGTGATTGTAATGCAGCTCCGTTCCTCTGGCCCAAGGGGACAGCAAGATGGTAATGCTCATTTGTGCAGGAGACCAAGCTTCTTCCTGGGCTGTCCCCTGCCTGGGGAACGCATTCACCCAGCAACTAGGAGACACCTCAGATCTCTCTACCTTCTGCTCCCAGGGCAACCTGCCTTTTCTCCTCCCAGTGAACAATCATCAGTTTTTTAGGGGAAGCAGTGAACCTGTCGGCCACTAGACCTCTCTGTCACTGCTCTGCTGGAGGCCACTCAGAAGCCATGGAAAACAGCACAGGAATCCGCGAGGGAGAATCGAGCCTGGAGAGAGGAATCCCAACAGAGGAGGCAGAAACACAGGGATGAACTGATAAGCGTGATAAAGGAGCAAACAGAACTGCTCAAGAGCATGATTGCTTTGCAGACCCAGGCGATTAATGTACAGGCTCCACTCCAGACAGTTCAGCCGTGTCTGCCTCCCACACCCCGTAGTCCTTCAAAGAATTTCTTTGAAGGCCACCCGTCCCCCTGGCAGTGTTCCCTCTAAGTTGCGTGGGTGCGTGGCCGCACAGCGGCCGTCGCACCCCCCGCACAGCACTGAGGGACCCCCGCACAGCCCGACAGCCCCCACTGCTCCCTCCAGACCCCTGGGGCTGCGGCTTTGCCGCGGCAGACCCGGCCTGCGCCCGGCCTCTGGGCTGACCCTCCCCGCCCCCAGGGTGGAACAGGCAGGCTCAGGTGCGTGGGCCTGCCTGCCTGCCCCACGCGGGCAGAGCAGCGGGGTGGCTGCGGCCACAGCTGGCTCCCGGGCTCCCACCCACCGGCCACCTCGACTTCCCGGCCTGGAGCCGGGGCCGGGCTCATCCGACGGCCTCGGCCTCCCAGCACGGGGCCAGGATCAGCCTCCGGGGCTGGGGTCTGCTCCGCCCCACCGGTGGCTTCCCAGGGCCGCGGTAGGGTCCTCCCCCGCCAGCGGCCTTGGCTTCTCTTTCTTTCTCTTCCTTCTTTCTCTTCTTTGCCTGCCTTCTTTTTTCTTCTTCCTCTCTTTCTCTTCCTTCTTTCTCTTTTTTCCTTCTTTGTCTTCCTTTTTCTTTCCTTCTTTTTTCTTTCTTTCTCTTCTTTCCTTCCTCTTTCTTCTTTCTCTTCCTTCTTTCCTCTTCTTTCCTTCTCTCTTTCTTTTTCTCTTCCTTCCTTTTTCTCTCTCTTCCTTCCTTCCTTCCTTTTTAAAAAACTTTTAAAAAATTAATTTTAAATAAAAACCTTTCTAAAAATTAAATTTCAATTCAAAATTCATTCAAATTCAATTAAACACAATTAATTAATTCTATTTACAATTACTTTAACTTCAATTAATGCCTATACTTTCTGTCGTGTGAGTTTACACAAAAATTTTATTCAGAAAAAGTTTTGCACATGGCTTGAAAATTTTTCACACAAGCCGCCAAACCTTAGAGGGAACATTGCCCCCTGGTACACTGCAACATCCAGTCCCCCCCCGGAGCTACTTTTTACAGACCTGCAGCTACACCCCCCTGTAACCCCCCCCCCTTTTAGGTTTTAATAAGAACAGTAACAAATAATTTGAAGAGTGGCTTTATTTGTACACATTGAAAATCTCATAAGGTGCACCTGATGCGTCCTGGAAGTTAACTAGGGGAGGGCATCATTGAAATGGTCCCTGAGTGCTTCCCTTATGCGAGCAGCTTCTCCTTGGGCCCCCCTAATACTCCTAGTGGCTGGCTGTTCATATGCTTCCTCGAGGCGCTGTGCCTCCATAGCCCATTCCGGGAAAAACTTTTCTCCCCTACTTTCACAAATGTTATGAAGGACACAGCACGACGCAATCACAGCAGGGATGTTGTCCTCCGCCAAGTCCAGCCTCCCATACAAACAGCGCCAGCGCCCTTTTAAACGGCCGAAGGCACACTCCACAGTCATTCTTCAGCGGCTCAATCTGTAATTGAACCGCTCCTTGCTGTGATCTAGGTTACCGGTGTATGGCTTCATGAGCCATGACATCAGTGGGTATGCTGGGTCTCTGAGGATGACTATGGGCATCTCCACATCCCCCATTGTAATTTTTTGATCAGGGAAGAAGGTACCCCCTTGCAGCTTCCGGTACAGACCAGTGTTACTGAAAATGCGGGCATCATGCACCTTTCCCGACCACCCAGCATTGATGTCCGTAAAACGCCCCTTTTGATCCACGAGTGCTTGCAGCACCATGGAGAAGTAGCCCTTCCTGTTGATGTACTCAGTCACGAGATGGTCTGGAGCCAAAATAGAGATGTGTGTGCCATCTATGGCTCCCTCGCAGTTAGGGAATCCCATGGCAGCAAAGCCGTCCACAATCTCACGAACATTGCCCAACGTCACCGTCCTCCGTAGCAGAACGCAATTGATGGCTCGGCAGACTTGTGACAGGGCTAATCTGACGGTGGACCTCCCGACTCCAAACTGGTTTGCAACCAACCAGTAGCAGTCAGGAGTCGCCATCTTCCAGACAGCAATTGCAACACGCTTCTCCACGGTTAGGGCTGACCTCATGTTGGTGTCTTTACGTCGCAGGGCAGTGGCCAACTCTGAACACAGTTCCAGAAAGGTTGCTTTCTGCATTCGAAAGTTCTGTACTGACTGCTTGTCATCCCACAGCTGCGTAACAATGTGATCCCACCACTCAGTGCTCATCTCTCGCGACCAGAAACGGCGTTGCACCATGTGCAGTTGATCGGTGAAGGAGCTGAGCAACGCGGTGCTGTTGCTCTGCATGGCATTGATCAGCCCCTGCTCCTCAGTGTCCTCGTCTGACTCGGAGCTCATTGCATACTGAGCAACCAGCCGAGATGTATTTAGAATGCTGAAGGCGACAGTGGAGATCAGAGCAGGATCCATGCTGTCGCTGTTGTGATTGCTTGCAAGTGGTGCGGTGCGTCACTGCACTGTTGAAAATAGGCGCGAGTTGCTATTAGCAACGAGGAAGATGCAAGGGGAACACAGTGCACCACGGGAAACTGAGAGTTTACCCATGGCGCTTTGCGTTCCTTTCCTTCATCCTATGATTCCAAGCGCCGATTCAGGAAAAATTGAACTATGGGATAGGTGCCCAGAATTCACTGCGCTACACCGCGATATTGCAAAGAATTCTGTTGCGTTGCAAGGAGCGACATGTGTACGCGCTCTCCCGCAATAAAGGTCACGTGTTTTTTATAGCGCGATTGCCATGTTGCGCTTTAATCTGATTGTGTGTACATAGCCTCAGTGTCAAGAGCTCAGCAGGATTAAACAAAAGGCCTGGGTGATAATGTGAGTATCCACAGGTATATTTGAGGGGCAAAAGCAAGTTGTTGGGAAGGGATGTGTCAACTTCTGTCTGATGGGCCTTAGAATGGCACATCTCCTGAGGGCAGGTTAGCACAGAATTATCTGCTGGGACGTCTTGCACCTTGTATTAGGAGGAGTGTGGGAACTGAGATGCAAGAAGTAATTCTTCTGCTCTGCTCTTGTAACCCATATGCCTGAAAAGGCTATCTCTTGAGAGACCTGCTGAG
>ML685764.1:29316855-29543302 GCA_007922175.1 Pelusios castaneus
CCGCTGCCGCAGCCACCCCTCTGGCCCGGCCGCGTGGGGCAGGCAGGCAGGCCCGCGCTCCGGACCCTAGCCTGAGCCTGCCTGTCCCACCCTGGGGGCGGGGAGGGCCAGCCCAGAGGCCGGGCGCAGGCCGGGTGTGCCGCGGCAAAACGGCTGCCCCGGGGGTTGGAGGGAGCAGCGGGGGCTGCCGGGCTGCGCAGGGGTCCCTCACTGCTGCGCGGGGGGTGCGACGGCCACTGTGTGGCCGCGCACCCTCACAGCTTAGAGGGAACACTGCTGAGGACAGGACAAGAAATAAGGGACTTAAATTGCAGCAAGGGAGATTCAAATTAGACATTAGGAAAAACTTCCTAACTGTTGGGGTACCTAAGCAATGGAACAAATTACCTAGGGAGGTTGTGGAATCTCCATCGGTGGAGGTTTTTAAGACCAGTTTAGACAAATACCTGTCAGGGATGGATGGTCTAGAACAGGGGTTCCCAACCCCTGGCCCGTGGGTCAAAAGTGGCCCACACAAGCTTTTTAAAGTGGCCGGCGCTCCCCTGACATTGGCTGGGAGTCGGGTTGCGGCCGCCTGCCTCCTGCCCAGTCCCAGCACACAGCTGGAGGCCCAGAGGCTGCCCACCCAGCAGAGGGTGCTGTGACTGGCGCAGCTGCGGGGAGGGAGTGGGGGGCTGTGGCTGGCACAGCTGTGGGGAGGGGTTGGGGGGACTGCAGCCCGGTGAAGCATGGCTGTGGGGGACTGCAGAGGGAGGAGCGTAGGCGACACTGCTGTGGAGGGCTCACAAGCCCGGCCCACAAGCCGGTCTTGCTGCTGGAAGCAGGGGGCTGGCCAGAGGCTGGTATTCCTGCCCTGCCTCCAGGTTGGTTGCAGCTGGGAGCTGGGCTTAGGCCACCAGCCTCCCGCCCTGTCCCAGTGTAGTGTCCAGGCCTGGATGCATATCTAATAGTAAACCCTCAAACTTGTTCATGGGCACAAACCAGGATTTAGGATTGTGGCAATTTGAGGGTTTACCATTAGATATGCATCCAGCCTTTTAAAAAAACTTTAAAAATATTACTTTTAATTAAAAATGTAATTTAAATTTAATTAATTTATTTTTTATTTAATTTTAATTAAATAGACTGATGGCCTTTCAGGGTTTTAAAAATTATATTTGTGGCCCTCGAGTCAAAAAGGTTGGGAACCATTGGTCTAGAACAGTATTTAGTCCTCCTTCTGTGCAGACGGCTAGACTAGATGGTTTCTCAAGGTCCCACCCAATCCCAAATTTCGATGATTCCTCTAAAGCAGTTGGTCCTGGGCAGTCAGAGATATGGGATCCTTCTCTGCCCTGGTTCCTAAATAACAAGAGGGTGATGGAGTTCACTCCTGGTAGCTATCAGGAGCCCCAAGTCGCTTAGCTGGCTGGTGGTACACACCGTGTTATGTTGCCAAGCCGGCAAACACTGGCTTGCACCTGCCTGTTTCCCAGCTGGGGAGCTGTAGCTCTCTGCAAGTTACATGGTGCATGATGCTCCCCTGTAATACCACCAGTGCCACACTCAAGCTGAGATGCTTCAGATCTGCTGATTACCTACCCTTTACAAGTGACCTTTTCCTTCTCCAGCGGGTAGAGGGAGCAGAGGCAGATGCTCTGGCAAATGGGAAGCACTCTCTGCCCTACAGACCCCTGGGGGGGGGGGGGGTGCACTTTACAGCAGATGAAAGAATCAAAGGGCTCTATGGCCACTGCGAGAATTCCACAGCAAGGTTCTGATCCCCATAGCCTGGTGCGCTGCACTCGGGCCTTTGATAAATTATTTACTGAGATTTATGCAACCTTTGCAAAAAAAAGCCATCCCAGCCCACTTTCATGTGCTCACTCGCCTCTTAGGGAAGAAAGGTGTCGCTGTGTGAGAAAGCGTGAGCCCAGCAGGGACACCAACAGCACCTCCCCTGTCCCCAGGTTGTCCCCACACCATCTGACTTCAGTACAGACTCTCCAGTCCCAGGGAGCCTCCTCCCTGTCTGCCAATCAGTGAAGCTATCATTACCTAGCTCCTCCCACCCGGAGCACTGGGCAGGGCCGGGAGGCCTGCACCAGATGTACTCCTGGCTGCTGTCACTCTTATAGCTGCACTGGATTTATACACCACCGTCCTCCAATCTGCCGCCATCACAGAGTCTTACTTGTGAGTACACGTATGCACCAGGTAGGCCCTGCTGGCCATACACGGATTCTATACACATGCTGCACTCTTCCTGGCAGGCTTCATCCCTACCTAACGTGTCCATTAGTCACTCTCTTGGTTTATTGAGCAGAGACTCAATAAAACCTCCAAAACCCAGCTTACATGTAACAACTCCACACCAGCCCAGTGTCTCCTCTGCACTGCCTGTGCACTGAGCCCTGGAGAGTCTCATGGAAGTGGGCCATCTCCTGAGCTGATTGAGACTCCAAAATAAACAGGGTGATATTTAAATGCTCCATCATCTTTGCAGAAGAGCAAAGACACCAAAACACAGGGGACCATTTCCCAGCCTCAGTAAAGGTTCAGATCCAGCTTAAAAACAAACAGAGGCACAGGTTCCGGAGCCCGGTGCCTTGCAAAATTCTGCTTGCCCTGAGCTAATAACTCCTTCTGAGGAGCAAGTAAAACACCATTCAATTTTCCACTGTAATCAAAGCAAAGTGTGGGTGAAGAGATTTTTATACCTGGGCTAGCCAGTTGTCAGGGCAATTTTGCAAGGCTGGAACAGGGAACTCTTATCATACCGGGATCCCCCCTGGCACTGAATGGGGAGAATCATGCCCCCTAAAAGACAGTTTTATTTTATTTTGAGACCAAGCAAATTCAGAACCAGTTCTCCCCTAAGTCAGTAAACTCCTAAAGGGTGAGGGGAATGAAAGCCACTGCCTGCAGCTGGGTCAAAGTGGGAGGTGGGAGAGGACACCTCAAAGAAACCCAGAGTTGAGTTTGTCTCCCCCTTACCTCACCCCTTCCCTTTCAGTTTGACTTTGTACAGCATCTTCCCAGCGAGTGTTGCCATGGTAATTTTGTCTGCAATGCAGTGGGACCCCCTACAGCCAGCCGACTCTTCTCCCTGCTGGTGGTCTATCAGAGCAAACACAGAGGCCTCTCCTCTGCTGGGATAGACTGAGGTTCAAGAGCAAGGGACATGGAGAAAGGAGGAGCAACAGGGAAAATGCATGCACGCAACAGGGCTGGGAGCACTGCCTCTGCAGGTGGTGGCACCCCTCATTTGGAATTGGAAATGACTGGATCCTTCCCTGGCTCTGAGAGGCCATCAGGCCAACATGGATGCAGTCACCAAGGGCTGCTTGCTGTGCTCTGCTTCATCTGGCAGGATGACATTAGGCAGCTTGCTAGCCAGAGGCTGGGGCTTGGATCCTTTATTAGGGGTGAAATTCAGTGCAGTGCAGTGGGCTGGGGCCAAGCCTTTCCCACAGGATTAAACAGCTGCTGCGTCCTTGTTTTGGGCCTCTGAGCTCAGATGAGGCTCATGAGTCCTACTGTTTGTTGCCAGAGACAGAGGGTGCCAGGGAGAAGACGCAGATGCACACAAAGCTGCCTGGGTCATTTCTCCGGGCTCCCACACCTCTGTCCTCTGGCTGAACAAGAAGGCGTCAAACACACCCTGTGAGGTGCTGATTCTTCTCCTGTAGGGGCAGCTGAGGCGTACAGCTGACACAGCTCTTTGCATGCTGGGATTCCTCTGTTATACCATCCTGTTCACTACTGCCAACGCACGGGTTTTCACTCCTCTGTGCTCTTGGGAGCTCAGGGAGCCCCAGTGAGCCACCTCACTTTCCTCCCCATGCCTAACTGAGGCGTGTGGCAACCAGCACCTCAGGGGTCGTGGCAGGATGGGCCACGTATCCAGCATGGGAGATGGAAGGAAGCAGGGTTCAATGAATAGAATAGGTGACCAGGAATCCTGGATCTTTCCACTGAGTCATTGGAGGACCTGGGTAAGTCACTGCTCCGCTCAGTGACAGCTGCCCCTCTACATCATGGGGGCATTGTACTTCCCCACCACACAGGGATTTAGTCAATTGGGGTCTTGAGAGAGCTGAACATCTTGGGTGGAAAATGCTCCCGGGGGAAGAATCTGATACACCCCCTTACTCAGAGGGGTAGCCCCCTTACAGCTGATGGATTATTCACGTGTCTTAGGGTGACAGGATGCACACAATGGGACTGGGCCTCCCACCTCCAAGGAACAGCCAGAACCTCAGGGAGAAACCAGGGGAGTCAGAGGACACAGGGCCCTCTTCGTCTCATCATAGTGTGCACATCCCCTGGCCTTCTGCCACAAAACCAGCTCTGTCCTGTGACCTGTCAGGCAGGCAGCCTTGCCCCCGGGCCACTAGCAGAGGTGGAGGGGACAGGCTGCCAGATGCTGTGTAGACGAAGCCTCAGGCTCCATCTTCCGCTTGTGGGAATGAGGTAACATCAGCAGGGAGATCCTGCTGGCCTGCCCAGCCTGAACTGAGGGGACCACTCACTGTCCCAGCCTCAGAAGGGGCAAGAAGAGTGAGGCTGGGGCTCAACTTTCCCTTCGCTATGGCAGTCCGGGGTAGCGGGGAGGGGAGAGAAACAGAGGAAGGCAGGGAGAGGGGTAGAGTGAGATGAAGCAAAAGAAGAAGTGAGGCAGCCAGATGGGGGGAATCAGGAGCAAAGCAGGTGAAGCAGCGGAGGCAGAAAGCCAAGCCAAGCCAGGCGGCTGGTGTGCTGTTCCCTGCCGACGCTCCTGCAGCCCCTCCTGTGCCCAGATGATTTCTGATCAGCATTTTACATGCGCTCCCCCCCCTGCCTTCATGTTTCATTCAAAGGTTGCCATGACAACTCTTCCCTTCCCCCCCCCCCCAGTCCCCTGAGCCGGTTCATGCTCTGCCTTCCCCGCACTGATGCTAATTCGCTTTGGCATCCCCTGGCCGCCTGCAGGGCTGGCCAGTGAGTCATCAGGCGCCTGTGCCCCTACTCAAGCCAGGGGAGGACAGTACAGTGGGGGGAGGGGTTGGATGGGAAGGCTGCAAAGCCTCCTTTAGCGTAGCTAAAGATGCCCAAAGACATAGTCCTTGTACTGAGCAAATGAAAGCCAATACACCCTCCTCCATCTCCCTACTGAGCCCCTTGTTTGTCTGTCTGTCCCCTTGAGACAGTGTGCCCCCCCCCACACACACCGCACGCTGCCACATGAATTCCATGCATTTTTCCTCTGAGTCTCAAAGCTCTCTAAAAACAGGTGTGAACCGAGCCGCACAATCTACCGAGAAATAGCTCAGCCACACTATCCTGCTTTTACAGAGGGGAAAACTGAGCCCCTGTGAGGGATGTGATTCACCCAAGGTCACACGGTGAGTCAGTGGCAGAGTCTGAATAGCACATGTACCATCCTGCATAATAAAAAGGAGACAGGACCTGGTGGCAATGATTATAAAGGGGGATTCTCAGCAAAGGCTGCTGGACACAGACCCTGTGGTGTTCTCTGTTGCTCTACTTCCCTGGCTGACATGCCCACTGATACTGGGTCTCCTAAACCTTCTCACAGCAGAACCCAGGAATCCTAGCTCCTAGTTCCCTCTTTAGACTACCCTCCCTTCCATATTTTGGACCACCACTATTTGCATGACACGAAGAAAGCTAACAATTGGGCCAAACCAGTTTCATGCTTCAGGGCCTACGATGATTGCTACCAGGGTCAGGAAGGAAGCCACCTGCTCACCCTTCTGACCATATACTGCATTGCACCACTGGCCAGATGCATTATGGGACTGGGAGTAAAAGGAGATTGTTTCCTCTTTTGTTTCCCTCTGACGTGTGAGGCACTGGCCGATGTCAGAAGCAAGAAACTAGATAAGCTGCTGGGCTGATCTGATATGGCAGTTGCCTGTATGCCAATAATTCATGATTTAGCTCCCTTGATTAGACAATGAACTTGGGTCCATGTCCAGATACCACCTGCATCACCCACTCACTGGGAAAGTGCCAGCAAAGCATCTGCTGTCCTGAGAGGGGCAGGGCGAAGAAGCACAGGCTCACAGGGAACCACCTGCATCCCTGACCCAATTGGACCCCCAAACCCTGTGAAGTGTGAAAGGAGAGGCCTTCAGCTGAGGTGTAAAAGGCACTGCAGCTTCCCTGGGCTTGCCCTCACTAATGAGGCACTAGTGGGGAAGTCAACACCTGGGTTCTCCAATTCTTCCCCAGCAACACACTGGGGCCCTGATCTCAGTGGAGGCCTCTCGGCACTGCTGAAATACAATGAAGGCTCGGCGGGAAGTCTGAGAGCAGCTGGGCTCACCATTCTAATACAGGTGGCCTCCCCTCAGCTGGACACAGATAGATAGGGTTTCCTGGCCTCTTTCTCCTGCAAGCTGAGGCAGATTTGGATATGACAAGTTCATTTGGTGCTGCTGTCACTTGAGGCTTTTGTTGCCTCCTTTTTGCTTGGAAGGAGACGGGCAGCTTTGATCAAATGCTCTCTGTGCTTTCTCTGGCCCACATTATCATATGTGAGCATCTCACACTTGCTCCTTCACCACACGCCTTTGATTGGGTGCTGAGGCCAAGGGACTAGTCTAAGATCCTTAATGAAGTCTGGTGGAATAAGCAACTCAGACTAGCTACAGTCCAACACTAACCACTAGCCCATCCTTCCTTTGTAATAAACACACCCCAACCATGGGACTTTGTTAGGAACCAGATCCCAGGTGTCTGGTCTTTGCTAGAAGTACAGTTGGTGAAATTTGTCAACTCAAACATTTTTCTGACCACTTTTTAAAAGGCTTTTTTAAGAAATTTTCTTTTCTTTTGAAATATTCTGATTTTTGGCCCCCAGCAGCCCAAAAATCAGTTTTTCCATTAAAAACGTGGAAAATTTCTATGAACAAAATTGGGGGAAAAAAGGGAAAATCTTTCATTTCCAAAGTTTTCCCTGGAAATACTTACTTTTTACTGACTAGTTCTAATATGGAGTAAAGTCAAGTTCCTTTTTTAACTTGGGTGCCTTCTAATTCCATATTTAGGCACCTAAATAAAAGTGAGCTGACTTCCAGAGGTGCCAATCACCTGGAAATCCATGGACATCAGTAGGAATCATAGCAGATTAGAGTTGGAAGGGACCTCAGATCATCTAGTCCAACCCCCTGCTCAAAGCAGGACCAACCCCAGCTAAATCATCCCGGGGGCTTTGTCAAACTGCACCTCAAAGACTGCTAAGGATGGAGATTCCACCACCTCTCCAGGTAACCCATTCCAGTATTTCACCCTAGGGAAAAAGTTTTTCCTAATATCCAACCTAGACATCCCTCATTGCACCTGGAAACCATCGCTCCTAGTTCTCTCATCTGCAACCACTGAGAACATCCTAGCTCCCTCCTCTCATGAACCCCCCTTAATGGCTGCTATCAAATCCCCTCTCAGTCTTCTCTTCTGCAGACTAAATAAGCTTAGTTTCCTCAGCCTCTCCTCATAACTCATGTGTTCCAGGCCCCTAATCATTTTTGTTGCCCTCTGCTGGACTGTCTCTAATTTGTCCACATCCTTTCTGTACTGGGGGCGGGGGGCAAAACTGGACACTGTACTCCAACTGTGGCCTCACCAGTGCAGACTAGAGGGGGATCTGTTCGCAATGCTCCTACTAATGCAGCCCATACACTGTTAGCCTTCTTGGCAACAAGGGCATACTGTTGACTCATACCCAGCTCATACCACAGGAAGCAAAAATTCCTACTTAAAATAAATAGTGTGTTGAGTAATTGGCTATGCTTGCCCTTAAGGCAACATGGGGAAGTCTCCGGGTCAGGCTACCATGTTTCAGGAATTCTGGGGCAAGCAGAGGCCAAGGGAATAACAGAGGCAGATGCTGGGAGGGAGGAAGTGATCCAGAGGTAATAGTTGACATCTGGGGGAAAAATGGGGTAACTGTTCCTTTAAGGGCCCAGGACTCAGAGCCTTTTAGTGTGAGGACAGGCAAGGTTCCTCCCAATCTCTCTCTCACTCCCTCCCTGAGCCAATCAGGGAAAGAGCTAGGAAGCAGAGCAGTATATAATCTTCCTCTCCTCAGTATGGTGGGGAGAGAGTTGCTGAGTCTGGAGATACAGTCAAAGCCCAGTGAGTTTCAAGCTCTGGAGGAGTCCTGGAAAGCTGTGGCCCTTCAAAGGTGCTTGGGGAAGAAGGTTTGTGATGAAGGCTTTTGTTTCAAGTTTTCTTTATTGAAAAGACTGCTCCCAGATCAGGCACAGCTGGGCAGAAGCAATTTAAAAGAGCCAGAGCTCAGAGCTGCAGCCTGCTAGACTGAGCTGGAGGCAGGTATGTTCAAAATCATTGGCCTGGGTTTTATTGTTGTAGTGTGACCCCCTTGACTCCCTCACCCATGAAATTCATCCCCATTAGTAGCGGGGAGGCAGTGGGATGGGTAAAGATATGGACTGGAGCTTAGTGGTTGAGAGGTTTTCATTTAGTTAGTTAAAGTACCTATAAGCAAACAAATGTGGGAGAACAATCTCTTTCCCAGTCCACGTGTTGCTGTTCTGGCATTTGAAACATTTCCAGCCCTGGTTGGTAAATTTCATTATCCATAATTATCTCCCTTGGAGTGCTGGAGAGGGCTGGCACCTGTGAAACAGTAATGGAACCACATGTACTCAGGGATGTGCCATTATGTCTTCCTTTCTCCATCCAATTACATCCTTTGTAATGCCAAGTATCTCAAGGGTCAGAATGTGATGGCAGGAGGAAACTGGCAGTGGGATGGTGGGCAAGGAATAGAAGAGCTGAGAAAAGCAGCCAGGAGCTGACATACCTGACAACTTGATTTCTGTCTACTGTGTCTTTGGAAATGCACTGTGGCTGCTGCCTCGAATGGCTGATGTTTGTCTTGCTAACTTACGGCCAGATTTTGCAACCCTTACCCCCACAGGTTAGCACAGTGCCTCTGATTGCAGTGGGCATTCACCCACAAGTCAGTGCTAGCCATGAGGATCAATGGGATGCAGTAGCTTATCTTTAGTCTTTTTGGGTGTTCTAAGCAGTTATTTTAATTGGAATTGGGCTAAAAGACAGGAAATGACCATAAGTCCTCAGCGGGGACAGTGTACCAACGTTTCATAGCTTTTGATGGCTCTAAGGGATGAATATGATTATCTAGTTGGCACTTCCATGTCCCTCAGCCCAGAGTTTCACCCAGTGACTATGGGAAGAGGAAATCCCTCATTAAGGGAAAATAATTGAGTCAGCAATTCATCAGCCCTGGCACGTGGCACTCCAGTGGAACCGTCTCTCTCAACTGCTATGCGCTGGTATGGCCTCTGTTCAGTTCCAAGTACCCCTGTTGCAAAACCCCAAATGGGTCTCTTTCTTGGCAATCACAGCAGAGGAGGAAAGGATTAAATAGCTCTGTTTCCCCTCTCAACCATAAACAATCCCAATTTTTTTCCAGCCCCCATGTAGGCCAGTCTTGCCCATTCCTGATGCCCAGCCCAACTCTTACTGTTTCTGTCTCAGCATTTCTGAGTGTGCAATGAGTGTAGAGCACAGGTTCTCAGGCTGGTGCATCTAACCAATCCCATTTTCCCTTTGCCTCACTGCTAGATTGGGCCAGATCTGATGCTTGCTCTGTGAGACAGGTCAAACAAGCAGAGAGCAAATGGCCCAGTTGTTGGGGGAACTAGCCCCAGGCTTGGGAGACCTAGGATCAAGGCCATGCTCTGACCTAGACTCCCCACATGGAATCCTGACCAAGTCCCTTAGTCTCTCAGATAATAGTCCTGCCCTATTGCACCAAGGTGCTGTAAGGATAAATACATTGAGTTGTGAGGTGCTCACATAGGGTGCGTCTACACTTAAATTGCTTGCTTAAGTTGACTTAATTTACCGCGCACCTACACTATAGTTTCCTTAAGTCGACTTAAGGAAAATTAAGTTGACTTTATTAAACCTCAAATTAATATGACTTAAGGCTTAAGCCGATTCCCTAGAGTCGACTTAAGCCAGTGTAGAGGTGGGGTAGCCCTAAGTTGACTTAGGGCTACCCCAGGACTACACAATGCCCTCCTTGCTGGGGGAGGCCATGGGGGAGCCTGGCATGCCCCCCCGCAGGGCAGAGCCCTACCCCTATGCCCTGCCAGGGTCCCTGGCCCCCTTTGCCCCATTGTACCTATGTACAATGGGGCAAAAGCTGAGCCCCCTGGCACTGGGCAAGGGGTGCCCCCCTGCCCCCATGGACCTGCCCTAGTCCCCCTAGCCTCTAGAAGTTGACCTAGGTGTCCTGTATGGACGCTCTAAGACAACTTTGTAAGTTCCCCCCAAAGTCAACTTATAATTTAAGTGTAGACTCACTAAGTCGACTTAGTTAAAGTCAACTTAAATTTCCAAGTGTAGACATAGCCATAGATAGCCAGCTCTGATGATTAAAAACTTTTTGCTATTGGGATGCCAGTAAAGGCATCTGCCCCTGTATTTCTTGCACCCTCTGAGGCTTACAAGAAAAAAACCTAGCAGCAGGGTGTGATGGGACGACCTTCTACTGCAGGAGAAAGGTGCTGAATCAACATCCCTGGTGTCTTCTCTCCAGCCCAGAGCAGGGAAATCAGTGAAATTACACCAGTGACACTAGCCCTCTGAGCATGCCCTGGCTCAGGAGGCACAGCCTCTGTGATTGAGAGCAAAGCTCATGGCCTGCTCAACCCTGGACTCCTCTGCAGCTGCCAACCAGAGAGCCAAGAGTATGCTGGGCATGGGGGTGGGTTTTATGATGTGGTCCCTTGGGCCAAGCTCAAACACGGTGGCTTCTAATAGCCAGCTTTCTGGACACTAAGGAAAAAACAGGCCCACCAAGCTCCTGCTAACCCCAGTCCACTTCTATGGGTTTTAGATTTTACTGTAAGCCACTTTTGGGCCAGGATCTTGGTGCAGAGATGGCTGCTGTAGTGGCAAGGAGCATATTGAACTGTGGGGAGGGAAAGAGAGCGGGGTCTGGTAGGCAGGAAGAGCAATCCATTGGCCCATAGAGATTGTATTTGGGTGCACATGGGCATGCTTGCAAAAGACAGGGATGTGCCCTTGGCCAAATAGGCCAGGTGCCAATGCACATCAATTCCACAATAGGAACCTTCTGCCTAGGCTGGCCGTGTTAGGCTCCAGCTGTCCACCCTCTCTGCATGTGCAGCTCACCAACACAAACATGTAGCCCCGGTGCTCCTCAAAGGTAGTCCAGCTTATGGAGCCCAAGACCTTTGAGGGTCCAGACCCCTCCCAGAAGCGCTCTACAGAAGAGCTTTCAAACACCTCTGCCTGCCTGACTTGCTGTGTCCTGTCACTGAGTCTTGTCCGTGGTGCTGAAAACTGCAGTGTACCATGGAGTGGCTCTTGGGCTCCTTTCTGAACTCTCTCCCCTTGCTGTTGCAGGGAAGCAGGTCTGTCCTTCACTAATAGAAACTGGTCCATTTGAAGGAGCAGGTTTGTCAGGCCTGGCCCAATGCAGATCTGCTGCTCCCATTGGAGCACATGTGTCCCAGTCTGTTTACTGGCTTGACTTTCATGGTCAATTGCTGTTTTTTGGAGGTGATTTATTCCTTGGGACCATGAAAGAATACCTCAGAGTCCATCTGTGTGAGTGCTTTGCAAGAAAGGTGGTGTGTCCATTTATCACTGACTTAGACCTGAAAATTTGGAAGGTTCTTAGGTCTGCATTGCTCAGTAGGCCTTGATGTGTCTGCCAAAGTGGCAAGCACAGCCAATCTGCACTCAAAAGATCATATTTAGGCAGGCAAAGACAGTGACTGTGGCAGGGAATTCATTCCTGAATGAGAATCCAGCATAAGGTAGATGCCATTTCAGTCCCCCTCAAAATAGGGTAGACGTACATGTTTGTTTTTTCCCAGTGGTGTTGATGCTGTGTGCTGGCCCTTTGCTCTGGGTGGTGCACAGACTCACTAACCAATTTTGCAGTTGAAGATAGCAGTGGAAAATTGGGACTGGGGGCTGCATTGTCAATTTCTTCCAGAACACTTGTTTTGCAGCACAGATTAGATTGCCTTCCCTTCTTGTTCGCGGGGACTCAAAGGTTTGGATTCTATTGTCTCTGGATGGAGGCTTGCCCAGTTTTGTTTTTTAGATGCTCTTTGCTTAGCTTTCTGGGATAATTATAACCCTTCAGAAACATTTCAGATCTGCAAGGCTTGCAGTCTCCAAATTAACTCCTTCTCTTTATAGAACACATTTCACTGAACCATGAAATGCCAACAGGAACCAAAATTAAAAAGCAATAAACTTGGAGAAAATGCCTGGGCTAAAATGGGATCTCCAACTTTTTTTAAAAGACCTATTTCAAGCACTGAAAAATTCCCATAGTCAGAATATTTGACAAGTTCTTCCTCTGAAATAGCATCTTCCTCCCCCTAGCACTTCTATTAAGGTTTCATGGAGAAACAGCTGCAAACTAAATGCAGAGGGCCAGATCCTGAGCAAGTTACTCAGGCCTTAGTTGGGAAAGCTCCCACTGAATTCCACAGGGGTTTGTCCCACCCTCAGAGCGTTATCTCAGGATTTGGCCCCAAATTTATCTGCAGCATAAACTCTACCTCAACTCCTGATGCACCACGGCAACTTTCCAAGGTCACTTGCCTCTGCATGGGAGTTCTTGAACTTGTATCTGCCCTGCACCCACAGCTAACCCTAAGCTGGGAGTGAGGAATCCCTTCCGGGGAATGTGAGTCTCCCATTCTTACCAGGCTGGTTGAGTTGCAGGGTGCTCTTGCTCCATTGGGACAGTCCCACGATGGCCACCATCTTGGCCCCAAGGCTTGAGCGCCTCTTCTTGTTGGAGGTGATGCTGGCCGAGTCTGGGTTGCCCCCGTTGCTCTTCTCGATGTTGTACATCTCGCTGCTGATGCTGGAGCTGCGGACCACATTTTTAGCCGAGGAGGAACTCTCCCCGTTAAACATGGTCAACTAATCGCTCTCCGTCTTGGTGGGGGGATTCCTGGGCAACGTCAGCTGCAGGGGACGGAGGGGAGACAAAGAAGAGTCTGTTACATTCTCTTCACTCATGCAGCAGCTATGTCGTTCCTGGGTGCTGGAGATGGAAGGCCACAGCCCTGGGTGCTTCCCCTGCCTGCCCCCTCCCCTCCCCCCATGCCTTTGGAAGAAATACACTGACTGTGCAAAGAGAAATCAGCTATGCTGGCCAAGTGGTGTTGGCTCAGATCAGGCAAGTGACAGCAGCCTGACGCAGCTCACAAAGGAGAGGGTGCTTCATCTCAGCCAGGCAAAAAGCCTACTCAAGGTAGCCCCGTTTCACAGGAAGCTCTCTGAGGGCTTTGTTGCACAGAGTTTGGAACAGGGATGGTGGCAGTCTTTGGAGGCTTTGGCCAAGACCAGCCGCCATCGTGCTGCAAGCGGCAGCACCTCTGAGAGACCCTCCCTGCCCCAGAGAACTCAGTCAGGACACAGCCAGCAAACAGGATGACTGTTCTCCCTGATTTACAGCTGCAGGGCTCAGGCATGGAGGTGAAGTGAGCAGCCCAGGCTCTGGCAGGGTGTCTGTGGAGAGCAGAGAACCAAAGCCAGGTCCAAATCCCAATCCAGAGCCTTTGTGACAAGATCAACTTCCTTTTAGGAGAGTCAGAGGTTCCCAATCTCCACATGTTCCAGGCCAGTTATCAAGTGCCTTTGGGCCCAGGATAGCATATTCCATGTAGGCCACATCAAGGCTGGCCCAGCAGCCATGCAGGGGAGGCAAGGGTCCCCAGGACAGCATGGAAAGGAAGCTTTTTGTCCTCCCAGAACAGCCTGCCCCTGGGAGCAGGCACCAGCGCATACCAACTAGGGAGCCCTTGGGATCTAGCCTCTACCCTCTCTCAGGTGTCTCTGGGCTGGAAGAGCAGCGGCAGACTCAGAAATGGAGCTGGGCACTACTTCAGCCCAGTGTTTTTGGTAGTGGGGAAGTGGGATAGGAATATTGCCTCTTAACTTCCCTACAGCTACCCCCCCCCCCATTCCCCACTCCCTTGAGTTTAGTCTTATGAGCATAGTATGAATCCACCACTGCCCCAGCTGAGGGTGTTCTGACCCCCCACCCCTTTGGTGCAGCTGATGTGTAGAGTGATGAGAGAAGCCTGGAATCTGTGGGAGGGTGAGGGACTGCACTTGTGAACTCTGGTTTTTATGCATTAGGGGAGAATGAAACCTGCAATACAGGGAAGTGGCTTTCTTGGGTGCTTGCTGCGTTTTCCTTCAGAGTTGCCAGCCCCATGCTAAGCTCACCTGGGCTTGTTACCAGGCGGGGCCCAACCCTGTCCCCACAGCCCAGAGGGAGGGAGCTGGAACAGAGGCCAAGGTGCAGGGAGACTGTAAACAAGAAATCCCCTGGCTCAGAGTTGGTCTCGCCACAGCCTCAAGACTTAGCTTTTTAAGCAAGAAGTAAAACCAAGGGTCCAAGAACTAGTCAACCGTAATGGTCTCCACACAACTCCCCCAAACTCCTCTCGAGAGTCTGCTTTTAGGCCAAATTACATCCTGCTTCCCTAGATTCCATCCAGCTTCATTTCTCCAATGCCTCTCCCACAAAACAAAAAGCAGCACAATTATTGTGCGCTGCTAAAACAGTAGCCATATTCCACTCCAGAAGTGGCTACAATTCAGACGATAGGTGCACACAAGTGGCTTCCTTTGTAGAAATCACATCAGTTTTGCTAGTGGGATTTTGGAGGACCTGGGGCCTTTCAGTCTGAAAACGGTATCTGTAGGGAGCCAGGAGTGATGTAAGCATTTTGTGAGGCCATGTGCTCAAATCCCCTGGCACTAAGCTGGTCTTTACTCCTTGTTTCACACCAGAGGATGCTTCAAAGGCAAGGGGGACCTGCTGCTTTGGGGCAGTTAGAAAGCTGACAGGAAAACACCACTTCCTTTTCCAGAAACCTCTGCTGCCCATGTTGCCCCTCGGTGCTGGACCAGCTTTCTTGGGGCAGCTTTATAGCAGCCTGGGTGCTCCAGGTCTGTCTCTGAGCCCTCTTCAGCACCACTGTGCAGGATAGGTGGACAGAATTCACTAAGAACAGTGGATCTGAGGCAAAGTGGCTTAGAAATGTGAGCCTTTTGTCTCTGGAGACACGGGCGCCACTCTGCTGCCTGATGGCACAGGGGAAATTAGATCTGAGTGCTTGGCCTAGCCTTGGGAGGGCTACCCACAGTGCACTACCCCATGCACTAATATTCTGGAATGATCTGGGAATGGAACAGCAAAGAGGACTGCACGGCTGAATGAGGGGGCATTGGAAAAGCTGGCATTGCAGGTGGCAACACGCTGTCACTGAAGGATGGATGTCAGTGGAGCTCATGGGGGCTGGAGAGAGGAAAAGGCCATAGACCTTCCTTGCATCACTGCGGGTTCTCACCTTCAAAAGCACCAAGAGTCACCAAATTCACTCCCAAAGACAGGAAAGGAAGGAAGTAGGAAAGGGCAGAGAACTTTAAATTAGTGAGACCAGACAAACTCACACAATCACCCCAAATCCTCTAATACATGGGGAGGAGAAGCACCAATTCCTGCTTGACAATGCAACCCTCCCTCTTGACTAAAAATCCCAGCTGTGCGTCCTTCTCCATGCTTTAATATTTCTGTCACCACCACCCACCAGACACTTGAATCTAATACTTGCTGTGCTGATGAGCTAAACCAGCCCGACCGTTCCAACTGCTGCCAGCTCTCTGAGCTAGGCAAAGTCATGGGAATGGAGGACAAGCACACGCACACAACTGAGGTTCTGATCCCATGGTTGAATCAGCACCAGCTGATCCAGCAGAGTCCCAGTGAAGTCAACAAGAATTTCACGAGGGCAGGGGTGGGGAATTGGCAGTCCAGCTACCACTAAGACCTGCTGGTGACTTTGAGAATTAGAAGTCCTGCTCCAGGCTGTAACATGCCATGTTGGAACTTGGCCAGAAAACAAATCTTGCCCAAGTTCAGAAAAATCCTTTGGACCATTTCGGAGCAGTCACTGGGAAGGGGAGGCTGGACCACGCCTCTCCAAAGGCTACAGGTGCTTCAGGAAGACAGGAGGGATGGTTCTGTGGTTAAGGCGCTAAACTGGGACTCCAGAGATCTGTGTTAATCTGCTGGCCCTGCCTCAAGTTGCCTGGGTGAGCCATTTAATCTGTTTGGGCCTTGGTTCCCCCTCTGTAAAACAAGATGATAGGTAAAATTTCTAGACACACCTAAGCGAGTTAAGAGTCTAAAATCCCTAACTCCCATAGGTTTTCTCTAGAGTTTAGGCTCCTAAGTCACTTTTGAAGGTGGGCACTTAGTATGGATTATTGGGTAAAGCTTTCAAAAGCCCCTTTCTCCTCTCACAAGTCAAACAGACCAGCCAGACAAGTAAGCTCTCTAGAGCTGCACATAGTACAGGGGGCTTCCATCTCACTCGGTGCTTCCAGAGGCTCCTCTGACCTCTTGCTGATTTGTGAATAGCTCACTTGCTAAACACTTGAAATGTTGCATACAGTCAGACTTCAAAGGGGAGGAAAAAAGCTTATTACATGATGCTAATTGACTAAATGGGTCTTTGCACAGGCACAGTGAACATCTTTACTGTTTTAACTGTGGGAGCTGCATTCACGAAGTTCAGCATGCACCTGCACAAGGAGCTGCATATTTTGGGCCAAACTCTGCTGTTTATTCTACTAGAAGTCACCTCTCCCCACACAGGTCCCCTCCTCTGCTGTTGTGAAGAAGGTCAGGGCCATGGTGTTTCTAGAATATCACTGACTTCACACTGAGATGAGAACCCTTAATGCAGTGGTTCCCCCTAGGGGAGCATGAAGACAATCCAAGGGGGGGATGAGGCTGTGAAATTGTTTTATCAGCATACAGAATTTTTCATTTTCAAATTTTATACTATGAGTAATTCAGAACTTTCTAGCTGCTATTTCTTATTTCAAATTACATTTTTTTATTAAATTTTCATAAAGAAAACCTATTTGACTTTTTAATTGTACAATTATGAATTGAATCTTTATTAAGGGGGTTGGATGAGGGTAAAGGAGGTGGGGAGGAGTGAGGGTTTCTCAAATCGGAAAGGAGCTGTGATGTCAAAGTTTGGGAGCTTCTGCCTTAGCAGATAAGGTGTTTGGTATTGTGGCAAACTAAGACAGGATGTCTGGATTGGTCCCTTGGAGCTTTGTATTGCATTCAAGTACAGATCTTGCCCCACCCTCTGAGTGGTCTCTGATGTCTGGGGTCTTGCAGCCCAGTTTCCTATTAGAGGAGAAATCAGTGTTTCTAGGTGTATTTCTAGTTTATTTGCCATATATGCATCAGTCCTTGGACAGAGGTGGTTACAAACAGCATGCGGGCAACCCTCTCTTCCACTAGTCTCCACCATATACCAATGCCTGGTTCTCAGGGAACAATTCTGCCTAAACGAACTGACCCCAGTTAGATGAATGAAGGCAGAGAGCAAACTCCTTTACTGCTTGTAGCTGCCCCCTCAAAGAAAGACCCCATTTAAAAATAAAAACCCTATCCGTTCAATCTTGGAAGACATGCTGTTCTCACACCTTAAAAGGAACTTTTTAAAAGCCCATGTAAATAGAGCGCTACCTGGCGAGTCCCACCACACTATTTTAAAGTCAGGGTAGAAGGGAGTGAATGAACTCAGAAAGCCACGGAGTGTTGCTGCTTAGTCCAAGGAATGTGACATTTCGATTCCGAGCCCAGGTCCAAACCTGGCCTGGCTATACCTGTGGACTTCCCCCAGAAGCTGGTGCAGGAAGATCAGGCATATTATCTGAGGGGTTGTTCAGTCACTACGCCACACAATTTCTCTCCTGAGGGTGAAAATTCACCCTGGTGCAGAGGAGCCAGCACGAGCCCTAGCACAAACTCAGTCCTCCTCTGTGCCCTCAAAATAGACTAACTGGTACTTTGGCCTTGTCTGGCCCCTCTGCACACTGGCGCATTTCACCCCATGCTCACTTTCTCATTGGTGTAAGGTGCCACACAAACATCCCTGGAGACTAACATCCTATCTCTAGGACAGGCACAACACAGGCAGCTACCTCCCCTTCCTAGTCCCCATATTACCCTGCCACGCGCTGCTCTGGAAGGTTTGCCCCCAAGGGACAAAGGAGTTTATTTCTAAAGCTTGCTCCTTCCTTGGCCTCTCTGCTAACCCCACCCATGAGTTGTGCTGCGGATCTAATTTGCCATCGTCATCCACATGAGGACTTTGTGGAATTTGGCCACCCTCAATAAGTTAGGGGACTCTGGCTTGGGAAGCAGAAACTGTGGAAAAAAAGACTTGAAGCCATAGGGGCTGACCAACCAGGATAGTACTGTACTCAAAAGGGCAAAGCCGACCAGCCCAGGCATGTATAAATGGGGAAATATCAGCAGAAGTCGGCAGGTGCTGTTGGCACTGGTGCAGCTACTACTGGAGTTCTGTGGTCAGAGCTGGCCTCCATCCTTCAAGGAGGACACTGACAAATGGGAGAACATTCAGAGAAGGGCCATGAGAATAAAGAATGGGAAAGACGTGACTTTGTTACAGACTCAGGCAGCTCGATCTATTTAGCTCTTCAAAGAAGAGATGAAGGGGTGACAGGCTCTTACATGGGCACTCACACTTTTTGTTTAGAGGGGTCTTCAGTGAAGCAGCCAAAGGTATAACAAGATCCAGTGTCTGCAAGTTGAAGCCCATCAAAGCAAAAATTAGGAGCATATTTTTAACATAGGGAGCTAACTACTGGAACGGTTTCCCATGGGGGCTGTGTTGAATTCTCCATCACCTGGCATCAAGAGCAGATGGCTTTTCTAAAAGTCTTTTACAGAAGTATCAGTATCATACAGATGAGGAAACTGAGGCACAGAGCAAGGTTGGGGGGTACACTCAATGGTACAGCAGAGTCAGTGGCAGAACTGGGAAGAAAACCCAGGGCTACAGCCTCCCAACTCAACACCCTATCCCCCTACATGTTGCCTTCACACCAGCAGTAGCTGTCCCTAGCCTAGCTTTCCATTCACAACACTGAGGGGTTTCTGAGTCCAAAAAGGTCTGAAATGGCTGCCAGATACCCTAATAGATATTTCTTTTCCTATCCATGAATATTTAAACTCTGATGGGACAGAAGCATCTGTCTTCCAGGGAAAGGTAAATTATTAACTCCCTGCCAAGTGAAGCCACTTTATAATAATAGAGAGGCAGTGTCTGGAAAAATGTTTCTCTTTCAAGAGAAGCAGCCACAGGGAAAGGATGAAAGCGATGCAGAGTGACGCAGGTGCTCCAGTGCTCAGACGTGTTCTCTATCCCAGTTCCATAGACCTAGCCGGAGCAGCTGCGGGTTTTTTTGTTTTTGTTTTTTTTCCCCCCTTAAAGCAGCAGCTTCATCCACAGTGAGCCAATTTAATCAAATGCTGCCAGTCAACACTCAGCAACTTCCTTGATTTCCCTTTGAGGTGTTGATGTCTCTTGCTGACAAACAGAACAATAACTTGGTGTGGCTGGGGCAGTGGTGAACTGCTCAGGAATGATGAAGTGGTGTAAAGGACTGCACAGATTGATTTGCTGGTGCCTGGCGCCTTCTGCCAGCACATATGGGGTGGGGGAGGGTGTAAAGTGCTAGCACATGAGCAGGTCTTCCCCTTGCTTTGCACTGGTGTGAATGATGAGAGCAGGGGCCAGAAAGTGTAAATTAAAATAACAAATTTGGTTTCAACTTCCTTTCTAGCTACCACCTACGTGCTGCTGTTACTCTCAATTCCATGGTCCGTGAATAATATGAACCAGACTGTCAGCTGATTATAAATCAGAGCTGTATTGTGGTTGGATTAGAGCTTTATGTTTAAGTACCAACCTAGAAGCAAACTAAAACCACTCTGGTCTCAAGATCCAGGTTCCAATTTATTCTAAGTGAAGAGATTGGGTAAATGGGTCTGTTTTGCCCTTTCTCCCCTCCCCAACTCTAGTACTTAACTCTGGATTGCAAGTGAATTTACTAAGATGTTGACAACAACCCTCTGATGGCATCAATTGGCCTTGCTCCAGTGAAGTAAACTCACCTAGAGCAAATGAAACCAATGGAGGATCTGGCCCATAATTTCTCCCTTAAGCACACATCTGGAAGTTCACTGTTTACAATGCAATATATTTTACAGCTGGGGTAAAATCCCATATTTAACAGAAAGGAGATACCTAGGAACCTAAGTGCCAAGAGAGCCCTGGGTGGGAGAAAGGGACTCCACACCCACAATAGTTCCAATTACAAGGGGTGAGCAACACAGGGTCATCCTTTGGGCTGTTCGTGTGATAAGGCAAATCCTAGCAGAGGGAACTCGCCAGCCCCCTATGTTTGGCTTGAGTATGGCTGCACCTGTTGGGTCCTGGGCACCTCCTTGACCAAGAGACTGACAAAGTGGAGGGAATTTTGAGAACAGCAGCCAACACAGGTGGAGATTTTCAAAGCTGTATGAAAGCAGCTATCCATTGGCCATTCAAACTAATGGGAGCTGAGCATCCAAATGCCCTAGGTGCCTTAGATATCTCTGCCTCAGCCATCAATAACAACTGATGGCACCAGTGTACACCCCCAATAACAGTCCTATGTGGATTTTACAGCTGACACAGGTGAGAGCCTGGTGAAGGGCCTAGGACTACAGGCTAGAAACAGCATCTGTGCCCACATCTGCTGGGTGGGCTTAGGCATGTTCCTTCCCTTCTCTGTGCTTCAGTTCCTCTCTAACCTCACAGCTGCCTGGTCTGTCTAGTTTTGGGGCAGTTTAGGGCAGGAAATGTCTCACTCACTGTGTGTGCCCAGCACAGTGGGCTCTCAATCTCATTGGGGTCTGTAGGTACCCCTGTAACAGATAGGATGGTCCAGGCACACACCTAGGCTCTGGAGAGACCTGGGTTCAAGTCCCAGTTCTGCCATAGGCTTGAGCATGTCACTTGGCTTCTCCATACTATGCATTTTATCACTTCTCTTCATAGGGGTGGGGTGAGGATAAATCCAGTGGAGATGCTCAGATACTAAGGGGATAGGAAGCAGATCAGTACCTTGAGCAACATCTATCTAATCTCTGATACCAGGGAACAGCTTGCTGCCTTTCTAAACCACGTCAGGGCAGTCTCAGGCACTGACCCTACTCCATGGACTGGTGGATTGTTGAGAAACACTGCTTTAGGAAGGTATGTGGGCCCAGCTCCACTTAAGTATGCAAGTCTGACATTGGGGTGCCATGGGGATCAATGAAGTCCCCATTCAACTGGAGCCTAAAACTCCACTCTGCTTAAATTTCTACTGGAAAAGTTCCCAAGTTTCTGCCTCAGACAGCTAGACACCCCAATCTGGCCTCAGCCCCAGAACAATCCTCAAAGCAGAGGGAGGCAGACGTTCTACTGCCTACTTCACTAGCAGTGCCCGATTGCATGATTTGCGCAGACGTAGTGCCACACACCGCTTCTGTAACTTCGTGGCTCTGGGCTTTTTGCCTCCTCTCAAGGCTGCCTGGCTCGTTATTGACCTGTGCTACAAGTGCACATCTTGCTATCCCCATAAATAATGCTGCTTCCATGCCGGCCTGGTTCGGCAGCTGAGGTGTCAGGGTGGCAATTGAGAGAGGCGATCCTGCTGGTTCTCCTGCCTCGGCCTGCCAGGCTAACGAGACCTTAGTGGGGGGAACTGCCTTACTCCCCCACCTGAACTCGCACATTTCTCAGTTATAAAAGGGATGTAAATAGGTTCTCAGACAAGCTGGGTGATTAGTCATAATATCGTTAATTAGCACCCGCTCCCAGAGAATAGGAACATTTCAATATTTACCTTCTGGCTGCTATTTTCCACCCCCACCCTGCTGCCCTTCCAGAAGGTGTGGGAAGGAGATTAAAGGGTTTTCTTGAGACACGGTGCTAGTCATGTGCCTGAAACAGCAGCTGCAGCATTACATAGGCAGGTTTACATCATCATCTTCTCCCTCCACACACACGCAAATCCCCCCTCAACCACTGCGTCCGTGCCACTGGATTCTCCAAGCCCTGTGCTGAAGAAATTTCACATGGTCTGGGCGTGGGTGTGGGGGACAGCGAGCTTCCCTCTTAATGCTTTCTTCACACATCCCTCACCACACCTTCCATAATTATTTGGATTGCAACAGTGCCGAGGAGTCTCGATCACATCCAGGACTCCCTTGGGCCAGCTGTGGATCAGATGCAGAAGAAAGAGATTGTCCCTGCCCCACAGAGCTTACAGTCTATGTAATAAAGAGCTCTGTCTTCTTGATTAGTCTTTACAGGCTGGTGACTTTACAGGACAGCTTGACAATCAAACTGTGGAGGGAAGGAGAGTGGATAGACATCCAACCCGTAGGGGAAACTGCATTTTTTTGATGGCTCATCCCTAGCAACTCAACCCACTGTGTGGCCCTCCAAACCCAAGTTTAATTGTCCTCTCCAAAAGCCCTGTGCTGCCCTCCCTTCACCATATGTGAGCACGCTAAGTCAGCAGGGCTGCCAGGGCTCGTGTCTGCATGGAAGAGGCTGCCTTTGTGGTTAAGGCACAGGAGAGGGCTGGGTGCTACTCCCAGCATGAAGATGGACTCTTTTCACAACCTTGGGCCAGTCACTTAATCCCAGCCTCAGTTTAGGTGCCCAACTTTAAACTCCCAGGCCCTGCTTTTTCAGAAGAGTTGGTGCCAGCTGTCTAGTTTCTGGGTCACCTGCTCTTCACCGTGGTATCTTAGTACCCGCCTATCCTCACCACACCCTGGAGGTGAGAGTTAGTGATGGCATTTAGAAAATGTGAATCCCAGCTCAACCAATCTATTATGGTCAAAAAATACAGTCAAACTGGGTGTGAGCTGGAATTAGTCATTTATGCTTCTGCCTCCAGGAGATGCACACTCCTTTGGATGTGGATAGAAGATGCAGGCTTGGATCAGCACAAAAGTGAGACACTACTTATCAGCGCTACCCTGCCCAGCTGGTGCAGGAGGCAGCGCTGGAGCCTCACTCAGTACCGCTAAGTGAGCCCTTCACATCTGTATGTAGACCTCGGCAACTGCTCTGCTGCTTAGAATGCTGGGTCAGTCAAGAGATGTAAAAAAAAAAAAACTAAAGCCAGCTGTGGCTATTAATTTCAAGGCAATTTTTTTTCCCCAAGAGGGATTTTAAACGAGGCACCAAATTCTGCTCTCAGTCACCACTCCAGGGTAGTCAAGTTCCAGCGGGGTAGCCGTTAGTCTATTGCAGAAACAACAGGGTCCTCTGGCACTTTTAAAGACTAACATTTATTTATTTCATGAGCTTTCGTGGGAGAAAATCCCACTTCGTCAGATGCTTTGAAGCTGGGAAACTCCCCACTTCATCAGATGCTTTGAAGATGGATTTTCTCCCATGAAAGCTCATGCGATAAATAAATCTGTTAGCCTTTAAAAGTGCCACAGGACACTGTTGTCTTTCTACAATAGACTAACACGGCTACCTCTTTGGAAGGAGTCCTATGGCACTTTTAAAGTCAATCTGGGAGACAAGGTTCATCTCCATTTTGCTGTTTGGGGAAACAGAGTCATCCAGAGGGTAAGGTCATCACTCATCAGTACCAGAGGTGGGACCAGAGCCCCTGTGTTCTGACTCAGGTTGTGGGCTCTGACCAGATCCTGTTAGGATTCCTCCACTCTTATCTCTCTCACCTTCCAATGACATGCTCCATGTCTTTCTGAACACAGGATTTGCATAGCAGTTGTGCACAGAATTAAACAAATGCAAACACCACTTAAAAAAAAAGTACGGTGACTCGATATTTAGCTTTAAGATTCAATCACGCAACACGCTGCCAGAAAACTGGCTAAATAGACCTTTCCTGACATCCCTTTTTTAAAAGGAACCTTAAGCTGCCAAGCAACAGATTTGGCAGTGTGTCAAATGATTAACCCACCTCTCGAATAAAACACAGGCTAGCCAGTCACTTTTCCTTCCCTTCTCTACAGAGGAACATGGTGGGGGCCCTGTTTGTTAAGCAGACCATAATTGCCAAAGCAATACTTAGCACCAGGGTAAAATTAAAGCCCAACATAGTGCTAATAATGAGATTTACAAGTGCCCTATAATCCTGCTTTGACATCTTGTGGTCATACAGATGCCAGAGCCTACTGAAATTCATGGATGTCTTTCCATTGACTTCAAACAGGCTTTGGCTCAGGTCTGTAGCTAATAAGTCACAGGATAGGGGCTCTCAATCTGGAGGCTGCAAAGAAGTCCAGGAAAGCATGAAAAACCCTCCCTTTATGACTAGATGGGAAAGTGGTCCTGAAACTCTAGTTGGTTGTAAAAGACCAAACCACCCCCCCCGGGGGGGGGGGGGGCAGACACAGATCATGGGCTGAGAAAAGCTGGGAACTGCTGCACTAGGGAATCATGTGAGGGCCAGTTTCTGGGAGCTACCACTGGTCATAACAAACAAGAGGTTCCCTTTAATTGGAGGTATCCCAGCTGTCACAAAAGCAGCAGTACTTACAGGCTCATCTCCTGGTCTTCCCACACCTCCATCCTATCCAAAACACCTCTACCACAATCCCCTTCCAACCCTGTCCTCTGCCCCAGATAAATCCCTTCACAGGATCCCCATCTCCTTCCATGGATGGATGGAGTTTCTCAGCCTCCTTATCAAGACTCTCCATAAGCTCAACCCCACACCCATGTACAGCTCTGCAGCTAGTTCTGCCTATCGCATCTCTGGATTCTCTCCATCCCTTCTTCTACACTCAGCTTCATGCCCTCCCTTTTATTTAGAACCAGGTTCCTAGACCCTATGTACCTCAACACACCGACTCCATGGTGAGCTACACAGCCATGAGGTTTATTGCTCGTGGATCAGATTCCCCCATCCCTTTATGCCAAGGTGCTCCTGTTTCTTCATGAGTGTGTAGAAAAGCAACAAGATAGCTCCAGGTCAAGTTATGGACAGCACCAGACGCAGGCTCATGACATAGGCATCATCCTTGGATCAGCCCCCTCTCTGCACTGCCTGTATCTAAGTTGCTAAATGCCGCATGATCTCTCCAAGATCCAGCCCTTTCTCTCCAACCACGCAGTTAAAACTCTCGGCAACCCTTCAACCTCTCGTGACTTGGCCACTGTCACCTCTTCCTCTATGGCCCTGACTAACATTCTTACCCTGCTCATCACATACATTCAAAGGGGTCTTTATTTGTTTTATTATTTGGATTATTGTAGCTTCTAGGAGACCCAGTCATGGACCTGCATCCCCCTGTGCTGTGCAAACACAGTCCCTTGTCACTAATTATCTGTCCCAAAGAGCTGTCCTGGCTTGACACTATCCACCATGCCTCTCTGTGGCCCTCCGTTGGCAAATAATAAACTCACCCAAAAACCCCACATTTTTTCAGGACATCCTCTCTGCACTGGGTGAAGAGTTTCAGTCAAAATTTAAACATGTCATCTGGCCATCTTGAGATGAATTTTCATTTCACAACAGCACTTTCTTTAAAAATTTTGCTAGCTAGTGGAGGGGGGGAAAGGAGTCAGTCACCTGGAGAAGACTCAGAATGAAAACAATTCATTTTGGGTCAAATAACATGTTTCAGTGGACCCAAAATGATTTTTCCCACTTTGAAGAGAAAAAATAAAGGGGGCGGGGGGAGAATTCGTTTTGGTTAGAACCAAACCAGTTGTTTTTCCAGATTTTTATGGTTTGTCCCAAATCAATTATTCCCTCAGTTTTAATAACTCCACATGCAAATGAGATGGCAAATGTCTGTAATAACAATTCCACATGCTGAAGGTTTTCAGAGTGCTTTGAGATCCTCAAAAGACCGTCGCTAGATCGGTGTTACTGTCAATAAGCCTTCAGATGTGACAAAAAAGAGGCAAGTGCTGACATGACCATCCTCAAGACCCTTGATAAACCAGCTACTGCTTTTAAACTTCTCCACTGCAATTCCTGTCAAAAATCCCTTTAAACTTAGACAACACCCAATACAGAAACAGAGAAGGCCTCACAACCACAGGAAAGAACAAGGGGCTGGGATCTATTGACACCGACTCCCTGTGTGATCTGGAGCCATTTTGCCACTCTGTGCCTCAGTTTCCCCATGTATAAAATAAAGGCACTCCTTTGCAAGTCTTTAAGAGCCATGGACAAGGTGCTACTTATATGCCAAAGAGGTCCAAGATCTTCCCTGTTATACAGATGTAACTCTGTCTCCAGGGTAACTAGAACAGAATTCAATCCATTGGCTCTACCTAGTTGAGAACTGGCTTGATTTGGAGACTGCACGGACTACAGAAATCCAGTCTGGGTTTGTTGCCTCTTCTCTGCAAGTTAATTCAGCAGAAGGGGGAGCCCTTTACCTGTGTGGCACCAGCACAGACTTCATCGTCTACATTATCTCTTTTGTGGAGCGGTAGGTATGTCTTGGACAGCAATTCTGGCCGCCATTCAGGCTGGAATAACCACAGATTTTAGAAAATCTGAGGGCTCACCCTTACAGCTCCCCATTATTATGAAACCTATGCATCAAGGACCTGCTCTCACAGCTTTCTAGAAGGGTCCCGCTGCCCTAGGCCTGTGTTCCGACATGTCCCTAGCTGAGGTTCTTTGGAAGAGGGGACAACTGTTGCTGGCGGGGAAGGAAGGAAATCTACAATTCAGGACTTCAAGAAGCTTCAGCACTGTTTGGTGCTGCTGCTAAGTCACTCGTTTCCTCTTGGGGGAGCAGTAACTGCTTTGCAAATGGCCTCCTTTCCTGGCAGTGCGGGAGGGCAGGAGTCCAAGGCGCACTAGCTGAAATCAGGTGGTAGAGCACCCAAAGTTAGAGACGGCTTGATCCTGATCAGATTCCCTTTGCCCTGCCCTGTGGCTTACAAACTTTCATTTGGCCAGGTCACAGAATTCAGAGATGAAAGAGACCTAGGTGGCCATCGTAGCCCATTCCACAGAGGACTAGTGCAGGATTGTTATCTGCCATGAACTTAAATGCTGTGAGCCAAGCTAGTTGAATTCTCCAAGGCCCCAATCCAGCACAGCACTTTAAACACTGGAAGTA
Organism: Pelusios castaneus; assembly: GCA_007922175.1. Lineage (NCBI taxonomy): Eukaryota > Metazoa > Chordata > Testudines > Pelomedusidae > Pelusios > Pelusios castaneus. The sequence continues at coordinate 29,343,923 of ML685764.1, forward strand.
GCTCCCATGTAGTACATCCTGTTAAGCATATGCTTAAGTGTTTTGCTGGGTCAGATGTGAAGAATATTCATTATGAATTTTGTCCCCTGCCTACCTTTTTAGTTAGTGAATTCTTCAGACTGTTCGTTATTCACAGCGTCATTTGTATCAAGAATTTTCACCCCAGAGATGGTTCATGAGCCGTTCTCTTCAGTCACCTGTTATTGGATATATCTGATGTGTGGGTGTCTGCTGCAGTCACATGGGATTGTCATGAATGATGTATTCGTTATTTGTACTGCCAGAGCATCCAGGAGCCGTAGTCACGGACCAGGACCCCACTGTGCAAGCTCCTGTACAAACACAGAATGGCAAGGTTTCTCCATCTTGGCTGCCTGGAGACATTTGTACATGGAAGGGTGAGAGCTCAGTCATGCTAAACTCTGTGAAATTTGGGGGTGGGCAGATATTTTCCACTTGGGGGCTCTGGGTGTCCAAATATTTGCCGGTATGTAATAATATAGCTCTGCCAATCACAGAGACCAAGTCAGCAGTTATTGACTAGAGACAGGACTTCTGCCATCGCTCTTAAAGCATTGCCCTAAGGCCTCTGAAGGCAGGGACAATCCTTTTGTTTTGTGTGTGACAGTACCTGGCACCATGTGCTCTTGGGCTATGCCTGGGACTCCTATGTGCTAGAGTGATACAAAGAATTATCAATATTAGAACATGGAGACAGTGCAGTTGTGTGGCTAAGGCACTGGATGGCCAGTCCTCTGATCCCAGTTCCAATACTAACTCCCTCTGTTGCCTTTGGCATGTTGCTGTGCCTGTCCCTGCCTCAATTTACCCATCTGTGAAACTGAAATAAGAGAAGAGGCATAGCTTCAGCTGGACAGAGCTGTGTCAGTGGAGTGGGTTGGAAGAGCTTCTGAATTTTTCTGAAACTGAAGATGTTCTCGCTTGTCACTGAGCAGAAATAAACTCAGCCTCCTGAATTATAAATCTTGAGCTTAATCACTATATAAATGTAATGATCACAAATTCCTATAAAATAGGGAGCACTTTGTCTACCATTGAAATGCAGCTGCCTCTGGTGTGGAGCACAGTAGCTGTTAACCCACTCCCAAACACAACATGACAAAACCCAGGCCCTGATCTTGCAAAGACTTCAATGAGAACTACTTAGACACTTCAAGCTAAGCCCATACGCAAGCCTTCACTGGCCTGGGGCTGCAGTTTAGACAGGAAGTAAACAATACAATGTTCAACAGATGCTGCCGTGGAGAACTTGGGGAGAGAGAATGGAATTACCTAAATGGGATTAACAAGGGCAACACTCTCGCTTTTGCATGCGTGCACACACAATCTGTCATCTGAAAAGGAGCAAGAGTGCCCCATCATGCTGGATCACTGGCTCAGAACTGAGTCCAGAGGACAAATGAGAGGGTTCTGAGGCTCCCTTTTACCTCTGTTTCTTTATTGACAAGAGAGCTACCAATGAACAGCAAAGTATTCTTAGTAGTTACAAAGGAGGAAAAATACAGAGGATTGGGCTGCTGTTTTTCCCTGCCTTGCTCTTCCTACACTGCCGACAACTGCTGAGCCCTAGTGGTAACAAACGAGATCATTATAGCACAGTGCTAATAGGATCATTTTCAATACAGCCCACAAAGAATAATCCATGCCAAAGGATAAGGAAAGCACACTCTTGTGTGGCTGAACCTGGAGGAAAGGATATTCTTTACGCTGCTGTCCTTAATTTTACCTCGATCTTTCCTCCCCATCTGCTTATGGCTCCTTTGAAGAACAGGTTGGGAACTGGAGGGATGCGCTGCCTGCTTTAATAAGGCAAGCTTGGTTACAGATCACATCCAAGTATCTAAGGAGCATCCACAGAAGCCAGAGGCTCTGACTGGTACTAGCTTGTCAAATTTAACATATCATCATGGAGAATGTCCTCGGTCCAAAATCTGCAGCACTAGGCAGTTTTGCTGTCTATCCCTCACTTTAACCAAGCAGGGAGTTGCAAGTCACTTTCCAATTCTTTTTCTCCACTCCATTTTTATTTATTGCAAAACAGTAACCATTCTAATGGGAAATTACTGCAGTGCTCCATCAGTGATTAAATTAAAACTCCTTCCTATTTTGCCACAAATAGCTGCTAAGACAGTGGAGAGTGGGAAGAAAAGAATGAAGAGAGATACTGAGCTTGGGGAACCTAATTTAGTTGTTTATTGGTGACCTTCGCCATTCTTACAGTTAAATAAAAATAAATAAATATAAATATAATATATATATATAAAGCATTTTGAGATGTTCATCAGTAAACAAGGTTCATTTCCCCGCCCAGGTTGGAATCAGTGCTAGGGCTTCAGTTGGCAAAACTGCTTCAGGACATATGGAAGACCAAGAAATCACATAAGGGCAACCAAATGAAAGAAACATGTCATGTTAATAACATTTCTCCTGCTGATCTGTTGCTTTAATATAAACCCGCACAGGCACAGACATACGCATACACAGAAAGAAATACCCCTGTATGTGCTTTAGCAGATGCACAGCGTGCAAGGGCACAATTGTCTGGAAAAATTAATTCTCTGTTGCATTTTTTGATTCATGCCACTCACTATGCCTCTGCAAATGCTCCTGAAAAGAGAAATGGTGCTATTACTCCCCACTCTCCTTCCCTCCCATGCACACACCTTTAAGGAAAGGGGGTAATAGAATGATGCATCTTACCAAACAGGCGAGTCCTATGCTGTTCAGATATAAACAGGAATAAAAGACACCTCTGCTGCTTCTCCAAAACACCCCCTCCCACCAGACATACACACGCACTTCTTCTTCCCTCCTCTTAAAAAAATATCTACCCCAAATGATTCAAACCCCAAATCCCATCCCTGTGCAAGATGACAAGACAATCTAGTTAATCTTTAAAGGTTTCTGGAGAGAGACAGGAGCAGAGCTGTAGACTCTTTGCTTAAGCATCTCCATGGTTACCTCCCTGACCCAATTCTCCTCACAGCCAAAAGCAGGGGTAGAGAAGAAATTCAGAAGTGAGATGCAAGGCATGTGTGGAGCAGTCATTGCAGTAGTTTCACAAGCAATATTTGGGCGGGGGGGGAGGGGGAGAGAAAAGAGGGTGGTTCTATAACATGATGTCTATTCCCTCTCCCCACCCCCATTATTCCTCATATTCTATGGTGTAAGGTCCCACCTTCTCTCCCAAGAAAAGTTGGTTGATGGTGATCCTAGGAGAAGCAGTCATAGAAATGTAGGGCTGGAAGGCACCTCGAGGGGGTCAGAGTCCAGTCGCCTGTGCTAAGGAAGGGCCAAGTAAACCTAGACCATGCTTGACAGGTGTTTGTCCAACCCATTCTTAAAAATTTCCAGTGAGGGGGACTCCACAACCTCCCTTGGAAGCCTGGCCCAGAGTTTTTTTCTAAAACCTAACCAAAAATCGTCCTTACTACACATGAAGCCCATCACTTCTTGGAATAGGTGGTGAAAAAGAAAGGACTGATCATTTTTTTAGACCTTCTCCTGTCTTATTAATAGAAATTATCCACGTACCAGCTGAGATCAGGGCCCCTTGTGCTAGGTGCTGTACATACAACATAACAGATTCTGGGCCTCAAAGAATTTACAATGTAATTAGACAAGACAGACCCAGGAAGTATTATTATCCCCATGTGATAGAAGGAGAATAGAGGGAAGGCGAGACAAAGGCCAGACCCACAAGGATACTAAGCCCTAGACTTAGATGCCTATATCCCAGTTTGGCTCCACTCCCATCCACAGAACTCCCGCTGACTCCTGGAGGCATCTAAACTCCTCCAGTGGCTAAGTATTTCAGAGTAACAGTTCCCTAGGTGTCTATGTTCGTATCTCTGGGCACATGCACTGCAGCTTCTCTCTAGGTGTCCAGACGTCTACCTCCCCCGTATGCCCAAGAGTGATTCATGAACTAGGGGAAGATATATAAGCACCTAAATTGCATGCAGGGCCCAATCCAATGTGTGCAGGAGCCACCTACTGGTTCAGGTCCTATTTAAAATTCAGCCACAGGAATTGTCCACTTGTAACTTTTAGACCAGTGGTTAAGTACTCACCAGGGATTAAAACTCACGAGTCCATGTGAGTTTTAGGGTTCTGTATTCCTGTCTGACAAACCACATTTGGACACCTTCAGACCTGACCTTTTTTTTTTTTAGATGAGCTGTTGCTAATCAAATCTGAGCAAGCAATTAACTGTATTACATGGTGAAGAAATGAATTCAGATGTACAAAGAACTCCTAAGTGCCATTACCAGACCCTCGCACTTAATTGTGCACAATCTGGGTGCATAAAACTTGTTTCACTCAGGTCCTTAGTTTAAGTTTTATAGAAAATAATCTTCTCTCATGCAAACAATAGTGGCTTCTTCTACTTAAACAGACCTAAAAATTAAGGCACAGGTGTAGATTCCATTGTCCTTTCTCAAGCAAAATTGCAATAGGAATTTAAGACAGGATCACAGATTTTTGTCCCTGGTTTTGATTCCCCCAAAGCAGCTTTTCAAATCCAGCTGAAATTATTTCAACTACATTTTACTGCTCTGCTGGAGAATCAAACTTTGGACATAGTAACAAGAGCCGATTCTGCAGTTTGCATGTGGCCATCTAATTGGGTGGCCTCTAAATCATGCAAAGAGTGCCACCCAATTGAAGGGGAGAATGCAAATAAAGGTGTCGGTTGCTAATTCCAAATGTTGCAGTGCAGGGGACTAGGCAGAGGATGCGTGACTGGGCGTTTTGGAACAGAAGAATTTGCTTCTGAAAAGGTAGAGGAGAAGCAACTGGAAACCTGACTCCCTTCTTGAAGCCTGTTAGAATGATTCCCCAACTTAGATATTAAGCAATATCTGTGGCTGCTGTTACTCAGCCCCCTCCATGTACGTACACTACCAAAAACAGCCCCGGTTGTGGTCTGACCACCCAACCGTCCAGGCTAGAGCATGAATCACTAATACTCTAGCCACCGATACAAGAATAAACCATGCTAACATGACTTGGCTGCAATCCTATTCACAGGCAGGGTTAAATACAGGGAACTCTGGAGTATACCAAGGCTTTGTATTTCAATCTCAGTCTTGAATTGCCTGCTTAGGCAAGGCTGTGTAGGGTTTCTCCCTGTGGCCAACCCAAGAAATAGCTGCTCACGCAAGCCAGAAGCTGTTTCTCCAAACTATGCCCAAGCAGTCCATGTAACAAGGAGTAGGAGGCCTAGACTAAAATCGTCTGTAAGATAATTTCAGCAGAATGATATGGAATGCTCCCTAGGAATTGAGAACGGTTAGCAGATGGAATGGTCTTCCCCCAGGGAGCTAGTAACAACCCAGGGGATTTTCTTGGGTCACTTACAAGTGGGATCACTGGGAAAACACCCTGCACTGGCTGAAGTATGGATTAAATCAAGTACTAGGATAATAAAAAATTAGATGCAAAGGCTTATGACAGAGTAGCTAAACTTAGCAGTTAGTATTGCCAGCTCCTATGTCTTGTTGATATTTAGGGTGTTTCCTAAATTACCAGCTCCCGGAGTCACATTATACAAGAATCCACCCGAGCAGTTCTCAGCCTATTTACCACTGTGGGCTGCATATGTAACCCATGCTCTGTTATGTGAGCCACATCCAATATTGCCTACGTGGCCCTGAGGATGTCACATAGACCACAGCTGTGTGCTGATGGGACTGCAAGGGGCCTGCAGGCTGCAAGTTACCCTCTTCTTGCAGTGAAAAATGTGGCATGCCCAAAAGCTGGAAAAAAAAAAAAAAAAAAAAAAAAAAAACAGGGAACAGATATAAAGAACCACAAATGAATGAAATCACATGCTTGTAAAGCCCATTGTGATTTACGGGCCAGGGACAACTGGTGACCTGTGGACTCTTGAGGTTGGCAATAGTGCAATACTATCTGACAGATGGTGTTGTTTCATTTCTCTCTCCCAGCATCCTGCCTTTGCCACAACTCTTCTCACCTATGCCCCTATTCCGTGATCCAACACTCTTGCAAGATGCTATGGTTTTAAGAAGCACGATGGATCGTGCACTTGCTAATGTGACTTGCTCAGTTCAGTATCCAACTAGTGCAATCTTTAACTGCTGCCTAGATTTGAATCTTGTCTTTCGTTTCTTCTGCATCCTTCCTATAGTCCTCTTGTTCTGTCCTGGACAGCATCATGGGCTTAAGCTGGACTTGTGTGGTCAATTGCGTCTATCTGGAAATATACAGAGTCACTCCGGGCTGGGATGCCAGCAGATGCTGTATGTGAACAGACAGAGACAGACCCACGAGTGCATAGTCAACATGCTTGAGGGCTGTGCCCATTCAGTTACACTGGCTGTCCACCATGGGCCTGATTCTATTTGAATCCACTGCTGAGTGGGTGAGCAGAGCACATCCTGGGTGCCTGGTGTGAAAACGGTCGGGGATTGAGAATCCTCTGTTCCTACTGCAACTCTCATTCTCCTTACCACTGGAATGAGAATGGAGTCCAGTTCATGGACTGAGGGGACACTTCCATTATAGCTATTTTGGAATGTTCACAGCCTTTTGCAATGGTTGGAAAGGAAGGCAGGCTGCAGCTCAGGAATGGCTCACGTTTCCATACCTCTTGGTTCCATGGGCTTCTTAGAGTCCTGTAGAAATGTTTAAGTGCTGGTGGATTTACTGACACAGCAGCCACAAAGCCCATAGTCTGTGTGAGGCCGAGATTCCTGCAGTCTGTTACACAGTGCGAAGAACTGGATATTTCAGGTCCGTGGCTACACAGGGTAAACTAAAGAAGCCCTTTCCCCATCCAACCCTTGCATATATCCTACTGTTCCGTGGACTAAGAGTATGCGCATACTGGGAACATAACTGGAGGTGCCTTAGAACATAGACATATCACACACTATTGAAAATTTAATCTTTTAGTAGGAGTTTCTTTAGGATTAATTTATTTTGATGTTCCAGGCCCTGGCTGAGTCTAAACATAGAGGTGCAGCATTGTGAAGCTGTCTCTTTCCAAGCAACATGCTGGATTTAGGGCCTTGCTTGGACCAGGCCGTCTGGGAAGCCTGTGCTTTTTGCCTAGATGGGTTTGCTCTTCATCACTGGGCAAAGACAAGGCAAAGAGTGTGGGGCCTGATGGAAACAGCAATCTAGATCAATAAATAATTAGATCCGTAGGGCTGCAAGGAGGCTCTCAGTGTACCCTGAGTGGAGACGGCTGAGATGCAATTATTAACTGCGTCATGTTAGAGCGTGTAATCTTCTGGTTCAAAACACTCGGAGGGGTGTTGAGCTGTTTCCATGTGCCATCTCAGTCACATGCATGGTTATTTATTCATAACCTGCTTTCAAACCAATACGTGCTCATTGCACAAGTCTTCCAGGGCTCAGTCACAGCGTCAAACACTCCATCGGTTTCCAAATTGGTTACAAACTAATCGCCAGCAGGGAAGCCCCAACATACGGACTGAGTTGGGGGGCAGCTAATCAAACGAAGAAGAGAGGGCTCCGAAACAGCATCCCTCTAGCACACAAGGGTTGCCTGTGCAACCTGCCTTTTCTAATGGCTCATGTGCACAAGCAGCATGGTCTACGGAACAGTGGATTAGGAATGGGACCTGGGTTCTAATCACAGCTCTGCTACGCGACCTTGGGCTGATGACATTGCTTCTGTTTCCTCCTGCCCTTTGTCTGTCTCTCTTAGGCTGCTAGTTCTGAAAACCAGGGATGATAGCTGTGCCTTGCCTAGCACACTTGGAACCCAGGGTGCCACTCTATGAGCAATAATGCAGTCAGTGCAGGGGCTCTGCTACTCAGCCTGGGGTGACAGACAGCAAGAGTGAAATCTCCGGACAGGGGATGGGGGTGAACAGGCAAACCTCCAAATATCGGGATGGTCAGCATGGATTCACCAAGGGCAAATCATGCCTGACTAACCTGATTGCTTTCTATGATGAGATGACTGGATTTGTGGATGCAGGAAGAGCCATTGACATGATATACCTCAACTTTAGCAAGGCTTTTGATACCAGAGGTTAAAGGAAGGGGGAATGCACCAGAACACTGTTCCGGGGTCCCCAATTTTTAGGGGCCAGCATTCCAGGGCCTCTAAAAATAGAAAACCAAGGGCGGTACACTGCATTCCACCCAAGGCCCCCCCCCCAGCAAAGCCGCAGACTCCTGCTGCAGCCAGGCTGGGGAGGTTCAAATCTCCTGTCTGAGCATGCTCAGACAGAGCATGCTCAGGGCAGGAGGAGCCTGGCCCGGCCCAGGAGCGGCTCTGCCAGCCACCCCTGCAGCTCCGAGCCTCCGGGCAGGTAAGGGAGTTGGAAAGGGGCTGGGAGGAAGTGGCGGGCAGTGGAGCTGGGAAAGGGCATGCGGGGGGCAGAGGAAGGGGAAGGGGCCATTAAGGACACAATGGTTGTATTCCTTATGTCCTTAATGGCTCATCAGTTTACTCCTTGGGCCCACTGTAGCTGGAAAATTCCTGAACATTAAGGACAATGGTTTGACACACCCGCCTCTCTCAGACATTTCTATAAAATCACACAAGTTAAAATATAGATAGAACACCAAATTCCTAACTAAACTAACTTCTAATCGAAATACAATTCCTAGACATAAACTAGATAATCATTCCCAGCAAATTACTACCTTTCTATTGATACCAAACATGACATAGTTCCTATGGATTATAGAGCATTTAGAATATATGAATAGAAAATATCATAAGTGCTTCCTTAAATCCAGACAGCATCACACAGGCTCTGCCCTGCCCTTTGGGGGGCACGCCAGGCTGCCCCTGTGCCCCCCCCCAGCAGGGAGGGCATTGGTGTAGTCCTGAGGTAGCCCTAAATCGACTTAGGGCTACCCCACGTCTACACTGGCTTAATTTGACTTTAAAAAGTCAAATTAAGCCTTAGGTCAAGTAAAAGGCAGGTTTAATAAAGTCGACTTTATTTTCCTTAAGTCGACTTAAGCAAGCTGCTTAAGTCGACTTCAGCAAAGTGTAGTGTAGACGCAGGGTAAATTAAGTCGACTTAAGCAAGCTTAAAGTCGACTTAATTTATCAGTGTAGACGCAGCCTTGGAGGCTGGCTATGTGAAAGAAATCGCCAATGCAAAAAGTTTGAGAACCACTGCTTTAGGAGTAGTACAAAGCTTGGTTCATTATCCCTTGTAACGTGATTTCAGCTTTTCAGATAGAAGGTGCTATGGAAAAATGAGGCCTGATTTTATCAATCACAAGTCATGGTGATTTTAATGCCATCTTTCCTTTTCTATCTATGTTTAAATAACATATTTCCAAGTACTTCAACCAGCACCCAAGCTATTGGCAATGCTACAGAAGTCATATACTCTTGAAGTCTTCATTATAGCTTTGTGTATGTTAGCATTTTTTAGAAAGTTTCCATCAGGGAAAAGACCAGTGGAAACCATATGGTAGATAAGTTCCAAATGGGTAGCCGTGTTTGTTTTGCTGAACTAGACTAACAAGGAGTCCTGTGGCACTTTTAAAGACTAACAAATATATTTATTGCATGAGCTTTCATCATCATACTTGAGTTAATGAGGCAGGGGAGGGGGTGATCTGATGGTCTTGTGTTATGCAGTGTTTGCTAGTGTGTGACAATAACTGCTATAGACATAAATGCCATATAAAAGTATAAATATTTTTAGGGAGCAATAACCAATGCATGTGGTACTGAGAAGTGGTTGCAAATGCCTACCTGGGCTCGGGCCCGCACATGCATGAAGGGGGCCCAGACAATACGGGAAGGAGGCCCGGAGATTAGGAGGGTTCCGGGGCCCGTCAAATTATACTTTAACCGCTGTTTGATACAGTTTCCCACAGCATTCTCATCAGCAAGTTAAGGAAGTAGGAGTTGGATGAGCGGACCGTAAGGTGGATAGAAAATTGGCTAGATCAATGGGCTCAGCGGGTAGGAATCAACGGCTCAATGTCTAGTTGGAAACCAGTAATGAATGGAGTGCTCCAGAGGTCGGTCCTGGGGGCGGTTCTGTTCAACATCTTATTAATGATCTCGATGATGGGATAGATTGCATGCTTAGTAAGTTCACGGATGACACCAAGCTGTGGGGAGTGGTAGACACGCTGGAGAGCAGGGACAGGATCCAGGGAGACTTAGAAAATTGGAACACTGGGCCAAAAGAAACCTCATGAGGTTCAACAAGGACAAGTGCAAAGTCCTGCACTTAGGACGGAAAAATCCCTTGCACTGCTACAGGCTGGGGACCGAGCGGCTAAGTAGCAGCACTTAGTAGAAAAGGACCTGGGGGTTATGGTGGACGGGAAGCTGGATATGAGCCAACAGTGTGCTCTGGTTGCCAAAAAGGCCAATGGCATATTGGGCTGCATCAATAGGAGTGTTGCTAGCAGATCGAGGGATGTGATTATTCCCCTCTATTCGACACTGGTGAGGCCGCATCTGGAATACTGTGTCCAGTTTTGGGCTCCCCACTACAGAAAGGATGTGGACAAATTAGAAAGAGTCCAGCGGAGGGCAACAAAAATGGAGCACATGACTTACGAGGTGAGACTGAAGGAACTAGGCTTATTTAGTCTACAGAAGGGAAGACTGAGGGGGGATTTGATAGCAACCTTCAACTACTTGAAGGGGTCTTCCAAAGAGGAGGGAGGTAGGCTGTTCTCAGTAGTAACAGAGGACAGAGCAAGGAGCAATGGTTTCAAATTACAACTGGGGAGGTCGAGGTTGGATAGTAGGAAAAAACTTTCTTATTAGGAGGGTGGGGAAGCATTGGAATGGGTTACCTACGGAGGTAGTGGAATCTCCGTCTTTGGAGATATTTAAGGCCCGGTTAGACAAAACCCTGGCTGGGATGATTTAGTGGGAGTGGTCCTGCTTTTAGCAGGGGGTTGGACTAGATGATCTCATGAGGTCCCTTCCAGCCCTAAGTTTCTATAATACCAGGATCTCCACTCACTCTGACTCAGACTGGCTTTCTGTGACCCATCAACAGCACCCTGCCATAGCTCACACACCCGCTTCTAGAGCTCAGGCCTGTCTCAGGATAAAGAGGACAGATGGCAGCTAACAGACCATGTGACCATCTTAGTCAACACCAACTTCAGATTTCGGGGAGGTGCTTTGAAAAGGCCATGGATCCCACTGCCACCCAGAGAGATCCAGTCTCTAAATTTGTCAACTGCTCCCACCAGTCCCTCACGCGCTATGCAGAAGAGTGTTCACAGTCACTTCACTATTTGAATGGTCTCAGTGCGGTGAGTCGCCGAGTTAGAAACAAGGGTGCCAGTGAAGGGCGGGGGTGGCTGCTTTCCTGCATCAGAGCAGAGGCCAGCATGGAATCCCCTTAGTGAAGATCAGTTCTGCAAACAAAGCTTCTCCTTGGAGAGCCAACACCACCTGGCTTCGCACTGCTGCAGGGTTCTGAGCTCTGCAATGCAGCTCACACCATTCCCGAGATTGCCTTGTGCAAAGCCTCTCAATATTTCACGGAGCCGCTTCCTCTAGGGAAAGGATGTTTTGTAGCTTCCAGCCTCTCTGATGCTCTTTCCAGCATCTGATTTCTTGCAGAAAATAACATCTGCTTTCCCTACCCTTCCTGCAACTGCCCTCCCCAGTTTCAGTCCTGTTACATAACAGCATCACTCTACTGTTCAAAAGCATCACTAATGTGAGGGGCAAGAACTGGAAAGACCATGGGCAGGCTCCAGTCTGGGAACTAGAACTTCCAAAGGATATAGCAATCCTCTTTGCTTCCCTCCTAAATTCATGCAGAGCTGCCATGTGGACTGGACAGAGCTGCTGTTCTCCTCCCCAAAGGCAGTCATAGTCCAAACAGCAGGTGTAGGACCAGACAGTCCACATCTAGGCATGGCCTGGCCTTAAACAGAAAGCAGATGGGCCTGGGAGGTGGCACCTCACAGCTTTGCCTTAGCTTCTATTCCAGCACCAGGCATGAAGGTGAAGGAAAGAACTTGGCACCAGCCCCTACCTGCACCCCAAAGGCCCAGATGGGGAAAAGCAGGTCAGTGTCTGATATTCTGGTAGCCTCTCCATGCCACATAGAAGCAGTGGCATAGCTACAGGTGGGCCTGGGTGGGCCATGGCCCACCCAATTAGATTTTAAGAAATTCATCCCACATTCTTATCAGCCTGTTTCGCTTGTGACGGTGTCAACCATAGGCCCTGCCAAAAGACTCAATTCTGGCCATGCCTTTGCAGAGAAGCCTCAATCCCTCTCCTCCTCCTCCACCCCCACCCACCATGCTGAGCACCTAAGCTCCCACTGAACCCAACAGGAAGCAGTGGTCACGGAGCTATTTAAGTGCTTTGAAAACAAATTGCTATATAAACACAAGTATTTGTAGAGGACAAGCAGGAAATACACCTGCCCTGTGGAGACATTTGTATGACAATAGCACCTGGAGGCCCCAATCAAAGTTGGGGCCAAGCTGTGCTGGATGATATACATACACCTTAGTAAACTGGCAGTCCCCTGCGATCTAAGATGACAAGGGACTGTCAGGGAAAGGGACTTCCCAAGGTCATATGGTAGGATTCCAGCTACTGCCTTATCTACTGGAATGACTTGCTCCCTCCTGTAAAGGTTCTGCAGCAGGGATCATTCTGGAGGTGAACAAGGATATTTTAAGGTGACTGTTTAAGAGAGGACATTGCCTGCTGGAGTTGGAACAGAGTGCAGCTGTGGATGTCCCCATGTCTGAAATGTTGAGACTCTCCATCCATGTCAGTTTATCATTAATGCTGGTAATACCAGGCTGACCCCACAACTTGTGATCAAGTGAAGGGAGCATTTGGATTCTTATTTGCAAGCCTTTGTTCTGCATGTTGCCGCGTCCAAATGCAAAACATCTGAACTGACCCTAGCTCCCCCTCCTGAGTTGGGCTCTGAAAGGATCAGAGACTAGCTAAGCTGAGGTGGTTTGGATTTTGCCCAGACCAGATTGTGTGGTTTAGGTTTTGCAAATCAAGAAGTGGTTTATCTTTGGGATTATGGGCCTGGAGGCACACAGCCAGCCTCCCTATCACGGACGTCTCTGCTTCTATTGTGTGAGGAGGCAGTGTGGAAGCAGCAATGCTTCAGCATTGCAGCCTTGCATCTCAGTGGATGGCGTGTCACCAGTAAAGATAGAAGTTCCTTGATTTTTATATCCTTTTCTTTGGGACTAAAGTTGCCCAAGCTGTCTCTCAGGGTCTCACCACAGCTGTGGGGCTGTTTCACTGCTGTGTAGATTTCAGGGATCAGGATGGAGCCCAAGTTCTAGAACCCTCCCACCCCACAGGGTCTTTGAGCTCAGGCACCAGCCCAAACCCTAGACTAAAATTTAAATAGCTCTGTAATTAAGAAGCCCATGTCCCTTGAGCCCAACTTGGTTGACATGGGCCTGCCACAGGTTTTTCTTTGCTGTGTAGACAGACCTTCCAACTCTTGGTCCTGATGCAAGTGTAGACTTTTGTACCATTTACTGCAAAGGCCATGGAGTCAAAAAAAAGTCCAGTAAGTGAATCCTTGGTGCTTTTATTCCCTGAAGCATCCCCAGGGCCCGTATAGTTCTGCTTACCCACCTTTAGACAGAGCCCAACAGTACACCAAAGAGCCTATGGATCCATGGAATGGCTCGGGGATAACAAACAGCTCGCTGAAGCAGCAACAGTTGACTTGTTTGTTCTCTAAATGGGAGAGAGTAGAAGCCACATGCCTCCTGCTGTGGTGATGGAAAATGTCAAAGTTCTGTATTAAGGAATGCAAGGCTTCCAGTATCTTTCACTTGAGAAAGTAGATTTCCAAGCAGATCTAAGAGGTTTGGAGATGGTCTCAGGCATCTGCATGAGACGGGTCTCTTGAGACTAATAAAAGGTAGAGATTAGAGGCACAGAGACCTGTTGATCACCCAGTCTATCCATGCAGGATATCTACATCTTTCACTGCACTTCCACCTCCTTCCTACGGAGGCTATTCAACATCCCAGGAGATAGCAGCGATTGCAAAGAGGTGTTTCCAGCAAGATGAATCATTTTGTGTTCTCTGCCTTCCCACACCAAAAATCCTTAAATCTGTAAGGTAACTTTGCAAACTCTCTGGGGCAGGGCCGTGTACAGCACTTACAACAGGGGTCACATCACCTGAGGGCTCTAGATGTTACTACAACATTACTGTTTTAATACATCCCAACATTGACAGCTTCCTATCTCTTAGAAAGCAGCCCCTTTTTGCTTTACAGCATGGGGAAGATAAAACCCCACAATTTCAGGAAGGGAAACTTGCAGATATATGCTTGGAGAGCAGAGAAATCCAGGAAAGCAAGAACTTTTTTCAAACAGAACTTGCAGAGTTTTGTGAGGCCCTGGCTCATCAAAGACTAGCTTCATTAGCATATTGCAGCTTCAGTAACAAGGCCTCTCCCAAAGGGACGCGAGAGTCCTGCTGGGGTTGTGCTACCCCTATGGGGTTACCACAAACAAATAGCTAAGAGTCTCCAAGGATCTTGCTCCTTCTGGGAAGGAGATTCTAGATCTTGCGGGGGAGGTGGTTATTTGTTTTGGTTTAGGTTTTTGGGTGGGGAGCAGACATTGGGAAGGAGATCTGCCTTTCCTACATGTAAGTAGGGGGACACTTATGGTCCAGAACTTGTGACCACTCCGCAAGTGGCTCAAACTGTTCCTGCGATAATTAGATGGGAGGCTGGTAATGGGCTATAAAGCTGTTTGCCTCCAGGTTGCCTGTTCCCATTCAGCTTAGGTCACTAGTGACCAGGAGGAGTCATTATCAGCTGATACCTGGGCAGATCCTCCGGCAGCTTCTTGCCAGGGAGGCGTCCATACCTCACAAGAACCCATCAGGGCGGGAACTTGGCAGAGGCCAAGGACAGAATGGTCTCACAGGGTGTAAAGAAAGGTATGAGTCCCGATGATCAAAGCGTCTGATGAAGTGGGATTTTCTCCCACGAAAGCTCATGCGATAAATAAATCTGTTAGTCTTTAAAAGTGCCACAGGACTCCGTTTGTTTTCCTGCAATAGACTAACACGGCTCCCCCTTTGGAATGTGACTACCCTCACTGGTGTCAGTAGGTAGTTCTACCATGGGCTTCAGTGGCAGTCAGATGGGGTCAGAGGTCTCTTCCATTTGCAACTTGCCTAGCAAAAGGCCAAAGTATCCTATCACCTGTGCAGATCAGGCATGAGAAGAAGCCTGTACTGCAGTCATATCATGGATTTTAAAAAGGTTTTCCATCACCAAGGTTGTCAAGGCGGTGCTAAATCACTTTCAGATAATTAAGCTAGCTGGTTTCCCTGCTAGTTAAGATAGATGGGATGACACAATATTTTAAGTGCATTGAAACAGCTTTGAGTACACCGTGCCATGCTACCTGGATTTTAATCAGCTGGAAAATTAGACATGATCATAACACTCTGGGTGCATCTTGTACAACATGACAGTTTCCATGTGGCTGCGCCACAGCAAATCAAGTGAACAAACAGTAAAGCCTGATTCTTCCCTGTTACCCTACTTGCAGGAGTAGTAGAATTACAGGGGCTTCAGGCCATCCTCATGCTTCCTGCCCACTCCAGAATACCCCGGAACAGCCCTGAACCCACTCCATCTAATATGTTGCTTTCCATGAACCCGCATGGACCCTGGGAAGCAGGAAAGCCATAGTACAGGATATTCTAGGGTAAGTACCTGATCCTCCACCAAGTGTCTATGCTGGGAGCTGAGCCAGTGCCAGGGTCGTAGCTATGGGTGGGCCTGGGTGGGCCATGGCCTACCCACTTTGAAAGCAGGCCCACCCAAATCAGATTTTAAGCAATTCATCCTGCATTTTTATCAGCCTCTGTTTCACTTGTGCTACAAGGTGTGTGCTCAGCCATGTCAACCACAGATTCTGCCAAAAAATCTGTTCTGGCTCTGCCTCTGGCCAGCTCAGAGTTTGTACCAGCTCTACACTATCTAGAGAGCCCCAGTCTACAACCCATTACTAAGGGATGGATTCCACTTACTAGACAATCCTTTTGTTTTGCCAAAGCCATATAAACCTCAACTCCCCTGAGCATCTGCGCTCACTGGGCAGAATCTGCCTTCTCTAGAGGCAAGGATTCTTTGAGTCATTTGTTTTCTCTGCACAAAACAAAGCAGCTCTCCGAGGAGTGAGGCTGATGCTTGGTCTCTGAAGCTGAAGAGAGACACTGAATCCCCCTGGTGAGAGGGGATCTGGGGACCACGCTAATCCCCTTGCACAGTGCTAATGAAATAAACCACCCCAGGCCCGTGGAATAGTCCCCATGCACCAAGTGATGCAATTCAGCACAGCGCTAATTATTTGGGGCAGTCTTGAAGGACGCTTTAAATCCCTCCTTGTCAGACATTGAGAGCACTCAGGTGCATAACGCCCAGCAGTCCCATTAACGACCTAGGCTATTACAGCAAGATCCTTCCAGCTGGAACCAAGGATTTCTGCTGCTCTTCTGTTTACGACTGTGAAAATGGTGGTGAAAAGCACTTTCATTCAGGAAGAGGTATCTTTGCAGCACCCTTGGCAGGGCATAAAGCATTCTTGCACACATTGGCACTAGTGCAAAGAGCCCTGCAGCCATCTTGTAAGCTCCTGTCTTGGAAGAGTCCACCGATCAGAATGGGAAAATAATGCATGTGACTAAAGCAACCAATTGTTACACGGCACCAGCAACCCTGTGTGTTTGCATAAGCCATTTGTCACAGAGCACTGATTAAACCAAGTCAGGGAAAGCGAAGTATTTACAAGTCATCTGTGCACACAAGGAGGAACTCACTTTGCCAGAGAAGCAGTTTGCTGCTCAACTAGTTTGCCCAGCTCTAACTGCAACAAACCTCTCACCCTCAAAAGCTTCACCACCTCACAGAAGGGATTTGCCCAGTGAGGAACTAACTCCTGAAAGCACCCTGCATGGCCAAACTTCCCCTGCTATTCAAGACAGGTTTATCAGTGACCTGCTCTAGGCAGTGAATTCTACATGGGTTCTTTCCACCACACTGATGGGTAAAAAGTAGGAGACTTCCTGGCACAAAGTGAATGGCAAGATTGTATGTATAGACACCCCCTAACTCTAGTTACTTTATGTAGGTGTGAGACACAGAAGCAGATGCAGCTGTTAGTCACCAAAAAAAAAAAAAATTGCACCAAGGAGTGCAAGATGCCATCACAAGGGGCACTGTTTTCCATTTGACTATAGCAATAGGTACAAAGGGAAGCCTTCCCACAGCTCTACACCAAAGTGCAGGTGGTGGTAGAGGAGAATGTGTACACCTCAGAGTCCTTTCAACTTGCTCCTAGGTGGGCGCACTCCCCCTATTGCTGGTTCATATTCCCGGCAATCCAGGCAATTGCATGTCTGCCGCCAATTAGTCTTGCCCACATTTCCCTTAAGGGATTGCTGCTGGTTTATTAAGCCTAATTGGAAGATGGCTAAAAGCAGCAGCTGCAGGCTTCTGGCTGCCTTTGGGCAGGGATTTTAACCCCTTGCTTGCCAGTCATTTATGAAGGGAGAGAGAGCACGCAGGGAGTCTGTTTGGGGAGTCAGGTTTCTTGAAGAGAACAGAAAGGTTACTCCAGAGTCCACAGCCTCAGAACTTCCTTACAAATAAAGCCTGCAACCTCTAAAATTTAGAAACATACAGCCCAGTCCTGTACATCTTCCACTTCAACTTCCACTGGGTTTCAGTGGAAGGTGCTCAGCACTTTGCCTGCAGCACTCAGTCCTTGGCAGGATCAGGCCATAGTAGAAGGCTGTGCCCTTCACTGGGGGTACCGCTTTAATTTTAGCCTGCTTCACAGGTGCTTCCCGCACCTCCAGCCGGCATCAGGCCTGCTCTGGGGCGAGCTGAATGGAGAACAGACACATTTTTGATAAACCTCCCTTAACACGGAGAATGTAAACTCAACTGCAGGATGCTACTGCACGACAGCCAGAAAGGGCATAGATGGGTCCAGTGCACAGTGAGAAAGCACTATATGACAAAGGTACTTAAAGTGATTCAATGTCACACCTTGGGGCCTGTAGCCACAATGTCACACACGTGATGGCCTGTAGCCACACCCAACCCTTGTGCTATCAGGCACAGACAAGGATCTGGGAGGGGAGGGGAGGGGAGGGAAGGCTACTTTTTGAACGGACTTTGTATGCCTGGTCCCTTTAGGGCAGTGGTTCTCAAGTTTTTGTGTGTGCAACACACTTGGTGGCATGTCATGACCCTATGGGACACAGCAGCCCACTCCCCCCAGGCCAAATTCAGCCAACACACTTCCCACTGTGTGGCAACACAGTAATGTGTCCCACCACAATGGTTGAGAACTGCTGCTTTGGGGATGGGCTTTAGTGATGCAGCGGCACAAGGGGACAGGATTCCAGTGGGAAGAACTGACTACCCAACTGGGAATAGGAGGATGTGGCGGGGGGGGCGTTATGTTATTGAAGCTTCTTGCATGGCATGGAGCTGAGAGCTATAGATGGACTTGTACTTCTGCAACAGAAATAGCTTTGCATGGATTTTCTTTTCTGTAATGGCTGCAGACTGGTCGCAGATGATAGGGCTGGGACCAGGGACAGTGAGCAGGAAGCACCCTCTCAGTCCAATGCTGACCTCAACCCTGCCAGGGGACCTTAGAAATCACAAGGTGCTGCCCAACCGCCCCCAATAGCCTCAACGAGGCAGCCACCAGACTTCTCAGACACCTCTTTGTTCCTTTCTTCACAAGGCTACAGGGCAGCCACACAGAGCTTAGCTCGAGCTTCAGAACAAGACACCACTAATGGGGCAACACTCCCCAGCCAGTCACCCACTTCTGCCTCACCTCCAGCCCCGAGAAGTCAGCAAAGGCCCTTTCACCATGGTAACGCACATGTCCAGGGCAATGGGCTAATGCGTCCCATGCTGTCCTTACATCACGCACAAAGCCACCCCTAAGGAAAGACTGCCCCCCCAGTCGCCCAGTGCCCCTCGGGAGCAGCAGACGGTGGTGCCCAGGAGCAGCCTGCCTGAAGCGCAGCTCAAGCCCTTGTCTCAGCAAGGGCCACTCGCTTCTGTCAGTGAAAGCTCGGCCCCAAGGTGGCATGTGGCTACTGGTCCCCTCCAAGTAGCTGGGCGTTAGGACTCCCCATGGGATCCTGGCTGCTTGCCAGCAGGGTCCTTGCCCCCATTCTTTAGAAAGGGGAAACCGAGACAATAGCCAAGGGGGCTGCCCCAACCTGCCTCCCGTCCCCCAGGAGCCGTGGGGCGGGGCGGAGCAAGGACTGGGGCCCAGGGATCCTGCCCTACTCCAGCCGCGGGCACCCCCTGCTGAACGCTCCGTGCCTCGCAGGCCAGGGCCGGCTGGCAGCGCCCGCTACTCACCCCGTTCCCGCAGGCGTCTGGCACGGCCGTCCAGCGGCTGGACGCCGGAGAAGCCACTAGCGAGGCGCCTGGCCCGGCACACTCTGATGGAGCTGGGTGCGGTGCAAGGAGCCCATCTGCGCGGCTCCAGGTCCTGCCGGAGCCGGGCTGGGCCGTCCCTGGGGGGCTGGCTGCGGGGGGGAAAGCGAGGCGAGCCCTGCTCAGCTCTGCACCTTGTTCAACTCGGTTCTCCCTTCCGCTTGGCCGAGGAGTGGCTGGCGTGGAAAGCCCTTTATAGATGGAGGGAACGTCCCGTCCCTTAAGGGCCGCGCAGCCCTAGCCTCAGCCCCAAGCTAACACGTGGTTGCCGGCAGCTGAATGCCCCAATGGGGGAGAAAACTCGCAGCCGCAGCAGCTTTTCTTCCTAGAGAGCGCCCCCCCTCACCCCTCCCGAGGGATTCACTCATTCCTACAGCTGGCCCAGCCCTGTACCGCCCACAGACACTGTCCTCTCTTGCCACCTGCCCAGAAAAGGGGGAAAACCCTTTCCCTGCCTGCTGAAGGAGCTGTGTGTGTGTGTTTTGTTTTAACACAATGGGTTTTGGAGACTCCCAGCCCACCTTGGGTTCATTTTAGCTGAACCCCAGAAGTTAGGGGGTGGTAGTGGTTAGGCAGAAAATTGGAGTAGGAAGGGATTCATGGGGTTTCTTCTGCCCCCATTCTCCCCTCCTCCTTCTACACTTCTCACACTAAGCACTGGACTCTTCTAAGATACACTCAGGTGTCAGCATCTATCTCTCTGCCCCAAGGCAGCTTTGGAGCCCACTAACCCATGTGAAACTCCCAGGCACCTTGGGGATTGATCCCAGTCAATCCCAGCTCCTGAGCCTGTCATCACACGCAGGGCTGGTCCATCTACAGAGTTAGGTGGATGTAAGTCTCTCCTGCTTTTTTGAAGCCTGACACACTTTGCAGTGTCCTTGCAGAACCTGCAGCTGTATTATCACCCAAACGTGCCGCTTCATCAGGAGAAAGGGGGGGAGTTGGGTCATATTCTAGGCCAGTGGTCTTCAACCTTTTTTGGATCAGCACCCAATTTTTCAATATTTTCATGTTTGCACCTACATAAATTGCACCACCCACCTACATAAATTGTTACTTTTTATAAATTGCCACTGTCATTAAATTAATTGTTACATTGTTGTACTGTTAATCATTAATGATAATTTTCAATTATTTAAATTTGAAACTCAGATATTTTAAATAGGGTATCAAACAAATTTCATTCAAACAAAATTTATTCATTATTCATACAAACTTTTTATAAATTACAGCTGGAAAAACATGGCCATTACCTCCTGCCTTCATTTTTGTAGCGCCCACCAAAAATCACAAAATACCCACCAGTGGGCAGTATCACCCAGCTGCAGACCACTGCTCTAGGCCAAGAAACCATCCCCTATGCAGAGTTCTCCTCCACATGAGGCTATACCCACCTTCCTCTCCCTCATTTCTGCCTGTTTGTTTTATTCCATTTCATTGTGGGCACATGTTGTCCTTGTCCCTTTCCCCTCCTGCTAAGTGGACAAGTTGCCTCCTTACCAGTCCTTCCTGGCAGTTACTTAGCTTGTATGTAAACCGACAACAGAGACAGATGGGGACTGGACAATGGGAAGAGGGCTGGAAATAGTGAAGGGCCCAGCTGCACATCTCAGAGCCACATTTGAAATCACAAGAACATAGCATCTCTCTCTCAGGCTATATGGAGGGTTCCTAAAACAGGGATAGGGAAGTATACACTAAGGTCAAACAGGAGCACTCTGCCAAGAGGAGGCCTATTAAACCTGCACTGATAAGTGGGTGCTGCAGAGAACCTATCAAACACCCACCCAGGAGTGAAGTTTGGGGGGAAACCTGTTAAACTTGCATTAAGGATCTGAAATGTAATACAGTCACTTGCACTATATCATCAGCCACTAGATGTCTCTGTCTCCTGTACAGAGCTCCAGGCAGGGTACAATTTCTCTAGAACTCAAGCTGTGTGGAAGCCTGTTTATTTGTATCTATAGTTGAAGTCGTATGATTTAATGAAAGCCTACTGTTTAAAAAGTTTTGGGATTTTATGTCGCATGAGGACTATTTGGGGAACTCAGCTGGCAGAGGTCCGATAGATTTTCACCCATCTGTGGATTAGATCATCATAAAAATCATATCCCTGCTGTAAGTGGGATGGCTTCACGTCAGGACTTCCTTATGTACAAATAGTGATGAGCAGCAATAACATTCCTGAAAGCAATCAGACAAATCCCCATAGTAAAGAGTACAGTCTGTAGCAAGCATGTAAAGATTGGGTCCAAGTGTCTGCATAGCCAGGTTGGGGCAGAGGCAAGGGTTAAAGTAAGGGGGAACGCACCGGAATGCAGTTCTGGGGCCCACAAATTTGAGGGGCCAGAGTTCCGGGGCCCCTAAAAATAGAAAAATTGGGCAGAATGCATGTTCCGCCCTGCCCTGGCTGCTGGTAGGTCCTATGCCCCACCGTTGTTAATCACAACACTTATTGTTATGCAGTGTTTGCTAGTTTGTGACAATAATTGCTATAGACATAAACGCCATATACAATTATAAATATTTTTATGGAGCGATAACTGATGCATGTGGTACTGAGAAGTGGTTGCAAATGCCTACCTGGGCTGGGGCCCGCACATGCATGAAGGGGGCCCAGACAATACGGAAAGGAGGCCCGGAGATTAGGAGGGTTCTGGGGCCCATCAAATTATACTTTAACCACTGGGCAGAGGTGAGGCTAGCCCATTGGGGAGCCTAAACAGGGATGTTTTGGGGGGCTCCTCCCCACACAACACACAATAAAAAGCAAATAGGTCTTGGCTGCTCAGGGCCCTAAGCAATTGCTTAATCTGTTTATGCCTAGTACTGACTCGGTTGGTATAACTGCCATGTAAAAGCACTTGTGAATTGACTTTGTTTTCCCTTTATCTTTGGCACACAGAAAGAGGCAATGGTTTGTAGAGAAGCTAGAAATATTAGGAAGAAATGAAACGTGATTCAGTCTGTCAATATTAGATAGCTGATTGCAATGGATAAGGAATGGGAAGGACTGAGATATAAGATTGAAAGAACTAAATACAATGAGCTTGTCTGAACTATAGCTAAATGCAGTGGTTCCCAAACTTTGCAGTAACACGGCACACTTCAATGAGACAAACAATTCCACAGCACACCCACTTTTTTCAGCTGAATTGGTTTCTCATAAAAGTCACATTTACTTACATGTACTATGGTTATGGTCTTACTAGAGAGGTTTGCAACATAGTGCATACAATAAGCTAAAGAAGGATCAAATGCATTAAATTTCAAATCCACCAAAAAAAAAGACGTAATCTCAATTTTGCCGTTTGGCCACCTGCATTTAGAATGTTCACATTTTAGAATCGAAAGACAAATACCTTGCTTTTAATTTGATGATTAATTTTCACAAGTTTTATGAGTTGTAATTGGATAGAATATTGTTTAAGATGAAACGATATTTGTTTTACATTGATTTTCATTACCTTTGTACAAAATTTCATGGCACACTTGGACAGTTTTCACAGCACACCAGTGTGCCACAGTGCACTGGTTGAAAACCACTAGCCTACAGCATTTAAAGGTTACAAATAAACACAAAGAGCTAGAAGAACTGTTTGAGGATGGCCCCTTTAACTAGTCAGATTAGCATATGAATATTTAGTAGAGCTATCTGAAAATTTTCAGACAACATTTTTCTGTTGGACAATACTGGCTTTTTTATATTAAAAGTTCCTTCAGGAATGCTTGGCTAGGAAGAAAATTTGCAGGTAGGAGAAAGAGGAAAACAAGGCATTTTGATAAGGAACATTTTGAAATGCTTTTTATTATTTTTGTTTGTTTTATAATAAGTTTTTGTTTTGTTTTATTTTATACTATAAAAAGTAGATATCAATTCTAAAGTCCAGCATCAAAACATTTTATTCTGATAAACCTGAAATCTAACTAAAACAAGTTTTGTTTTGTTTTGTTTTTTCAAATATTTCATTTCACAGGAAATTTCAAAATTTGTTCTGGTTCAGAATAAAACAAGTTTTGAAATCCTGGTATTTCCCACGAAATGGAAATTCCAATTCCCACAGTTGTGATTTAGACTGAATACCCAGGTAGCCATTTGAAACACTGGGCGTCACCGTCCCTTACTGAATAGCAAACACCGTGAGCATCTCTCTTGAAATCATTAAGAGTTCTTGAAGAATAAGATACAACTCCATGTAAGGTTGTCACAAACTAGTGGAGTGAGATCCATGTGACCATGGAACAGTCTGACTAAAGGAAATGGTGAAAGCCTACATTGCTCGTGTCATTTGCAATTAGGCTGTACATAGCCCTGAGAAATAAACCTATGTTGGATGGAAAGAAGGGAGCTATAAGAGTCTTCCCATCTCTAATTTCTATTAGCTCTTTAAGAAGCTCAGCCTCTTAGAGGTGTCAGATCCTCGCCACTCTCTCCTTGGTTTGATGGAGAGAAAAGGTATTTGTTTAATGGGATTATTCTTTTAAGGCATATATAAGAGGATTCCAGTGCTTTATGGCACTTCAAGTCCTATCAACAACCTGTGTTCTATGCCAGCGAGCACAAGTATGCAGGTAAAGCAGGTAAAAGGAACACTGCAGTGCTGCTATCTGGGCACCCCGCCTCCATGTAGGTGTAGTATCTATGGCTATGTCTACACTTGCTAAAATTAATTCAAATTAGTTAATTCGAACTAACTAATTCAAACTAATTTTAGTTAGTTTGAATTAGCTTAATTCAAACTAGGAAAACTTAGTTCGAACTAAGCAAGTGCCATGAATGGCACTTGCTTAGTTCAAATTAACGATCCCCATTCATTTCAATGGCCGGTTAGTTTGAACTAAGAAATTAGTTCAAATTAACATGGCCACATTGGTTAATTCGAACTAGTTAGTTCGAATTAACCTCTTAGTTCGAATACCCTATTCAAACTTATTAGTTCGAATCAAGGAAGCCCTTAATTCGAACTAACTAAAGCCTAGTGTAGCCATTGCTTTAGTTAGTTTGAATTAAGCCTCCTTAATTTGAACTAACTTGCCAGTGTAGACATAGCCTATGAGTTGTGTGAGAAGGAGTTTGTAGCCTTCTAGTGCAGTGTTTCTCAATGACTGATCTGGGGACCGGCGCCAGTCCCCAAGATTACCCTGACACAGTTTAGGAAGGGAGAAGGCCGGTCCCTGATATCAAAAAGGTTGCAACACACTGCTCTAGTGGCACTCTTTGCCTTCTAGAAGACACCACTGCTGCTCTTGGCAGGGTTCATAGGTAGGTAGACCTTGCATGTTCTTCATTTTTAGTAAATGCAGCTATTTGTACCTCACTGTGCCCGTGTGATTCCTTCATAATGTGTCTGTTGTGTAAAGAACAAAAGATAGTCTCCTAGGTGCAAGGGCCTGAAGGAGGACCAAGGGAGGTGGTAGAATCTCCATCTTTGGAGATATTTAAGGCCTGGTTAGACAAAACCCTGGCTGGGGTGATTTAGTGGGAGTTGTCCTGCTTTTTAGCAGGGGGTTGGACTAGATGACCTCGTGAGGTCCCTTCCATCCCTATTATTCTATGATTCTATGCGTGTTGCAGAGAGAGACATAGCAGGCATGTGGGAATGTACTGGGAGCTAAAAGAGGGACAAAGACTGAGGCTGCTTGTAGGGAGGAGGAGGTGTAGAGGGCCATACTTGCACATGGAGAGGAACATGGGATGACATGGGCCTGGTCTGTGGGGGGCCTGGTAGGAGAATGGAGGGACACACAGAAAGGAGTGACAGCGGGATGGACAAAACTGCAAAGGTTTTTCCAAACAAGTACCCTGCACCTTTTAGTTTCATCCACTCACTCACCCCACCATCCCCCAGTTAGGTTTCCTTGTCACCACGGTGTGAGAACAGACGCATGGAGTGCAGCTGGCCAGTTACATTTTCCTTGCTCTCCCGGCTACCTCTTCCACGGAGCTCAAGACACTCTGTTAGAGATTGTCAACAGTACTGTTCTTGCAGGATCAGCTACTTCAAACTTGCCCATTCCTTGATGTTTATATCCAACTTATTATAAGACACCACCGTGGCCCCATTGCGATTCCATAAAACCCCCTTTCACCATCTGAAAGGGAGAGAATGGATCATTTGCGCTCAGCTATCACACCTGGAAGATCTGCTGTCTGACCACCTGTTTACCAGACCCTGGAGTAGACTGGGGAATCATCATCAGCTACACATGTATGTTTCAGCTGTCCTGATTCAGATGTGCAGGACATTTGAAAAATCCTTTCCTGTATGCGTGTTCCTGAATCCTTGTAGTGTTCAGAGACGGCTGCTGTACCATAAATGGGATCTGATCTTGAGTCCAGGTTTTAGTTGGGAGTTGTCCCCTGTCTTTCTGTTGGTGAGACAATAAGAACTGTCTTTAGCTAGGGGCTATATCCCTCCAGACAGTAGAAGCTGTGTCAAGCTGGCAATTACTCTATATGGCTTTTCTATAACCATAGGCGGTTTACTAACTTCAGTAGAAACCTGAAAATCATATAATCATATTGCACAAAAATAGCTGTGTTGCTTTACCAGGTACTAGGCTTTCCATTGTTATGTGGAATGTGTTTTGATTTGGAACAGAGAGAATGTATTAACTGAACAGAACTTATTCCAGTAACTTCCACTCTTTATTGCAAAGCATCTGTTTGTGCACTGGAAAATAATTATTTAAACAGCCCCGTTTTTGTCACAGGTTTTTGTATTTGGTTTGGGGTTTTTTTTGAGTGGTCTGTACTTTGCAATAGAACTCAGCCTTATTTCACAAAGTGACAGCTCTAAAAGATGCAGATTTTCAGCTACTGTATACCTCCCCCTAGAGGTGAGAAGCAAAACTGCAAACTTCCAACAGTGCTGAGTCCCAAATACCACCAAAACAAAAGGAGTCTTGTGGCACTTTAAAGAGTAACAAATTTATTCTTTGCATGAGTTTTCGTGGGCAAAGTCCCACTTCGTCAGATGCCAGAATGGAGAAAACTTACATTATTCTAACACTGGGAATTAGCTCTGGTGAGGGAGTTGTTTGATTGTTTTTTTCTCCCTGAGATGCACAAAGGAGACCTGGGAGGTGGATCATCTGGGAGGAGAGAAAGTTTGGACTTGGTTAGGTATTGTTTTTGACATTAGACTTATTAGACTTTGTCTAATCTTCTCTGGATGATGGACACTGAGGATGATTAGAGAACTAGTGGGATTCGGAGAAGTGATAAAAGATTGAAATCTGAGCAATTGAGAGGGGAAGGGATTTTTGGTCAGATTTTTAAAATGTCGTGTTTTTTCTTCACACCCATCTAGCTCAAATACTTAACAGACCCTTGGGAGAAAAGCTCTCAAACACATACCTTTTTGTCCCTTCTAAGGATGGAGATTGTTCAGTTCTCTGTTCCCCTAAGACTCTTTAAAAAATATAAGGAAGACATGGTGAGATCTTCTTTTATTCTAAAATAAAAAACATGCAAGGTGGAAACATCTTGGGATCCTTTTCACATCCTGCTTATGTGATACATACATTTGTTAGGCTTAAGAAGTGCCACAGAACTACTACTTTGTTTTGGTTTTGCTGGAATAGACTAACACGACTACCCTTCTGGAACTTTTCACATCCTGAAAAGGATAAAAGAGTTTGTGGTTCTTTTCAGGTCATCTTTAAGGACTTGAAAAATGTACCCAATATGTGACAATATGCGCCAGTGGCATGCACAAATAAGCACTTGTGACTTTAATAATAATCTTTGTGGACTAAGGAGTATCAGAAACTGGCCCTATCTTTTTTGTGTGCATGAGCAGAAGACAAGTGTGGCTCACATGAAGTCTGGTATTATGGTCTGAATCTGAATTAATGCCTTGCTGCAGGTGTTTCTTTTCAGTATTGTGGAAACTCATGCTAACTCCCTCTTGTGGGGCAGTTAAGAGAGTTGTATGGAACAGGAGAGAGTTGGGTATGAAGAAGGAAGGTCAAAAACCAAGGAAAAAACAACTTCAGACGCATGGCCCGACTTTCAAATGGGTCGAGCACCCTCAGCTCAGTTCTTCTGAAAATTAGGCTCCCAGTGTCTTTTTGCAGTAAGTTCCCCTGTATTTGGCTGCTGACACAGTGAAAAGGTGGCTGAACAGGTAACCAAAGCTGTTCAATATGATCTAGATGAACCAGGAAGAAATATGGATGTAAATATGAGTGAGAAGGCAAAAAGCAGAAAAAGCTTCATGTTTGATTTTCCTTGCCTCCTTCACCAAGTTGCAGACAGCTTAGCCCAGAGACCTGTTTGCAGAAGGCTAGGATCCTCTCCGGGGAGTCAGCCAGGTCACTTCAGTGATGATGTGTTCACTGCTGTTTAAAAAGCAGCTGGGAAGGAAACAAGAACATTGCTGGCTTAGCACATCAGAAAACAATGAAAATAAATTGGAGGGAGAGTAGGGGGAATGGCAGAGATGTCCTTATATCACAGTATTCCAGCTCCCAGGAAAAAACAGCTGTGTTGATCTAAAACTGCACCTTAATGCAAAATCAGCAGCAGCACTGGCTGATGGGTTTATAAACAAGTGAATATGAAGACAGGCTGTGCAACACTCCATAGCAGTAAAACACCTCCAGTAATGCCAGCTAAAGCATTCAAAGATCACGAGTCAGCTCTCAAAAAAAAAAAAAAAGATATTGTCTTGAAAAGCATGAGATCTTTAAACAAACAAATTTGGAGTTCATTTGGGTTTGTCATCTGCACATGGGCCACATCTCCAAGCTTTTCCCTGCAACCACAAGGGCTAGAAACTTCCTTTTAATAAACCCCGGTTGAGATTCTCATACATCCACATGAATCCAAATATCACAAAGATCTATCAAGATTATAAGCACTGGCAGTAGTGCCCCTACCCATATCAGTGGAACCACTTAGCCCCCCAGGGAAGCTTGGATCAAAAGTGAAATTAGCCTGAGGCTGGGATGGATGTTCTGGTTTTTGTATGTTTCCTAGAGAAACTGGTATCACATCACAAACAACCATTCATGACCTCAAAGAGCACCTTTGTAGGCAGTCTTAGCAGAGATGGCACAAAGATCGAACTCCCCACTCAGGTGAGAGCGTAAAATACTCATAACAATGCTATACAAATAACAAAAATCATCGTGTCGGCTCAGCTCTGGCTATATCGTAATGGTAATGGTACTTTCCATTGATTATCAGGCAAGTGGTCACAAGCAAAATGGAATGACTACAACAGGCTGATGATGACACCAGACATGGCTACACTGCAGCAGTTATCTGAAAGCTTCCTAGTTGCAATGGAACTATTTAGAAAATCACCAACAGCAACACAATTGAAAATGGACAATGGAGAGCATGCCTTGCACTCATCCAACAGCAGCCCCACCCATCCCATGAGGATGGGCCCAACTCTTCACCGTAGGTGTTGCACCCTGGTACATAGAATCATAGCACCATTCAAGTTTGGTGACTGAAGGGCAGTCACACCAAATTTGAGTGAGCAGCATTGCAACCTGGTACACAGGGTCACACAACTCTGTGTCCCTTGTCGAAACACCAGCATGGGAAGCCAAGTCCAGCAGCTGCTGGGTGTGCATGGGGCAGGCTGGCTTTCTACCCCATGTGAAAATGTGCTGGTAAATCTCTTGTCAATTTCATATTATGCTCAGAAAAGCATCACACATACACCTATAAGGCCCCGGGAGCAGAGGGTGGTGTCTGCTGTCTCCCCTGCTTCTTTTAATACTGCCACTACTGCTTGACACTGTAGCTCCAACCCCTAGAAAGCGTCGCTAGCTGCAGAAAGTGTTTCTGGCTGCAGGAAGGATGCAACACCAAGTTTGGTAAATGTAAGACTTGTCAGGCCATGCTAAAAGAGGAAAGTGTTTGACTAAGGCTTTCCCTGGACAAACTAGGGCTGGAATAATGCAAAGGTGAGAGAGAGAGCTCCTTTTGGGTCAGGGGTGGGGAGTGTCAGGACTCCTGGCTTCCTCTCCCACACTACAGCCAGGTCAGGTGGGGGTGTCAGCACTCCTGGGTTCCCCTCCCGCACCTGAGCCAGGGCAGGTCGGTCCTCCAAAAATGATGCCTTGTCCTCCTCTAGCAGAGAGCCCCTACCCCCCACTGCTTGGAGTGGAGCCCCCTCCAAGCTGGGGCCACCTGCCTCCGAGTCCCTCAAACCCTCCTTCCGGCCCCCCTTTCTGGGATGAGACGAGCTCCCCCGTCCCCATACTTCCCTTCCATTCCATTCCATTCCATTCCATTCCCTTCCCTTCCCGCTATGGAGATCTCGCGAGCGCGAGAAGGGAGCGAGTCACAGTTCCGGGCATGCGCAGTGTTTCGCCCGAGGGAGCGAGGGAGAAAGGGGCGGAGCATCTCCTCCGCCGCCTCACGGAGCAACCGCCATCTTGTTTCTCAGCCGCTGCGCGCTCGCTCCGTTCTTAGTCACACCCCCCCTCCCCTTTCCCTCCAGCCGGGCGGGAGGCAGACCGGTGCCAGGCCCTTCCCCTCGGTGTCCCGGTCGCTGGAGGTGGAAGTCGCGGCGCTGACTGGGCTGGTGAGTGAAAGGGGGCAGGGAACCGATGAAGGGGGGGCTGGCCAGTCTGACCCCGGAGGCCCGGGGCGGGTGGGCCGTGGGATGGGGGCTCGGGGCGGTCTCTTCCTTCATCCCGCTCCCATTGGCCGAGCCGCTCCGTCGCTGCCGATTGGCAAAAGGGGTGGGGAGGCGGGCGCTGCACCTTTCGTGATGATTGGTTGGGGGGAGAGAGCACAGGAAACTGAGTAACCCCTTTTACCGCGCGCGCGCCGATGGAGTGGGGGATGCGGGTGGGAGAGTGGTGGTATTGGGGTGTGTATGGCGATAGCCTGGCAGCGCGGCCCGGTGGGGAAGGGAAGGAGCAATGAGCCTGGTGGGAAGAGGGCAAAGGGAGGGCAATGCATGGGGGGGGTTGGCTGGGGTGTGGGGGCATGCAATGCTGATGTTAGAGAAAGGGGTGACATTTGCCCTTTGAGCCTAAGCAGGCTGCTCAAACGTTCGGAGCATGTGGAGGCCTGTGGTCCCTTGGGGGTGAGGCTCTGCACCATGAGGACAATGAAATTATGTTGTTTTTGTAAAGCATTTCCTCCTTTTCCATTGTATGCCAAGGGATCTCTGCCTGCACAATCAGGCATTCAGCTTCTTTCCCAGCAAAGGGGTGAGAGACAGGAAAGATCCTGCACTTTCTTGTCACCACTTGACTGCAACTTACTAGCTGACTCCAGCTAAGTCCATGGAAGGTTTCTCAGTAGTGACACTTGCTTTACGCTCCTGGGAGGAGTGATGGGTATTGAATGTCCTCTAGGATTGTTGTGCAAATCCTTGAGTTACTAAATTTTGCATTTGAAATACATTCATAAAATAGCCCAGTTTCTCTAAAGTTGAGCAAGTATGGATTCCCAGTAGGGGATGATATCCAGCCACAAAGTATTAGTCAAAATTATTTTGCCCATCTATAGCATCTTTCAGCTGAAGATTTCAAGAGTATTTCTGCTCTTGGGTTTGGATGAGCATTTAACCTTTGTGGTGGGGTGAGGGGAGAGAAGTTTTCACAATGAAAGATTATCAAATTAAAGCAGTGGGTTTTTTAAACACATTATTGTATAGTGATTAAAACCCAAATATGGTAGCACTAAGAACCTTGAAAGTGAAAATAACTATTAACGAAAGATAAGCTGACTATTTTGACTTTAATGTCTCAAACTGAGATAAACAAAAAAGTTAAACAGCATTGTGAATAGTAAACAGGCTTGAAATCCATTCTTTTAAAATGATCTATATTGTTAAATGTAATATAGGTAACTTGGTTTAGAACAAGAGTTTTTAAGTTGTCCTTTAAACTTTTTACAACACCCCGTTAAAATAGATAAATGTAATTTGTTCCCTTTTTATGTGATCAGTTGCCCAATTCTGTTCTGTCTAGAAATTTACATGACCCTTTCAGTGAAGCATCTGAGCATCCCACAGTCATTAATAGGTTTTATCCTTGCATCATGCTTTTCAGGAAGCAAAACGCTTATCCCTGTTTTATAGATGGGAAGCTGAGGCACAGGGTAGATTTAATGACATGCCTAAGCTCACAAAGGATGTATGTGGCTGATATCGGAATTGAACACGGGTCCTTCAGTCTCTTGAGGCCTGTCTGCCAGTTAGACCATCTTTCTCCCTAAAGTTTTACAGCATGTTACTCAGAGCTGGAATAAGAATCCAGAACTCCTGACTTCCAGGCTAGTGCCTAAATGGTGTATTGTTCAAAAGAAAATGATCATCCTGTTTATTTCTGACTGAGTCCAGTTTCCCATATGAGATATCAAGAAGAAACTCATCGTACTGAGAGCCCCAGTCTATTCCAACATCCCCACGAATAAATCCTTCTTGTAAGTACTTTCATTAGTTGCCGGTTGGACTGAAAGTACCATTTCATGTCAATGTGATAATTGTTAGGAATTGTGATGCAGAGCAAACAACCTGGCAGCATGCAAGCCATAGTTAACTTTTTTCAATATTAGCCACAAACAAAATAACCTAGTATATTGCTCTTGACTTCTTCCTGACCTAATATATTCTAACAAATTGTTTTGGTTCATCTTTCATTGAATCACAACTTTTTCCACTCGTATGTTAATGAATTTTCTTTTAGCTAGAGCTCTTTATCCCTATAGAACATAATGAAGGGAATGAGTTTAAGTGTCATTTGGGGTGGATACAGAATTCTTGGTCGAGTAAACTGGAAAATATTATACTTTGGAACTGACCCTGGAAATGCCTACTCAACAGGGTAGTATTGTTATTTAGTAGTTAAATTAAAGGACTGAGAATCAGGACTGGTACTATTCTGACTAGCTGTGTGAATTCTAAGCTAGTTGTTTGACTTGTACTGATCTTTCCTTCTCTGTAAAATGTATTTTATTCTTGCCTTCATCTGAGTGTTGTGCATATTTAGTTTTCATAAACAGTTTTGAGATACTAGTGAGGAAAGTACTTTATGAATGCAAAGTCATCATTAATACTATTTATGCAAGTAATATTTAAAGGCTAAGTTACAATAAAATATTTAAAATATCACACATAGTTTCCATCTGTGTATAGTGACAGTTGTGCATAAGTCATGCTATAACTGTGTATCATCAAATATGATGCCTGTTAACGTCACCCAAATAAGCTATCACTGATAATTTGTAATGTTTTCACAAAATACTAAAATGACAAAATTGAGCTTGGATTAAAACTTCTGATACTTAACTATTTTTCATCTGTCTACTAAAAGTCAAGATTGGGTAATAGGTTCCCCCCCCCCCCTCTCTTGCTCCAAGACCACAGAGCAAAGTCAAATTTGCACATATGTATAAAAGATATATAATATTTGTTCTGTAAGAAAGGAAAGAGATGGTCCAAACTTTATAGCAGTTGTATCTATTTGGCTAGTTAGACTGACTCAAAGGGGCAGCACTTGGCTTAGTATAAGAAAGATAACAATTTCCTAACTCAATAAAGTGTTGCATTCAACATGGAGGAATTCTATATTAGACTTGTCTCTTGACAGGAAGAAAAAGAGGAACTTATCACAGAACTGAAGTACAATTGATCATGACTTAATCACATTTATAGTGTACAAAGAGAATCAAGCCCAGAGCAGTGATATATACGTACTTGGTGCTGTAAAAGGTGCAACTCCACAAAACTGAAAACAATTATGAGCCAAATCAGCTGGGAGGAAGAATTTAATCTGAGAAATGTGAATGATGATTGGGAATAGTTTAAGAACACTAGGTGTCCAAAAATTTGCAATCCCACAATAGAGGAAGGAAGCTGTATTGATTAAAAAACTGACCTCCTTTAAGAGGAAGTGAAGGCAGGTATGTAGTTTTTAGGGGAAAAAATAGGGAGATAACAGATGGAAGAAGGTAGTCATTAGAAATAAAAATATATCAGAAGCTAGAAATGGTAGAAAATCGTTAAGGGAAGCAAAGGGACACAAGAAGAGCTATATCACCAGTAGAATTATAGCCAGTAAAAAGGGGTTTTTAAAGTATATAAGGAACAAAATAATCCTTGCAATGATATTGGTTCATTACTTGATGGAAACAATAGAATTGTAATAATATAGAAAAGGCAGAAGTGTTCAATAAATATTTCTGTTCTGTTTTTTGAAGGGAGATATACGATAACTCTTACACTACTATCTCAAAAGGATGTTAAACAGCAACTATTAAAGATAGACATTTTTAAATCATCTGGTCCAGATAACTTGTATATAAGAGTTTTAAAAGAATTGGCTGAGGAGCTTACTGGACTATTAATGTTGTTTTTCATTAAGTCTTGGAACACCAAGGAAATTCCAGAAGGTTGGAAGAAAGCTACTGTTATGCCAGTATTTAAAAGGGTAAATGAGATGATGCTGGTAATTATAGACCTCCCAGTCTGACATTGATCCTGTATATAGCATAATTAAGGGGTTGATATGGGATTCAATTAATAAATAATTTAAGGAGAAAACTTAATTAATACCATTCAACATGGGTTTATAGAAAATAGATCCTGTCAAATTGATATCTTTTTTATGAGATTACAAGTTTGATTGATGAAAGTAATGGAGTTGGTGTAATACAGTTAGACTTCTATAGGACATTTGACTCGGTACTGCATGAAATTTTGATTATAAGACTAGGAAAATATAAAATTAACATGGCACACATTAAATGGACTAAAAGCTGGCTAACTGGTAGTTCACAAATTGTAACTCTAAACAGAATCAGCATAGAACAGGTATGTTTCAACTGGGATCCTGCAGGGATTGGTTCTTGATCCTAAGCTGTTTAACATTTTTATTAATGATCTGGAAGAAAAAAATAAAATCATCAGTGATAAAGTTTACAGATGATGCAAATTGGGGGAATGGTAAATAGATTCAACTCCTTCTTCTGTCTCTGGAGGTTGTGGAAGCTCCTTCACTGGAGGTTTTCAAAAGGAGGCTGGGTAACAATCTCTCGGAGGGTTTTGACACAACCATTCTGCATCTTTGCAGGGGGTTAGACTAGGTTAGAATTCTTGCAGCCCCTTCTAACTATAGTTCTATAATGAAGAGGACAGGTCATTGACACACAGCAATCTAGATTGCTTGGTAAGATGGGCATAAGCAAATAATATGTGTTTTAATGTGGCTCTCTCTATATATAAAAGAACAAAGATTGTAGGGAATAGTTAAACAATGGGGAATTCTGCCTTGCAAAGCAGTGACTCTGAAAAAAGGTTTGGAAGCTCATTGATAAGCAGCTGATCATGAGTTCCCAGTGTGAGGCTGTGGCTAACAGGGCTAATTCAGTCCTTGGCTGCATGGAGAGGGGAATCTCAAATAGGAGTAGAGAGGGGTTTTTTGCCTCTTGCTTTTGGCAGTGGTGCAGCTGCTGCTGAAATATTACATCCAGTTCTCAGTAACAGTCACCACCAATATTCCTCCCATGCTGTGTAACATCCTGGTATTAGTGCTTTTTCTGCACTAGGCTCATATGTGCCAAATTTCTTATAGTTGCTATCACCAGTGGTGTAGACAAGGCACTGGCAGAGCCTGGTGTTCTAAACACTATGCCATATGGACTTGTAGGAGAGGTTAGATGACGCTGCTTAAATACAGGCAGGAGCCTGGAACCTTCTCTGTGCTTACGCTTTCACTTGTGCTGAATGATTGGGGTCAACGGGGGAAATTTGGGGCAAAACAGTTCAGATGAACACCCTCTAATTCTTAACAATTCCTTTTCCTTCTCGAAAAACAACAGAGTCCTGTGGCACTTTTAAAGACTAACAGATTTATTTATTGCATGAGCTTTCGTGGAAGAAAATCCCACCTCGTCAATCACTTCAACGCATAAATAAATCTGTTAGTCTTTAAAAGTGCCACAGGACTCTGTTGTTTTCCTACAATAGACTAACACGGCTACCCCTTTGGAATTTCCCTTCTCAGTAACTCTTCAGATACTTGTTAACAGCCGTCCTCTCTCATTCTTTGTCAAACGTGTGTCTGCATTAGTTCTGTTCGTGTTCAGTTTTTAGGCCTATGAGCTACCTGTTATATGTTAGGCAGTTGGGAGGAACTAGCATACTGAGGGGCTCTGACAGTTGGATAAGAAGCCTGCATTTCTAGGTTGCTGATTCAAATCCATCTCAAACACTTAATGTCTGAAAGGAAGTGTCAGCACCATCTGATGGCCATCTGCATGCAATGGCCTGGAACCACCAGTTCAATTCCTTGAGGACAGATGCCTCATCTCACAAAAACCATCTTCACCCGGGCATCCATGTCAGTCTCAGACATAGAGCCAAACACTGACAGAGACAAAATGCAGGTTAAAGGTGGTCCCTCCAGTTAAACATTGGTAGGGCAATGGTGGGAGTTTGCTCAGTGTCTCTGTCTTTGGCATAGAAGAAATAAAGGATTTAAATCCCTAATACCTGTTCATTTGGAACTCTGTATTACTATTAAATTTAGAAAAGAAAATATTGTATATGCTGTCAATTTACGTTCTTTGTAGTGATCAAGCTTCCCAGTTCCAGAGGCCATCAGAATGTCATGATTCATTTACCTTTAATTCTATGCACTAGAGATCAGAAATTTTTATCTATTAGTGTCTTTTGTGCCACTATCTTTTTTTTAATGGTATGTCTGAGTAACTTGCAGTAGATTATGTCACTTCTGGAAAAACTCTTATCTATAGGCATGCAATGATAGCTTTCTGTAGCCAAGATAACTAATAAGCCATATCATCCATCAGAGATGCAAACATGCTGCTAACTTGCTGTCTTCCAGTCATCGTCGGTTACCAGCTTTCAATTGGTATTTTTCAAAAGTGCTCAGTATTGGCTTAACTATTCTCCTTAATTTCATTATAAGAATAAAATGTGTACGATCCTTTTAACAATTCAGAATAAAGCCCTTAGTCTATGATCTGTTACAGAGAGGTAATCTTAGTATTACTAGATTTTTAAGGACTTTTAAGAATAATTTTATAAAGATTGAACCCTTTTTTTTAAAACTAATATTTCATATGCTACTAGGGAAGATATTTTCTGAAATGCATTTTTTTAATCAGCTGGCTGAGTCCAACAATCATTTAGTACTATCTCTGTGTTTGTTACACTTCTTAACATACAATAGTGGAAGGAGGATGAAATTAACACTTTTATCTGTGTAGCATCTTGGGATACAATTTGTTAATTGAAACCTGCTATAGAAAATATAGATATCTTGCTGCTGTAGGTGTTACTAATCACCTATCCAAAGCACAGAATACATTCCTACTTCAGTATATGTAGGAGAACATTCTGTGTCTTCAAAGCGTCTGACGAAGTGGGATTTTCTCCCACGAAAGCTCATGCGATTAATAAATCTGTTAGTCTTTAAAAGTGCCACAAGACTCTTTTGTCTTTCTACAATAGACTAACACGGCTACCCCTTTGGAATTCTGTGTTTAGTTCATTATTGAAAGCCTTGGGCCTGAATCAGAGTCTATTGCAGTCAATGGGAATCTTTCTGTGGACTTCAGAGTGTTTTGAATTAGACCTGTTGGATGAATATTCACCATGAAATGTAGCAACCTCTGTGGCTTGACTGGTGCAAAGGTTTCCATTCTAAGCACATGTTTTTGGTTAGTTTTGAACTGTTGCTTTAAACTTTCTAAAATTTTCCAGGCTATTTCTTTGCCTGAAAGTGGTGGCAACTTAATTTTAGTGTGTTTTTTGTGAGGGAAAAATTTTAAAGCAAAAACAATTTTAGATCTTTGAAATAAAAGGAAGGGAACCTGTTGCAGAAACAGTACTTGGAATCCTTTTTTGAATATAAAAAATTACTGAAATTAGGCACTTGAAATGTGGCATGGAAATAGCTTTCACTGACACTTACCTTTTAAACGTTCAAATGATCTTGATTTGGTTGCCTTAACGGACTTTGACCATTGAGCAATGAGACAGCATGAACATTTTTAATAGTGTTACGCTCATAAACGGTGTATCTAAAGATGGTCATACTGCACATATGTTGAGAGCTAACAGCTGCAAAGTGAAATAGTTGAAGTTGGTGGGTAGAGAACGAGGAAAGGGCTCTGTTGGTGCACTTCATTCATGAAGTGTGTTGTAAAGTCAACAGTGAATTAGGCACCATGGACTCCTCACCTCATACTTCACTTAGGGAAACTTAAGGTAACTTTACTTTGGAAGTAAAATCAGCACAGCTCCTGAGACTCACAGGGGCTTTTTCCTGCAGACATCTATTATGTATGTGAAGAAGGGCTTCCTACTGTGATCTTCATGAGGTTCGTGGGATATGACATTCTGTGTGATGTCTGGCCAGATATTTCCATATTATAATTTTTTTTCCAATACAACATAATTTTCTATAATTATACTAGGTATGTAGCATTCTATTATTGGCCTGATACTACTGTGAGCACCACAGAGTCTATAAAAATCACTAATGAAAGATACACAGTGAACCATTCATAATACACTGCGTATTATGCAAAACATTTTAACTATTGATAGATACTTCTCAGTGAACATTAATGGGATATGTCACCTATGTATTCATCTAATTTAACTTCAGTTATCTGCCTCATTTCTTTAATTGTATTTATGTGCTGCTGATTTGAAAAGAGAATGTACTGCACGTTAAGCTAAGTTTGTACAGGAAATTGTGTGCATTTTCTTTAAAAATGAATCATAATAATGTAGTTATGCCTTGTATCTTACTGTATGCACAAAAGGGAGCAGCACTAATGTTCACATGCAACCTGTAACTGTGGCACTTCACAATTTGAGTGTGTAAGTGTTCAGTCTAAAAGTTGTCTTAAATTGTTTTGTTTTTAAACAGAATTACTTAGAATGCAGGATCTGTTTGGAAAAGTCTTTGTGCAAATAATTGAGAGAAGGGTTTGAATACATTACTTCAGTTCTGCTACATTAATTTAAAATTGTTAGTTTAATTGTCTCTGGCTAGTTTTTCCTGTGTTGTGATGATGATGATGATAAAAAAAAAAAGCCTACAGGCTTTTGACACAGTATCTTTCCTGTGCTTACTGTCTTCTTAACTGCTATAAGGTACTGTACTGATTTTACACAGACAGCCTATCTGGCCAATCAAAAGCAGCGAAATTTTTCTTAATTTTTTTTAATGGAACTCAGCTAGCCAATAAGAAATCCTTGAGGTGGGAAATAGTACCACTGTATGTTAGTGTCTACTAAACTGTCAAACATGCAAGAGTGACTGTTCTGGATACAAATATTTTGTCAGTTTTTGTATTATATATATATATTTACTACATATATTTATATACAAGTTTCCTTCTAGTTGAAGTCTGTGTCTGACCCCTGTTCTGCATCTCAAGGTAACTTTAAAACAGGAAGTGTACAATGGAGGTTAGTGATGACATGAACAGCCAATCCAGACTTTCTGATCTGAACAGATAAAGGAGCTTAACCAATGAGACAGCCGCGGAGGCAAGATTTGGTGTCAAATAGCATGCTAGATTGAATGCCTTTGACTGTTAAAGTGGAAGGAGGCTGCACAGTGTTTCATTGGCGACTCGGGAGTTTTTCAGTGAGGCAGGGGTCAGCTGAAAGACAAAGAAAAATGGCGAATAGTTTGCTGGGAGGGCAGCTGTTCAGTTATGCACTGCATTGGACATTCCAGAACCATTTTTCTGCATCTCTTGTTGCCTTTATTTCCTCCTTTTTTTCTGGGGGAGGGATAGGAGTGACTTGCTTCTCCCTGTCTGAAGAGGGATAATTAACTGCATGTAAAATTAATGCAGTTTCTGGTAAGTTTAATTTTTGTTTTATGTGGAAATCACAGAAATTGTCTAGCTTTAAGGAGAGGTGATAAGTTGAACTGTCTCAGAAAATGGCCACTTTACATTCCTTGCATACCTTACAGTGCACCTACTGTACCTTGTTCTGTTTGGATTTTGCATGCCCTTCAACTGTGTTTTGCTAGTTCAGTAGAGATAAGAGAAGATGAATGAAGAAAGCTATTAATTTGCAAAGAAGTACAGTTATAAAATACTTATTTTGAGCAATGAATTTGGAGGTTCAAAGCTTGAACTATTTTTCAAAATATCTTTTTCTTTGTTCAAGTGCACTGAAGCTTTCAAAGAGGAAGAAAATAGAATATTTTGAGTGAATTTTTCTCCACATTTCCTTTTACTTTAAAAGTACAAAGAGCACCAATGACACTGGTATGAATTTGTATAAAAATGTGCTTTGCTGTCCAGCAGAATTTCATATTCATAGCCCTGAGTCATAAAGTTATATTCTTTCATAACTTTCCCCCCATATATCACAAATAATACTGCTTCTTTAAAATGGCTGTATAATGATTGGTAAAATTTTGCTGTCTTCATTCTCACTGCAGGATATTAATAATATCTCCAAAGCCGGACTGAAAAGGAGATACATTAATCCTTTGAATCACATCATTTATGAAGACAGCGAACTTAACTCTTTAGACAGCGTGTACTACAAAATGTCTGTCACTTCATGTGCAGCCCTCTTAAAATTGTAGCACTCTTACATTTTATTAGAATGCAAAAGTTAGGGTAAGTGCAGTACATTCTGTTACCTTTGCAGATAATGCCTGGTTTGTAGGCTGGGGATATGAATCCTAACATTAACACATAGGTTTCTAATCAGGAACTATTCAGTTCTTGTGAGTAATGAAGCTTTGCATCTCTTGTACAAACAGCAACAAAACACTTGACAAGTAAGTATAAGCAGTTCTTTGTTTTCCTTTTTTATTCGCAAATAAGAACTGAAGGTCACTGGAATGTTCTTGCGGTAGAGCAGTCTTCCAGGAAATGTAGCCCTGCAAAGGACACCCATGGAAACTGAGAATGAGAGAGAACTTAGCTTAGAAGTTTTTCAGTATAATGAGTTTGCATGGTAAACTGAATAAAAGACTTGTATTCCATATTTATTTATTGCTCTTGCAGTTTAAATGGTGCTGCAGTGAACTTGATGGAGCAAGGCCTTCCCTCTCTAGGAAGAGTGACCTTGAAATACTGCTGCTCAGAGTTTTGAGAATGAAGGACAAAGTTTGTTTATACCATGTTTAACTGGAAAAAAGCACCCAAATTGAAAAAAATGAAGTTATTTCTAATGTGTAGGAACATTGAGGTTGGCACGAATAGTCTATAGATCAAAAGTAGAAATCATTTGCAACAGTGAGCCAAATTACATCACAGTTCTTCTCTCTTCCCCACCCATGCCAAAAGATTCTAAATCTGTCGCTTAACAATCATTGCATTGTCATCATGAGTAAACTGCATGACATAGATTCAGTATTCCAGTTCTGACGCTTTTATTTTCTTTCTAATCTTCAAGTTATTGGCCATGGGAGTGGTTTTCTGAAACTCAAAGTAGTTATGTTTGTAACTTATTTTTGTGTGGGCGATGAAGAAGCCGGCCAGAACATTACTTCTGGATCTTAAAAAAGAATGACTGTCCTGTCATGTTAATAACTATAGTAACAAAGACCCGCATGCTGGGATTAAATTTTACCAAGAGGCAAAAATAAAAGGTCTGTTATTATCATGACCTTCAGGTTCTAACTACTCAAAATACATATTTTCAATTTAAACTAATCATTCCTATTGATAATGTTTTCTGTCTGCAGACAAAACTTATTCAACTTTGACTTCTCGGTTGTATAAGTGCTAGTTCTAGGTTGCATCCTTGCTAGTTCCAAATCAGAGGGAGTGATAAGGTCAGGGGCACTACACTCGGAGCTTGTCTTCACTTAAAATGTGGCAGTACCACAGCTTCATTGCTTCAGTGTAGATGCTACCTATGTGGATGAGAGAGGATCTCCATCACTCAGTGGTTCCCAATCTTGTCTCTGCCATGGCACACCTTGATACCTTTAGTTATTTTGAGGCACACTGCCGAATAGTCTCCAAATGAACTCATGAATTTTCATGAGCCAATCCAGAACTCTTGAGTAGTTTTACAAAAAATTCCATGGCACACCTGCTTAGGCCTGGGGGCACACCCATGTGCCATGGCACACCAGTTGTGAAACATTGGTGTAGATAATCCATTTCTCTGAGAGGCAATAGCTAGGTTGACCTAGCGATGTCTACACAGGGACTTAGGCTTGTTTAACAGTGCCACTTAATGGTGTGGATTTTTCACACCCCTGACCAATGAAGTTAAAAAACTGATTTAATTGTTTTGTGTAGATCAGGCCTAACGTTAACCAAAACTCTCTGTACAATGGACTTTTACTGTGATTATAAAGGTCATTGATAACATTTTTTTTTAAAAGCTGACTGACAGATTGAAGTTTTTCCTTTTAATTTCTCTGAAAAAAAAAGATTTTAAGATTAAGGTAATGTGCACTGAAGCATTATGAATCTTGGAATGGAGGTCAGAGAAAAGAAGGGATGTGTGTGATACACGTGTGTGTGTAACATATATGTATGAGAAGATAAGAAATCCTTACCAAAGGTTTTTGGTTTTGTTTTTTTTAATGTCCTGTTCTTACTGCTACACATATCCTTGCTTAACATTGCCAGAGGTTAGGAGCTTATTTAAGATCGTTGCCTCTTGATTTAACTATGTTAAGAAGGCCTGAAGATCTACAAAAGTGTTTCAGTATAGTTAATAAGACATTTTGGGACTGACTTCTATCTGCTTTCTTCTCTACTACTGTGCAGGGGTGGAAGATTTCACCCCCATTTAATCAGTGCAGTAAATTTAGTAGAAGGCTAATCTTGTCTTTTGTGCTCACACACAACTTCCATTTGTTTGAGAGTCTAAGGTGCCCAAGGACTACAGGTTTGGGAATCTCAGTTTGAGAGAGACCGATTTCATTTGTTTGTGTTTTGAGCCCACGTGGTGATATAGCTGGTTTCTAGTTTAAATGAAGTACTGAGACATATTCATTTTCCATTGTTATTCCAGTTGACTTTTTATGTAGTGAAATTTTGGAGTTGAAGTTTAGACTGGGGAAACTTGTCCACAGGTTGAAAAAGCAGCAGTGAGATATTGTGGTGTTACCCTCTGGAAGAACCTTTACAACAAACGGGATATAAACTCAAGTCTATGTCCTGTTAAAGCACCTATATTTAAACTTCAGTGTAAAACATTTTCTGTCATTTTCAGGCCTTAGCAGTTTACAATTTGTAATATAGTGAAATTTGTGTGGTTTCTCTCTTTTGTGTCCTCTTTAAAATTTTGTTTCTCAAAACATTAGTGAATTAATCTGCTGCTGCTTCTGGGTGTCTGAAAGCGTAGTCAGTACTTGTATAAGAACACTGATTTCAGGAACAAATTTCCATAAGACTAAAACTAATTGGGAGTTATATTTGGGATATTTTTGCTTATAAGAAAGTATCCTCTTCCAATCCTGCAGTATCTCTTTTTCAAGAGTCTTTTTGCGTTCTGGGGGCTTTCTGTAATCAGTTTATAACTTCCTGCCCTACTTGGTCACTTCCTATAAAACCAGGTCAGTGTGAGTAGTCTTCTTTTTCCTTTGCTCACTGAAGATGACACAAACTACTTGTGCAGGGTGAAGATTCATAGTACTTGTGTAGCATGCTGTTTATAGGGCAGAACTGTCAGTGCTAGAAATGCACAAGATTTTATGGATTATCCCTAGCAGTGCAACATTTGCTGGCCTCAAAACTGAGAAAATGCTCTCCTTAAGTGTTTTCTTACCTAAAAGTAGGATTAATATACTGTTTTTAATTTCATTTTTCACATAGTTCCTTTATTATTTACAAAGCACATCAATTAAAAGAATGAATAAAGACATATGCAAGAAAATTATTCTCTTGAACAGTCTTCATACACAAAATAAACATAACCTTCCTGTCCAAAAAATCACTCCTACTGTACAACATAAACCATGCAAATATTATTTTGTCTTTTCTATCTGAAAAATAATAAAATTTGCACAGCCGTAATTGTACATACATTAAATAATTACAAGGATACTTTTTGCTTTTTATCACTTACTTTGATAAGTGGACACTGCTGATAGTTTGGTGCTATTTTGAATTGTTCTTTCTGCCTTTTTTCCCTGTTTGATAATTGATGCTAAAAATGCAACTGAAAAGCAAAGAACTATGTAGCACTTAGACCTGCATCAAGATTTAAATCACAACTTTGCCCCTAAACGTGCTGTAGCACCTACGCTTGAGCTCAGTGGTTGGTTGCCCATATTAACTTTGTCTGATCCAACTAGTAAACAAGAGGTTAATAGCACTCCCCAGTGGCATAGGTCTTTCAGCTAGTTATATTATTTGGCTGTCTAATGGAACTGAAAGGTATGTGGTTGTATGTGATTTGTTTATTCAAAAACCTTTCTATATTTATGTATATAAGTTGTGTGTGCACGTGCACGCACACGCAGGCACCCCTACCTTCCTAGGTCCACCCTCTCCAAAATGAAAATGTGTTCTAAGCCTTTGTTGTTTTAAGAGGTATTTTGCCTGTTTATAATGCAGTTATCTCTGCTTTAACATACAAAATGCAGCCAAAAAACCCCCCCAAAAACGTAACCATATGCTACATAAAAGCTTATGTCATCCCCCAGATGTCATCAAATCCAGACTCTGCTGACCTGGCAAGGGAGCAAGTTCCAAAGGTGATGCCCCACAAATGAGAACTCAGTTGCTGGCTGTCACATTGAAATGTTTCCTGTTGAAAGCGTAAGACTTTCCCAAGGAAGTTAAGGCAGGGTGCATAGGGCCACTGTTAATTTTTGGGTGGAGACAGGAAGGTATCTTTTTTGTTCTTAGATGCATTAGAGAGAGAGAAGCTAAAGAGTCTTTAGGGAGCCCAAGTTAAATTATACACTATTGTTTTTGTGGTTACATGGGCTTCATTAACTCAGTCTTAATTCTTTTTATATCTTTGATCTGTTTTAATCATGTTACTGAAAATATTCGTGCTTGAAGGGCACTCATTTCCACTTATGTGGTTATTGGACATTCACCAGATAATAGCCTAAAGTTGTGTAGAAAATAGTGCATAATGTAGGTCTGAATCACAAAATTCTTAAAAATGTAGTTTGGTATTGAGGGTACCAATGCTCTAGCCCAGATCACATTCTAAAAAAAATATAAAAAACCAAGTTTTTTAGAACAGGCAATCTTAAAACCAGCACACTAAAAGG
This sequence comes from Pelusios castaneus, assembly GCA_007922175.1. Lineage (NCBI taxonomy): Eukaryota > Metazoa > Chordata > Testudines > Pelomedusidae > Pelusios > Pelusios castaneus. Next base: position 29,388,617 of record ML685764.1, read on the forward strand.
GGCGAAACAAGTACAGAAGTAATTCAGATTGGTCAGACTTCTTGTATGAGGTATTTTAAGCACTGTGAATGCATTTCTTTGCAAAAGGTTCGGTGCCCACTGTATATGCTACACTGGCCAGCTGACCTTTTGCAAACAAATGCATTCACAGTTCTTAAAATGCCTCATACAAGAAGTTGTCACATTTCAGTAGTGCTTTTGTTAAGTTAAATTTATAGCTACACAACCTCAACCCTCCAAGATTCTTCTCCTTGGAGTAAGTAACTTTATTTTTGATAGGTGAGTTAAATATCATTCACTTATTATCGATATTATGATCATGAATAAAGGCAGGTGAGTAAATTTTTGTTGTGCTTGGGCTGGCAAACTCATGATTTGCAAAGCTGTGTTGCTACTAAAACTGTTTAAAATTTATAACATTACTATATATATAGCACATGTCATACTAGATTCCCTGAGTAAATGAGATTGATATTAGGAGACTAGTTGTACCATTTGGGTTATTGCTCTAATGTATGCAAAGTAGTATTTTACTATGTGAAATAAACTATATTCAAAAAGTGTTCAGATTATTAAAGAGGTTTTTTACATCTTTACCCAGTATTTGATATTGAAATTTATCTATACAAGGTACATTTTAGAGAACACTTGCTTTTAAAAATCTCTCTCAGGGTCCTCTGCATCACTTTTTATTCTCTGTGGGGAAAATACCTTGCCAACACTAAAACCAAACATTCAGGGGAGGATTTAGTGTTTAAAAAAAAAAAAAAAATTTAAAAAAATCTTAGCAAATGTTTAACTTTTAAAGTACCAAATCTTAGCTGTGACCTTGTGCTCTCTGGTTCAAAGGAAGAAAGGAAGCTAAAATAACTGGCACAAACAGCAATTCAGATTAGTTTTGCTTACTTTTAAAATAGATCACCTTTTAAAAACATTAAAGTTGAGCCTTTTACAGTCACAGTATGGCGCACAAATCATGTGCTGCACTAAGAAAAAGTCAGTTTTTTAGTCTCTTGCATTGTCTCATGCCATGCAGTGCACTTGAGGCATCTGGTAGTTCTGTCATGGAATAAACTCCCTGGTTTGTGTTCAAGTTCCAAAGGGGTAGCCATGTTAGTCTATTACAGAGAAACAAACGGAGTCCTATGGCACTTTTAAAGACTGACAGATTTATTTATCGCATGAGCTTTCATGGGAGAAAATCCCACTTCGTCAGATGCTTTGAAGATGGGGAATTTACGGAATGGGAGGAAATTAAATGCAGGGAAATGTATGACACAGGATCAGGTCAGGCTGTCACAGCAAATCAAAATAGATGTTAGGATTCAAACACTGGGGAACAGCATCTAGAGGAAGGTGAGGTCAAATCACTTGTTGTAATGAGAAAAAAATATGTAGTCCCTGATTAACCCCAAGGCAACTGAGTTGAATTTGTATATAAATTCGAGTTCTGCAGAACTCAACTCAGTTGCCTTGGAGTTAAACAGGGACTATGGATTTTTTTCTCATTACAACAAGTGATTTGATCTCACCTTCCTCTGTATGCTGTTCTCCAGTGTTTGAATCCCTAACAACTGCTTTGATTTGCTGTTACAGCCTGAACCTGATCCTATGTCATACACTTCCCTGCATTTAATTTCCTCCCATTCTGTAAGTTTCCCATCTTCAAAGCATCTGACAAAGTGGGATTATCTGTCACGAAAGCTCTTGCAATAAATAAATCTGTTAGTCTTTAAAAGTGCCTCAGGACTCTGTTTGTTTCTCTGGTTTGTGTGTTTGTCTGGTTTGTAAATAAGACTGAGGACATTCCTGGGATTAAAATTAGAGAAATAAACTTGCCCAACAAATAATACAAGCAGTCATTTTGTGTACGAAGTCACATGGATAACAATAAGAGTTATGATATTATGTAATAGAAGTACTTTCCCTTTAATGCTTTTCAAAAGGGGAGCTCAAAATGCATAAAGATAAGTATCTCAGTTTTTCAGGGTGGGGGAAACTAAGGCATAACAATTGTGCCTTTCCCAAGGTCATACAGTAAGTCATTGCATAAATTGGCCCTACTCTTAACAACTAGGTGATGCTGCCATAAGTATACAAATTCACATGCAAAATTCAACACATGTTGGTTATCTGGGTAATTATGCGCACATCTCTCAGAGTAATGTAACTTTGCTTATGTTCATTCTATATGACAGATACGTACATGCTTGCCAGCATGTTTAAAGAACAGTTGCTTCCTTTTGGAAGTTATTGCAACAAATGTGGAAACTTGCTGTCTAAGCATGAGAAGACTTAAGCACATGCCCAACTTTAAGCACGTTAATAGACCCATTAAATTAAATGAGATTATTGATGCATTAAAATTAATCATATGCACAAATCTTTGCAAACTCAGGGCCTTCATCTCAGTTTTCATTTCAAGATCAGACTCCTGACCAACTTTAATTCTGTTTCAAAGGTTCACTTCCTTATTCCCTGTGGATTACACGGGGTACTGGGAGCTAGTAATTCCTCTTTGTTCCTAGCTCTGCAACTCTCTGTGACCTTGGACAAGTCTTGTACCTCTGTTCACCAAAATGGAAATAGGTATAATACATCACAAGGGTGCTGTAGGAACTAATGTTGTGTTGTGAAGCTACAAAGAAATATATAGTGCTAGGCAGTGCTTTTTTTGTGACGGTACGAACTGGTACGGAGTACTGGCACAGTTTTTCACACCGGTGCGGTCCCGGATCCTGCCACTGCCGGCAGCGGCCCAGCAGGGCAGGCACCAAACGCTGCGGAGCAAAAGAGCAGCGCAGGGACAGGGAGGGTGTCCTCTGTGGCCCCAGCATTATCTCTGCTCCCCCCACCCCCTCCCCGGCTGAACGGGCAGCACGGAGGCGGCGCGGGGCCCGGCAAACTGCGGGGCCCAGGGCGATGGCCTTGCTCATCTCCCCCTTCTCCAGCACTTTTTTTTACCAAAAAAAAAAAAAAAGCACTCGTGCTTGGCATTTATTATCCAAGCAATCTAAGTATATAAAATGTAGTCATAAAGGGGGAAGTTTAAAATGAAAAACTGAGGAATTGTAGACGTTTCTTGATGTAAGAGTATAGGATGGAAATGTACTTTGATATATTTTGGTTTGTGTGAAGCAATTAAACATTTGCAGATCTTTTTTATTTTAAAAAAAGTAAGAACTGTACTATCTCCTTGAATGTGTACATAAAGCTGGCACTGAAGTTAGTGGGAAATGTTCATGTTTATCTGCCGGAATTTTGTTATCTTTCCAGCACTATTATATTGAAAGAGCCTATAACTTCAAAATTTATCCTGTAAATTAAATTACTCTATAGCCATTTATAGAAAGATGTGCCTAAATCTCTTGTTTGTATCTAGCCCTAATTTATGCATAACCTATTTCCCATGCATCAAGGTAAGAATTTACTATTCTTTATCAAGGATTACCAAGATGCTGCTGCTACTATGTATGCCAGAATACTTGTTTTTGTCTTTAAAATGCTTTGCAGCATTCCTGATATCTCCATTTTTACAGAGAAATGGAGGCAAATAGATTGCAACTTCTCTGAGGAGTCAGAAGGAGGTTGTATACTCAGTGACTAGTACTTGTGGGTGCCTGACTGCTGATCCAATACTAAGAGCACAAGACCATGCTTTTATGGCAGGTGATTTGTTGGCATACTACTTGCTATATGATGCAAATAACGCAGGATTGCTGCAACCAAATGCAAGATTATGTATGTAAATTTTCAGTCTATTGCACATTTTTTGATTCAATTCTGATTAATATAACATGCCTAAATCCTGGGCAACGTGGATAGGCTTGCTTGAGATGGTCTTCAGCATTGTGAAAAGCTTGAAAAATTGCTACTCTTCACAATTTGAATTGACAGTTTGTGCAATGCACAACACAGTGAGGCCTGATTGAATCTTTATGTGCTACCATAATAGGAATATTCAATCATAAGCATTACTATAAAACATTCTGGTGTGTTTTGGTGTGTTTTGCTGTGAAGATGTAGGAGAACAGGAATCACTTTTTGCGGTCATGTCACTGAATCATGGACAAACATCTGTTGGGGTCTCTAGGAATTATTACAATACAAATAATCTTTAAGAATAAAACGTAGCTAAAAAAGGACACTTACTAATCTATAGGGGTCTGACAACCCACCTTCCTAATGAGGCCTTTGGAAATACTGTGTTGCTTAATTGCATCCTTTTCAAGGACATATCAAGATTTCTGGTGATTATTTAAGAGCTGCTAGATTAATTAACACCTTGCAGCCTGTATGAATCTTAAGGTTTACTGGCAATATTTTGTTTGATTGCATCAGAGAACATGTTATACCATTTTTCCAGAAGATGTCTTCGCTTTTGGATGAATGGGTCATATTCTAAAAAGCTAGTTGTAATAGGGTTCTATATAGGAGTCTGGGGCACATCTGAGCCACCCTAAGCTCATGTGCCAGAAGCGTGTATGAAAAGCAGAACTCTGAAGTTAGATCAGGAGTGCCTGGTTAGCTCTAGTCAAGGAATGTAAACACGGTTGGAGTGAATCTCAGAGTCCCTTGGAAAGAACTTGAAGTTCTGCAGGGAAGCCCTAAGAATAGCTGTGCTTGAAGAGCAATCCTAGGCTCATGTTTAATTCTGTTGTTGTTGTTTGAGTTGTCAAGAAAGTTAGATCCCTGGAAAGTGGGGTGGGGGGGTGTGTGTGTGTGTGTGTGTGTGTGTGTGTGTGTGTGTGTGTGTGTGTGTGTGTGTGAGGTGCATTTAAAACACAAATGGAGAATGCTCTTAAAAGCAGACTGTAAGGATCATTTTCTGCACTGGCTCAGGCACATGAACCAGATGTGAGCTAATAAATCCTGAAGGAACCCAACTGCTGATTCAGGGAATTCTTTCTTTTGATACTAGAAATCTAGATCAAATAAGAAGCATGTTTCTATCATGTGATCACTTATTTATTTTATCAGCTATGCAAATGTTAACCCTCGTTATGTATTGGCTTCTGTTAAAGCTCCTACTTGCCGGAAAAAAAGGTGTTGATGTATAGAGTAGTGTTTTTATAATAAAACATCCAAAGAAACTAGGTATCCACTAATACTGGGAACTATGGGTGATTAACTTGTTTCTTTATTGTCATTTCCTATTTATAAGTTCTCATTGCCATGTAGTAGCAGTTTATTTCGTTGAATTTAGATTCCTCTTGGTTCCAAAATTAATAAATAATTCTGCAATGCCACTAAAATATTTTAAAATACTATACAGTACAAACAGATTAAATACATGGTTTCCCCCCTTTTTTATAACAACATTTTTCTGCATCAGACCATTTTGTTTTGTCTTGTGGCTAGATCCGAAGTAGAAACAAATCTCAACTGAATGTACCAATTCCAATGACTTTTGTTGGAAAGCATTTGTCATGCATAACTATGGCAGTGTTCCTAGATGAGCCTAGTTCATTACAAATCAGATACCCAATCTGCACATTCAATTTTTTTTCCCCAGAGTCCTCTGAAACACTGAGCCCCTAAGACTTTCAGGTAATATCTCCTCATCTTCACATGCTGTTTTGTCGGACCACCTTTCCATTTCAGGAGCGCTAGATGCAGGTCTCTGGTCCTTGTCAGTGCTTTCTTTTAATCTGTCATGCTGGTTGCTTCACCATGACGTGAGACTACAGCACTCAAGGTTAGACAGCACAGTGTTAAAAATGCTAGTGGCGTCCTGGAGCCCTTGTCTACACTAATGGTCCTAACCTGTTGCTGCTTGTGGATCTGTGTCAGCAATAGTGAGAAATTTCACCCCCTCCCCCCCAGAATCTATTGTTAGCTAAGGCAAAGCCAGTTTACTAACGTGCAGAATCCGAGCTAGAATCCAACTGAGTGGGAAGTGGAGAAAGGGCTGGAACAAATAGCCTCTAGGATTGTTAGTTTGGGAGCAAATCTGTACATATTGCACCGCTAACATTACTAACTTCGTCATTTTATAAAAACTGTTGCCAGCATAATTCTATAACACTATCCAGAACCTGCTTTACAACTGTTTTACAACATGGCGCTCCAGCATGGACAGTGCCTGAGTGTGTTCAGGTAGTGAAGAGAACAGTGTCTCACTATGAAAGCGAGTTAAAAATCTGAGCATTTTTCCCCCCACGTACAGCAGGTTCATTTTCTTTCTGTTTCTGTAGTTGTGGTATCTTTATGTTATCAGCTGCTGCAGCTATATCACTTGGCCTCTGTCCTAAGGATTATGTTGTTTGGAATGGTAAATGGAATACATTTGGTGCTTTGACATTATTTCTTGAAAGATGGGTCAGCTGCCAGGCTGAAAGTTTATACATCTTCTTGAGGAAGCCTTTAAGCAGTGAAATGTACAGCAGGTTCAAGCACTGTGCCTTTTGAGGAGCAGTTATCAGCTTATTGATATGATTTCCCAGAGAGTGGTTTCAAAGCAAGATCATAGTCAGCTCTTGGGTCTGGAGCAGGGCAAATACATGTCGAAGAAAAAGTGCTGTTTGATCAGTGGCCCAGAAACTAGCTTTCAGTACAGCTCAGATGTTCTTATTGTTGTGGAGACTATAAAATGTCAACTCATGCAATTCATTTTCAAAATCACAGTTTATATTCTGCAGTCAGGGGGTTAAATGTGCCTTGTTAAAGAGTAGGTAATTAAAACATAATTCCTGCAGTATCTGACTGCTGACTGTAAAAAGCACCTGCCATGTTCAGGCAAACTTTAATAAGATATACTTTCCTAAAACCTAGTTAAAAGATATGTACCCTTTTGTGACAATGTTTCTTACTTGCTGGATTGTTCCTTTCCCTGATGCTATCATGATCAAGGGTCTATGATGATATAATTTATTACTATGGAGCGCAGATTCTTTGATACAGGAGTTTGGGCTCTTCATATCTGATATCAGAATTAGTCTCTTGAATTTTGGAGACTGCAGAAATCTATTTGAAGTTTGTACTCTGAAGAATTTTAGTATGATACATTTTTAAAATATATTTGCCATAAAGATAATTATGAATTTTCCAGTTTTTTGTGTTGGGTGTTCTTTATTTCATGCTAGTGAAGAATAGAACGTGAAAAGGAAGAATATGGGCTCTACATCATTTTTCCTTTTCTGCATCTGAGCTTACTGATTGAAAGACCTTTTGTGAGTTCTGTGGCGTAATGGATTTTGTAACTTCAACAGGATCCTGTGGCAAATGATCTTTCATGTTAGAGCACTGTTTTCAGTTCAGGCAGCGTTTTCCTTTTTTGTACTTGGGAATGATACTAAAATGTGACAGAACAAGCAGATATAATATGTTCTTGTAATCATGCAATATATGTGAGTGTTAGAATATTTATTTGTAGAATTCCATTAATGCATCACAACATAAAGGCAAAACTACAGCACCAAATTCAAAATGCAAAAGAAATACATTCAGAAAGTAAAACTCGTATTACATGACAAAGGAAATCTTACAGGGAGATAGTGAATATTAATGGAAAAATTCAAGCCTGGTCTGGTAGCATATTATACATGAGACTACAAACCAAGAACTCCTGATGGCAAGTCCTAGCTCTGCCATCAACTCGCCTTATAGTCTTGGGCAAGGTGCTTACCCTCTCCTTCATATTTTCCTGTCTGAAATGGAAAATTCGTATTGTGTACCAGGATATGCTGAGGATTAAGTGGCAAGTTTTGTACAGTGATTTGAAGATTTATAGTGCTGTATAAATGCTAAGTACTGGTACTGCCTTTGAGTAGGGTAGATAAAAGTGTGAGATGTTCTAGGAACCATAAGCAGACACCCAGATCCTCAGAGTAGCAGGGCACGGACTCTCAGGTTTCTTTAACTTTCTCTACAGAAATGAGGCCAAGGGTTCCCTGATTGGGTTTGGAACAGTAAGATTGTCTCTATTTATGATTTAGAGGCTCATAAAAACATAAATGGCCATATTGGGTAAGATAAGCGATCCAGCTAGCCCAGTATCCTGTCTTCTGACAGTGGCCAATGCCAGGTGCTTCAGAGGGAATGAACAGAACAGGGAGCCATCGAGTGATCCATCCCCTGTCATCCACTCCCAGCTTCTGGCAAACAGAGGCTAGGATACTCAGAGCATAGTGTTGCATCCCTGACCATCCTGGTTGTTAATAGGTCCATCAATGGCTATCTTCCATCAGCATCTCTAATTCTTTTTCTGAACCCTGTTACAGTGTTAGAATTATAGAATCTTAGGGCTGGAAGGGACCTCATGAGGTCATCTACTCCAACCCCCTGCTAAAAGCAGGACCACTCCCACTAAATCATCCCAGCCAGGGTTTGTCTAACCAGGCCTTAAATATCTCCAAAGATGGAGATTCCACCACCTCCCTAGGCAACCCATTCCAATGCTTCCCCACCCTCCTAGTGAGAAAGTTTTTCCTAATAGCCAACCTTGACCTCTCCAGCTGCAGCTTGAAACCATTGCTCCTTGCTCTGTCCTCTGTTACTACTGAGAACAGCCTAGCTCCCTCCTCTTTGGAGCACCCCTTCAAGTAGTTGAAGGTTGCTATCAAATCTCCCCTCAGTCTTCTCTTCTGTAGACTAAAGAAGCCTAGTTCCTTCAGTCTCTCCTCGTAAGTCATGTGTCCCAGTCCCCTAATCATTTTCGTTGCCCTCCGCTGGACTCTTCCTAATTTGTCCACATCCTTTCTGTAGTGGGGAGCCCAAAACTGGACACAGTATTCCAGATGCAGCCTCTCCAGTGCCGAATAAAGGGGAATAATCACATCCCTCGATCTGCTGGCAACACTCCTACTGATGCAGCCCAATATGCCATTGGCCTTTTTGGCAACAAGAGCACACTGTTGGCTCATATCCAACTTTTTGTCCACCATAACCCCCAGGTCCTTTTCTACAGCGCTGCTCCTTAACCGCTCGGTCCCCAACCTGTAGCAGTGCATGGGATTTTTCTGTCCTAAGTGCAAGACTTTGCACTTGTCCTTGTTGAACCTCATGAGATTTCTTTTGGCCCAGTGTTCCAATTTGTCTGTCTCCCTGAATCCTGTCTCTGCCCTCCAGCATGTCTACCATTCCCCCCAGCTTGGTGTCATCTTCGAACTTACTGATCATGCAATCTATCCCATCATCCAGATCATTATGAAGATGTTGACCAGAACCGGCTCCAGGACTGACCACTGGGGCACTCCACTCGTTACTGGTTGCCAACTAGACATTGAGCCATTGATTCCTACCTGCTGAGCCTATTGATCTAGCCAGTTTTCTATCCACCTTACGGTCCTCTCATCCAACCCATACTTCCTTAATTTGCCAGTGAGAATGCTGTGGGAAACCGTATCAAAAGCCTTGCTAAAGTCGAGGTATATCACGTCAACGGCTCTTCCCGCATCCACAAATCCAGTCATCTCATCATAGAAGGAAATCAGGTTGGTCAGGCATGATTTGCCTTGGTGAATCCATGCTGACTGTTCCTGATCACTCTATTTTCCTCCAAGTGTTTCAGGATGGATTCTTTGAGGACCTACTCTATGATTTTTCCACAGATTGAGGTGAGGCTGACCGGTCTGTAGTTCCCCGGGTCCTCCTCTTTCCCTTTCTTGAAGATAGGTACTATATTTGCCTTTTTCCAATCCTCCAAGAGCTCCCTGTTCGCCACGATTTTTCAAAGATAATGGCCAGCGGCTCTGCAATCACATCGGCCAACTCCCTCAGCACCCTCTGATGCAGTTCATCCGGCCCCATAGACTTGTGCACATCCAACTTCTTTAAGTAGTCCCTAACCTGACCTTCCGTCACTGAGGGCCACTCTTCTTCTTTCTATTGTGCGTTACCCAGTGTAATAGCCTGCGAGCTGGCCCTCTCTGTGAAGACTGAAGTAAAAAAAGCATTGAGTGCTTCAGCCTTTTCAGCATCATCCACCACGAGGATACCTGCTCCATTCTGTAAGGGCCCTACACCATCCCTGATCCTCTTCTTGTTACTGACATACTTGTAGAACTCCTTCCTGTTATCGTTCACATCCCTTGCTAGCTGTAACTCCAATTGTCCTTTGGCCTTTTTGATTTTATCCCTGCAGTTCCGAGCAATATCTTTATACGCCTCCCTAGTCATCTGTCCAAGCTTCCACTTCTTGTAAGCTTCCCTTTTATGTTTCAGCTCACCGCAGAGTTCTCTGCTAAGCCACGCTAGGCGCCTTCCACATTTGCTGTTCTTTCTGCACATTGGAATGGTATCTTCCTGTGCCTTTAACAGGGTTTATTTAAAATACAGCCAGCTGTCTTGGACACCTTTCCCCTTCAGATCAGCCTCCCAAGGGATCCTGCACATCAGTTCCCTAAGGGAGCCAAAATCTGCTTTTTTGAAGTCCAGGGTGTGTGTTCTGCTTCTTTCCTCATGATCAGGATCCTGAACTCTACCATCTCATGGTCACTGCTGCCCAGGTTGCCATTCACTTCTACTTCCCCGATCAATTCTTCTCTGTTTGTGAGCAGCAGGGCAAGAGGTGCAAGGCCCCTCATTGGTTCATCCAGCATTTGTACCAGGAAATTGTCCTCAGCATTCTCCAAAAACTTCCTCAATTGCCTGTGCACTGCTGTATTGCCTTCCCAGCAGATGTCAGGATAATTGAAGTCCCCCATGAGAACCAGGGCCTGCGATCTGGAAACTTCTGTTAGTTGTCCATAGAATGCCTCATCCACCTCCTCCTCCTTGTCTGGTGGTCTATAGCAGACGCCTACCATGACATCCTCCTCACATCATCTCCAGACGAGTTTCACAGGTTGACTGTGCATTGTGTGAAGTACTTTTTTTGTTTTTAAACCTGCTGCCTATTTATTTCATTGTGACCCCTGATTCTTGAGTTGTGTGGAGTAAATAACATTTCCTTATTCACTTTCTCCACTCAATTCATGATTTTATAGACTTCTATCATATCACCCCACCCCCCTTAGATGTCTCTTTTCCAAGATGAAAAGTCCTAGTCTTTTTAATTTCTCCTCATACAAAAGCTGTTCCATATCCTTAGTTTTTGTTGCCCTTCTCTGTACCTTTTCCAATTCCAATATATCTTTTGAGATGGAGCGACTGGGACTGCATACAGTATTCAAAATGTGAACATACCATGGATTTATATAGAGGTATTATATTTTCAGTCTTATCTATCCCTTTTCTAATGGTACCTAACATTCTGTTAGCTTTTTCGAATGTCACTGCTATTGCATGGATGTTTTCAGAGTCCACAATGACTCTAATATCTCTTTTTTGAGAGGTAACACCTAATTTATACCCCCTCATTTTGTGTGTTTAGGTGGGATTATGTTTTCCATGCATTACTTTGCATTTATTAATATTAAATTTCATCTGCCAATTTGTTGCTCAGTCGTCTGTTTTTATGAGATCTCTTTGTAACTCTTTGCAGTCTGTTTTGGACATAAGTATCTGACTTTGTGTTGTCTACCCCTTTGTCCAGGCCATTTGTGAATAAGTTGAACAGCACCAGTCCCAGTATAAGCTCTGGGGGAGCATCACTATTTATGTCACTCGACTCCAAAAATGCACCAATTATTCCTACCCTTTGTTTCCTATTTTTTACCGGTTACTGATCCATAAGAGGACCTTCCCTCTTATTCCATGACTGCTTAGTTTGCTTAAGAGCCTTTGGTGAGGGTCTTTGTCAAAGACTTTCGGAAAGTCTATGTACACTATATCCAGTGAATCTCTCTTGTCTACCTATTTGTTGGCCTCCTCAAAGAATTCTAATAGTTGTAAAGGCAAATCATACCTCACCAAAAGCCATGTTACCTCTTCCCCAACAAATAGTGTTTATCTATGTGTCTGGCAATTCTGTTCTTTACTATAGTTTCAACCAGATTGCCTGGTACTGAAGTTAGGGTTACTCGCTGTAATTGCTGGGTTCATCTCTGCAACCTTTTTTTAAAATTGGTGTCACATTATTAGCTATCCTCTAGTCATCTAGTACAGACATGGATTTAAATTGTGTTACATACCACAGTTATGTACAGCCGTGAAGCTTCCATAAAGAGCAAAAGCAGAGCCATAAACAGTTACTCAGGCATATTAAAACTCCCATGACTATTCTGGGAATTCAGACCATGTCTACATTAACTAGATTACTGAAGTCAAATTCCAAAGGGGTAGCCGTGTTAGTCTATTGTAGAAAGACAACAGAGTCCTGTGGCACTTTTAAAGACTAACAGATTTATTTATCGCATGAGCTTTCGTGGGAGAAAATCCCACTTCGTCAGACGCTTTGAAGATCAAAGCGTCTGACGAAGTGGGATTTTCTCCCATGAAGCTCATGCGATAAATAAATCTTAGTCTTTAAAAGTGCCACAGGACTCTGTTGTCTAGATTACTGAAGCACAGCTGTACCAATACAGCTATGCCACTGGGTGGTGTTTATATAGCCACATTGTGCCATCTGGAGAGAGTTCTCTCCTCTATATGATAAAACAAGCTCAGTGAGCAGCAGTAGCTGTGTCAGTGAGAGAGCATCTCCTGCTGATATAGTGCTGTGTACACACACACTTGTGCCAGCAAAACTTATATCACTCAGTGGGGTGTGTTTTTTCACACCCATGAGAAAACAGAAGTTTTGCCGATGCAAGTGTTAATGTAGACGTGGCCTATGTTTTGTCTTCCTCATGAGTAGAAGAGCTACTGTATATCCAATGTTTTCATTATCTGGGAACATCCGGCTTTAAAATGAAAAATAAAACAATGTAACCGCAGGAATGTGATGCAATCTAGAGATCTATAGACAATGCTATTAGCCTGTGGGCAAGCACTTATGTTTGTTTTCCTCTAGTTTTCTGAAATTTGGGTATTCCAATCTGAATTTGTCCTTCTTCAAAAAAATGTGGGATGGAATAATAAATTTCTAATGTCCTGCAGAATTGTATCATCACCCCAGAAACTCTAGCGATTTATTATGCACAGTATTCTTTTTTTTTATCTTGATGCTGTTGGTGCTAGTCAGCCAAGATGTGTGGTTTTTGTTGACACTGCTGAGTAGTTCAAGGGTTTCTTTCAGATGGAAAGTTTTTAATTAAATTACAGCCCTCTTCTGCTGCAAGATTCTAACTCTTTCCCTGTGGAATTCTGTCTTCCTTTTAATATTTTGGTTATTTTGTGTTGATTGTAAATGAAACATTTGGTCTACAAGTTAGCTCATGGGTCAGCTTCCAGAAGAATTAAATTCTATTCCAGGCTGTGATATTAGCTTGTTACTTTAGTCAAAATCTTTAAAAGTAGTCTGTGATTTGTGCACCTAACTCTTGTGTGCTCAACTGGAGGTATCTTTGGCGTGATTTTATTTTTATTTTTTTATCCGCTTCCAGCAGTGCTACAGTTGGATATCCAAAACTGGAGAAAATTTTGGAAAACATCCTTAAGCTACTCAGTGCTTCCTTCCCCTTAAAGTAGAAATTCAATGCATTCTAGGTTTGGTCGTAAGATTGAATTAATGTTTGTGAAGGTGTTCAAGTCTTTGAGTTCATTGGGTAAAAAATGCAGTATAAATGCAAAATTTTGTTTATTGTGGTAGCCTGAAGATAAAGGTTTTTCTTGGCCTTGTATTTCTCAGCAGTAATCCCACTGGCCACATTAAAGCGCAGCATTGTCAGGGGTTTTTTGTTTTTGTTTTGTTTGTTCGTGTATATTCCTGTCCCATGCTAAAAGGATGGTGACAATGAGAATGCAGAGGAGCTTGATGTAGGAATATGAGGAACCTAAGGCTTTACAGTACATTCCAGAAAGGGGATTTTTCAGAGGAAGAGAAGTAAAATGTAATGAGGCCTTGTCAACACAATAGTTTTAACTGATGCAAATTTAAATTGGTCTAGAAACCTATGTAGTTAAGTCAGTCCAACTGTCGTCTTGTGTGGGCATTTTAATTTTGGTTTGTTTGCTTTATATCAATTTAGTTTAAATCAAGTCCAACATTAGGCATTTGAAAATTGAAATAAGAGGGTGCAATCCCTTCTTGTGTGGGCAAAATTAACTAAATCAGTTTCTATCTACCAGTCTAGCTAATATATTTTTCTTGATCCTTTGCATCCTTGAAAGTTAGAACGATATCTCTCTCTTCAACACTTAGAAGCCTGATTTGTAAATTGCTCCTTTAAGTCTGTCCATGTCTTTTGCAGTGTGTACAAAACTCATATATTTGATGAAATGTTAGCTGGATTTTGAGAAATGACATGTTTCTCTTCCTCGCTGACTTTTTTTTTGGGGGGAAGGGGTGTTTTATTAAATTGAAAGAAAATAGTTATGTATGTATAACCCCCTTGCTCCCTTCTTTTTCTTACCTTTTGCAGATTATCTTTTTAAGTGAAACATATTTTTAAAATTATTTTTCTTGTGCTAGTGACTGCTTGTATTAACATTTTAACCTGCTAGGAGACGTGGATACCAGCTTTGTTTTAAATACTTTCCATCAGCAGAGCACTCCTTCCCATATACTAAGCCTTTGCTGCATTGTGTTTCTGGCTGCAAGATTTTTAGTGGAGATAATTATTAATAGAACTGTACTAACCTCAAATTGCCTTCTCTGTGCGGTTTCCTACTAATTATCTTCAGTAGTAATTTAAAGTAGCAATTATCTTTGAGTCAAGCACCAGGCTATTGATTCTGAAATATTAATCTTGTATTTATTTACTTGGAGGTTATGATTTTAACTCGTTAATGGTTTTTTAAATTCTAGAAGTCTAGATTAAACTGCTTTTGAGCTCTTTCAAGAGCCTGTGCTAATTCATATAATAAGTAAATATGGAATACAAGGGAAAACTTGCTTTAGCAGATGCAGACAGTAGAGGATGAAGCTTTTCAATAGTGTGATTTTTAACACTTCCTTGTCCTTCTTGTCTAACGCTTAATTTATTCACCAGTTGGTTGATTTTGAACAGTCTAGTTTAAGTGGACTTTAAATAGTTAAATTGTCCAACTTGGTAAATTAAAAACAAAAAACTGCACTATTCTTTATTATCAATATCACCAATGATACACAGTTTGATACAGTCATGTTCAATAAGCATTTCCATCTGCATTTTGCTTTCTGCATCAAAGCTGTCATTTCTATTTTGGGAGGAAAAGATTCAGGAAACTCAGCCTGTTTTCTGTGGTGCAGATTTCACTTTTGGAAATAGATGAGTCATAAAGGCAAGTACATAGTTCATATGGAAATAGCAGTTTTAAAGGGATGCTTCCAAGATACTCATCTATTGTTTTACCCTTTTTGCAAATGACACTTTGAATAAAACTGAGTAGAGGGGCTGCGTTAAAAATGTGATGAATTACTTGTTTTGCCCTTTGTTTACTTTCAGAATTTTGCTGAGATTGTACTATCTAATTACTGGTAGATTCAGTTTTGCATTCTACTATAGTCACTTGCTGCTTCTCCTGTATCAAAAAAATACTGCAATATTTAATTAAACTATTTTCATTAATGGCAAAAATAATGAAAACATTTCTATTTTTATTTTAACTGTTTTTCTTCAAGCAATATTTTGGTCATAGGATAGAATCATAGAATAATAGGGTTGGAAGGGACCTCACGAGGTCATCTAGTCCAACCCCCTGCTAAAAAGCAGGACCACTCCCACTAAATCACCCCAGCCAGGGTTTTGTTTAACCGGGCCTTAAAAATCTCCAAAGATTGAGATTCTACCACCTCCCTAGGTAGCCTATTCTAATGCTTCACCACCCTTCTAGTGAGAGAGTTTTTCCTAATATCCAACCTTGACCTCCCCAGCTGTAATTTGAAACCATTGCTCCTTGTTCTGTCCTCTGTTACCATCGAGAACAGCCTAGCTCCCTCCTCTTTGGAGCACTCCTTCAAGTAGTTGAAGGTTGCTATCAAATCTCCCCTCAGCCTTCTCTTCTGCAGACTAAAGAAGCCTAGTTCCTTCAGTCTCTCCTCATAAGTCATGTGCCCCAGCCCCCTAATCATTTTTGTTGCCCTCCGCTGGACTCTTTCTAATTTGTCCACATCCTTTCTGTAGTGGGGAGCCCAAAACTGGACACAGTATTCCAGATGCAGCCTGACCAGTGTCGAATAGAGGGGAATTATCACATCCCTCGATCTGCTGGCAATACTCCTACTGATGCAGCCTAATATGCCATTGGCCCTTTTGGCAACAAGCGCACACTGTTGGCTCATATTCATCGTTCCATCCAACATAACCCCCAGGTCCTTTCCTACAGCGCTGCTACTTAGCCGATCGGTCCCCGGCCTGTAGCAGTGCATGGGATTTTTTCGTCCTAAGTGCAAGACTTTGCACTTGTCTTTGTTGAACCTCATGAGGTTTCTTTTGGCCCAGTGTTCCAGTTTGTCCAAGTCTCCCTGGATCCTGTCCCTGCCCTCCAGAGTACCTACCATTCTCCCCAACTTGGTGTCATCCGCGAACTTACTAGGCACGCAGTCTATTCCATCATCAAGATCATTAATGAAGATGTTGAATAGAACCGGCCCCAGGACTGACCTCTGGGGCACTCCATTTGTTACCGGTTGCCAACCAGACATCGAGCCATTGATTCCTACCCACTGAGCCCGTTTTCGATCCACCTTATGGTCCACTCGTCCAACCCATACTTCCTTAACTTGCCGACGAGAATGCTGTGGGAAACCGTATCAAAAGCCTTGCTAAAGTCAAGGTATACCATGTCAACGGCTCTTCCCGCATCCACAAATCTTCATAGGATTTCTGTAAAGCTAGTCAACGTTAGATGAAACAATTTAGTAATATCCATGTAGGTTTTATTTTGCTTTTCTGTTTCTTGCTGTTTGTAATTCACTGCTGTTAAATTGATTTGAATGCAAACCATCTTTGAAGTATAATCTTGAAAAACGGTTGCTTTTGCCTTTTGAGTGACTAGCATGGTGAGCTGGAGAAAAACCTTATATATGAGTTCAGTTACATAAGTGCATATTTAGCTTGTGCATTCCTAAATCTTAATTTCTATTCTTCATGTGACAGAGTAGAGATGCACAAATTCAGAATTCAGTTACAAGACTCCATTAAAATATTTTATCTACTTTTAGTTTCCTTGAAGTATTTGAAGATTCTTTGATCATAGGTAGTTTAATTATGAATATGGGCTGCAGTTAGAATTGCTGTACAATACACTGGTCACTTCTGTTTCCAGAGAGATTTTGTAACTGCTTTTGACCTGATTTTTACCAGGCGGATACTAGCCAAATATTTATAGGTTAATCTTCTAAACTCATTTTTGTCAAACTACCAACACATTTTTTAAAAAAATTAAATGTAACTATCCATAGCACTTTTCAATATGTCCTGTTTTGAAGAGTATACAGTTTAATACAAATTAACTAAACTAGCTATGAATGTTCTACTGTAGGTTTATCTAACAGTATTCTTTTATGAAGAGTAATTATTGTATTTGGCATAACAGATGTAAAGCCCACCAGTAATCTCCCCCCAGACAGCATTCTGTCTAAACCACATCACATCAAACTTTGACATTACTTTGCTCCTCTGCTTGAGAAAAGACAGAAATAAACCATTACATGCATTGGATCAAAAGGTGAATGGGAATTGTGCCTAATATACCAGGTCTAAATTTTGCCCCATGCCTTTTCCCATTACATCACACGACAGAAATAACACAATGTATGTTGGGAATTGTCCTTTTAAAAGCAGTCCATAGTTTCTCTCCCCACAACCCACTGAACTTTTAGGAATGGCTTTTTTAAAATGGAAACATCAAAGCAGTTTTGGACGATGACACAGGAGAACATTTAGCATAACTTTTAATTTTTGTACATTTGTGAAGTGAACAGTGACTGTCCTGGCATTCCCTGAAACATTTCTTATGCCTGGGGAACGGGGGAAGGGAGACAAGTTCTGTCCTGCAGTGTTCTACAGTTCTGTAATTCATACCTGCCATCAGAATGGGAATGATACTAGTGTGTAAACAGCATCTCTTAAATGTTCTTTTGCTAGTGTTAAAGATTATTAGATTATTCTCCGGAATTGCAAAGAAACCACACTTTGCCCTGAGTGCCTTTTGTTCTTGTTCTATAAAGCTGTTTCTTTGCAGTTAAAGTGCTTTTAAAGAGCATATTTGGCCTTGTCTGGCACTAGCCACTTCTGGATTAAATGTAAAACTTTTTTAGTCACACATACAGGGCTTGATCCTGTTATCTATTCAAGGAAAAAACTCATTGGCTTATATTGGAGTTACTTGTATATGAAGGGAACAGGATTGGGCTGTGGTGTCTTCAATGGCATGTAAACCCAAGTTTGGGGTTTTTTTCAAGCTATATATAGCTATCTGCCAGCCTTTCCTATTCTTTTCCACTGTGTTTATATAAAAGGGACAGAATTCAATTGCTGTATATAGTATATATTTGCTGATCACAATTGTGAGTGTTAGCACAGACTTTTAGTCTCTTATCAAGGGTACAGATTAGAAGCTATCCATAAAATAGATTGTGTATAGTTGTAAAGTCTACCAATTTGCTTCACAAACTTCAGTTCTAGACTGCTAAATGACAAGCATAGTTTTGATCAAATACGAAAACAAAATAAGTGGACACCATCAGTTTAAATATCTCACTTTTGGCTGAAAATGCTTTATCTATTTTTGTAATCAACACAAAAGAAGAGCCACTCGGGATCAGACCAGTGGTCCATCTAGCCCAGTATCTTGTCTTCTGTCAGTGGCCAATGGCAAATGCTTTAGAGGGAATAGCAGAACAATCAGTCATCAATTGATCCAATCCCTGTCATCTGCCTCCAACTTCTGGAAGTCAGATCATGGGGTTGCATTCCTGACCATCTTAACTAATAGCCATAGATGGACCTATCTTCCATCAATTTATCTACGGGTAATTCTTCTTTGAATCCCTTAAAGATTTGATCTCCACAGCATCCCTTGCCAACAAGTTCCATGGGTTGACTGCTTTGTGTGAAGAAAATTACTTTAAATTGAAAGAGATTAGAGGGAATTTTCATTTTTTATTAATTTATTAGCACTTTGTGTGTAACCAGTTAATTTCTCCTAGTATTCGTATCTTTCACACAGGCTCTGAAGGGAGACATGTTTTTTAAAATAAGAAAATGGGATTATAAAACCACAGAAAGTGTGAGATCTCAAATAGGTGCAGAACCAGGAAGTCATTAAAAAAAAATTAACTTTAAGTTGGACTGTTCCTTTTAAAATAGCATTAAATGTGATGGAAATTCTGGGTGAAGTTGACTGTAAGCCAGGCGACCGGCCCTCCACGGCTAGGTGCCTGGCCTCTCTCTTAGTCTCTCTGCCCGACAATTCAGGAAGACGTGCAAGTGGGGTTGCCTCATGCCCTGCAGGCGGACGGGCAAAGAAACTCTGTCTCTGGCCCCTCGGGCCGGGCAGGCAGGAGAAACAACCAGGCACCTAAGTCTCCACAGCAGGAAGGAGAGACTCGCCGCCAGCCAAGGCTTCTGGGGGTTTACCAGAAGGGGGGGAGGCAGGGGGACGCAGGCCCACCCAACTCCACTGCGTCCCAGCCCAGGTCCCTATCCGTGGCAGAGGGTTCTACTACGTGCCCAGCGGAATCCCCACCAGGACACACGGGCTCAGGCATCACTGAGTCGTAATAGGCCTCCCGATCCCCTGGGCCACTTCCTGCCCCCATTCCTGCTGGTACCTGCTCTGGGCCCCCATCATCATCCTCCTCAGGGTAGTCACCCAGTGGGAGGTCAAAACCCATCCACGTCATCCGCTAAGGGTAACTCCTCCAGGTCGCAGCCAGCCTCTGGGTGTGGTGTGTCCTCACTGGCCAGAGGGAGCTCCTCCAAGTCGCTGCTTGGTACCGGGAGGCTATCGTCCGAAGGGTCCGCAGGCTGCGTGGGTAGCGGTAGGTCCAGGAACTCCTCTGGGTTCAGGTCCCTGTGTGGCTGGTCTCGGCGGGCAGTCCCAGGGGGGTCCCGTTGACTGTCGGGGCCGCAGGCAGGCCTTCAGCGGGGTAGTGGTCAGGCTGGTGCTGGGGAGGGAGCAGAGAGACACCCTTCCCCTTCGGCTGCCTCCCTCTCACTGAGCTTTCAGGCTTCCCCTTTATACTTCCTGTCCTGCCCACCTGCTTCCGGCCTGATGGACAGGCTGCCTCCAGCTCCGCCCACCCAGGTATAACT
The DNA here is from genome assembly GCA_007922175.1 of Pelusios castaneus. Taxonomy (NCBI): domain Eukaryota; kingdom Metazoa; phylum Chordata; order Testudines; family Pelomedusidae; genus Pelusios; species Pelusios castaneus. Next base: position 29,408,782 of record ML685764.1, read on the forward strand.
GGGCCCAGGCTGTCTATCTCCGAGGGGGGCCACACTCCCTCACTACATTGACACTCCAGCCTTGTCTTCTCTTGCACCTAGCTACTTCACAGACAGCGTGTAATCACAAAATTTGTGATTGCAATGATGTGGACTAATGCAGAGTAGTAGCTGTGTAAAAGTTTTGTTGAATTAAATTTGATTCTAATCTTTCAAAAAACAGAGCTGGTGTAGATAACTCATAGTGGGTGAAAACCAAACTAGAGATGACCCCATTCTTAATTGGTGCTTACTTTAATAAATTTGCAAGCCTTTCAGATCTAATAAGATATTAATGGTCTTATAATGCTTTCATGGACATCATAACAGTCCTTTTCTATTGGATGTCCAATAGAAACATAGTGTATGCCTTCCACTAATAAAAGGGAGTCAGTGAATCATCTTAATTTCTTTGCTGGTCTTCAGATCTTGGAAACTATGTTGGAAGTCTCTTTTTGTGAGAACAAATAGTTTCACACACTGGTTTGAACTTGATAGACTTGTCTTAGTTGGACAGTTTTGCAAAGTGACGTAAGAAAAACCTAGGACTTCTAAAATCCAATCTCTCTTTCATGTCTACTAACCTTTCTCTTTTTTTCTCCCCTCCTCCCCCCAGTTATCACCATGTCTACAGACGGTGGCTTTGGCACGGCCGGCAGTAGTGATGCTCAGCAAAGCCTTCAGTCTTTCTGGCCTCGGGTCATGGAGGAGATTCGAAATCTAACGGTGGTAAGAGAGTGTGCTTTGATAATGTAATAAAACCCTAGCTGAACATCCAGTAGAGAAGGAGTTACCTGCTACTTCAAAGGCTTGTAGCAAAATAGCTACAAAACCCAACTATATTTGGCCAAATTCTTCTTTCATATATATATGCTGATGACTCCTTTTGGAGCCATGAATGGAAATTGTGCACAAGTATCTCCAGGCAGAACTTGGTCTCATGCATGCATGGTTCATCAACTGCAAGAAACTTCCTAGCCCAACTCTGGAGTTAGAAAATGACTATGCAGCTGAACTCTGTTTAATTTGTATAAATGTACACATTCATCAACATCTGGGCTGTAGCTCAGCATTCATTAAATTAAATTTACATCTTTTGCAAACATATGGAAACACAATAGTCATCCATTAGAATATTCCTCCATTTTAAACCAAAACCTTTTAGGGGAGAGAGAACGGAATCAAATACTGTTTAATACAGAGAGTTGTAACTCTGTTTCCTAGAAGGTTTCAGAGATATTCAAAACCTTTGGAAAAAAGTGGATTTGGCATAAATGTCTTTGGGTGGTTGTGGAGAGCTGTCAAGATACTGGCTTTGATTATCTGAAGGTCAAGTGACTGGGAAAATGTGTTATGGGCTATACTTACTACTGTTTGAATTCCATAATGTACAGTGGTGAAAGTGCTCCTAAATTTGGGTACACCTTAGCTGCATGGTTGCCATATTCTCACAAACAATACATAACATTGTTAAGATATTTCCCAGTCTAAAGGAAAATCTGTGGATGGAAGATTGATTTTTTTTTTATGTTCTGTTTCCAGAAAGATGCTTACATTTTGTTTGAAACCTGCTTGCTGACTTTAAATGATCTAAAAATCTGAATGTATCAAGTGTTACTGACAGCAATACTTAAAGTGCCAATGCTAAAAAAAAATTCTTTTGCAAAGTACATCGTGGGAGGGGGACAGGTGGAAGGAAGGCTAGGTGTTGCCCCCGTACGTACCCAGTGGAAATCCATTACCTTCTTCCTTCACCTGATGACACCACTTGGAGACAGACTGGTGGCAGAGCTTTCGTTTTTTCCCGAATAGCTTTCCTGTAGAGTTTGTGAAATCCACTGAGGAAAAAGTATATTTGTGTAACATTATTGGGGATATTTAGTTATGACTTCTATAGTAATCACTTGTTTCAGATATTCAAATCCAGGTTATCTAAACCAATTAATCTGATGTTTCTAAACATAAATATCAAGGTGATAGGCAGTTTAGGGCTCAGTATACCCACATTTTTGCTTGTGCATAGCTAGACCAGTGCATATTGGTGTGTTAGCATCTATTTCTCCTATAAAATATGTACATGATTATCTAGCCTACATGATTGTTTAAGCCTCTTCCTTGTGAAGTTAGCAGGTATTATGGATGTGATTCTGAATTTTGATAATCTTTTGTTTCAAAGATACTGTACCCACTTTAAGAATTACTTACTTGATGAGTGTGAAGTTTTAAAAATAACCTGAAGACAAAGTACACAGTATTTAGAAAACAAACCAAAAAATCCCTACACTTTTTCACATGCCTAAATAACTCAGAGCAGAACAAAATTTTGTTAAATTTATTTTTAAAAATTCACCTATTGACTGAGAATGAACAGTAAAGATTTCAGCCCCAAATTTCTTTCGCTTAAAAGCAAGCCCTTGGGAGCAAGGACATATAACAAAAATGCCTTTTCAAGCATGACTGATGTATCTATGATGACATTACAATTATATACAGTCTGTCCGAAAATGCAGACTTTTCTGGTTTTAATTTAAATTAGCTGAAAACAAAAGAGCTCAATTTGAAGATGGTCCATTTGAAATGAAGTACCCTACTCTGATACAGTAGTCTAAAGATAAAACTTCCCATTTCAGAATATTACCCAGTCTTGGCTCAAGAATCAGGTGTTGCAATCCATATGCAGAGACCATAATTAATTACTTGATCCTTTACTGCACTGAGTTCTTATGTGCAAGAGCTGTAGTTTGTCTTCATCTGTATGTTAAGTTTTATTATACAGCTCACCTAGTATGAGCAGTTCAATTTCTAACACTGCTGTCATGTGAATCTATTTATTGTGTTGCAAGTTAGAAAAATGTTGAATGCCGAATTGTAAGCTTCTGCCTGAATGGAAATTTTAATAAGGACTGTAGGGGAAAAGTGATCAAAACATTCAGCTGAGGTGCAAACTGGTCTGGTTGACTGCTTTTTGAGACCATCTTATTTCTGTTCTTTTGCTTTTGTGGTGTGCACACTTGAGTAGAAATCAAAGGGGAAGGGAACAATTTAAGTATGTTTTTCCCATTAAAAAAGGGGGGGAGGAACGAGCCTAATCTTGGAGAAACTGTAGAAAATAGGACTAATGATGCATTACAGCTCTAGAATTAGTTAGAGCAGGCTTGGTGAAAATGTTGATGCCTAATTTGGAAAAAGAAAAGATGAGGAATTGATCTTCTAATCTAAAGCTTGCTTAGCTTGTAATAGCCAGTCAACAAACTATGCTTTTCTTCGACCAAAAGAAATACACAAAATATGCAAATATCTAATAGCCATAATATTTATTTACAGAAATAAAATATTTCACTCTAAAAGTAACCGAATGCAAAGTATTAATCACTTGTTACAGAAACTAGAGGTGAATTGTATCACTCTTGTATCTCCTGGAAAAGATTCACAGATAGGCACAGAAGTCAGTGTACAGTAATTCAAAGATTCTAAATTATAAAGCTGGAACGGATCATTATGACTTCCCAGTCTGAACTCTTGCATAACACAGGCTCTAGGACTTCTCTGAATTAATGCCTGTGTGAACTAGTTTATTTTTTAGAAAAACATCCAATCTTGATTTTAAATTGTAGGTGATGGAGATTCTACCACAATCCTTAAATTGTTCCAGTGGCTAACTATCTTTATTGTTTAAAAGAAAATGTACCTTATTTCCAGTCGGAATTTGTCTAGCTTCACCATCACTGGATCTTATCTACACTAGAAAGGTTTGTCAAAGCAAGTTACAGCAATGGTCAAAAAGTGCTGTAATTACAATGCTTATGCCTCTCCACACAGCACTCATTTTCTAACACCCCACTGTGCAGCTCCCCACCTTATTCCCCTGGGAGTTGTGGGAAGGCAGAGAGGATCACAGTGTATCGTGGGTGCAGGTTCAACGTCTCAAGATGCAGCGATTTCCGTCCCAATATCTTTGGGTTTTCAGCTGCAATTCGTGGCTTTTTTGAATGGCCCCAGTTTCCTGAGCACCTGCTATCTCTATCTGAAAGGATGGATCTTGCACTGCTCTCCGCTGTTGTTGTCAATGGTCTAAAAACCATTGCGCTGGTCGTGCAGTATATCATAAGCTCCCAAACGGAACTGGGATCCAAGGCACCGACCTGCCATTGCTCTGCAAACAAACAAGGCTGTATTACTGTTTGCATTCATGGAGCGGCTGCACACGGTGTGCCACTGCTCTCTGGAGTGTGAAACAAGCCCTACGTGATGGGATCCCATCGTCACACAGGTCTGGGGTGAGCAATGGTTGCAAAACTTTCAAATGTGCAAAGCCACCTTCTTGGAACTCTGTGTGGAACTTTTCCCCACGCTGAGGTGCAAGTACGCCAGAAAGAGAGCTCCACTCTTGGTGGGGAAGTGTGTGGCAATTGCTGTGCGAAAGCTGGCAACTACAGACTGCTACAGTCAGTCATTAATCAGTTTGGAGTCAGGGAGTCCACCCCTGGAGCTGTGTTATCACAAGAGTGCAGGGACATTAATCACATTCTGCTACAAAGGACTGTGAGTCTTAAAAATGTGTGGGAAATAGTGGATAACTTCACAGTGATGAGGGGGGACTAGCATGCATGAATTCATTCTGCAGCTTTATGAATGATTTTACCAGCTCACTTTGCTCTTCCATGGCTTTTATCATGCATGATGGCTTTTTTATCATGATCTGCCATCACTTGCTTCTAGTTTTTTCTTTTCTCCTGCCTATCAATTTTCTGATCTTTAGACACAGTGTGTCTCCATGTCCTTTTTCCTTTTTTTTTCCACCTCAGAGGATTGGAGGAGTTCTTGATACATTTCCTCTTCGCTTCTCCATGATCATTTTCTTATCGGCCACAGGTGCTCAGCTGGTGTCGGGAGGGTTCCCCTCAAGGGCGCATCTGTAGAAGCACAATAAACAATGAAAAGAAGCACTATTGTGAGTGCAGTAACAGGATTGGTGCATTGCTGTAAAAAACACCAATTTCTCACTGTCCCCTGGCAGGCACAGTTTGATGATCAACCAAGGCATGATGAGTTGAGCCCTTGGGAAAGGGGCACTCAAGCTAGAGAAAAAGTTCCGAGTAGCTGTTTGGGGTTTTGATGCAGGTAGATAGGGACAAAATTTCAAGTTGTGCCACCATTTTCCACTGGTAGGGGGCCATAGAAGCTGATATCTCACTCCAGAGAGTAAGCAGGGATGCTAGGATGCATCTCCTCCATGTGGGCAGCTTCAGACCAGGTCACTATGCTGCTTGTCTGTGTGCCATTTTGGTCCCAGCACAAGTGATTGCGGATTGGCATGGGAAAGTTTCCTACAATGGGGGAAGAAACAAAGTAGCTCTGCCAAGAAATCTCCGGCAGAGGATTGGTGAGTATGTCCAGGAAAGTTTCCTAGAGATCTTTCTGGAGGTTTCCCATGAAATCTTGGTGCTCATTAACATACTTTTCCACAGCACTGCCTACATGAACAAGGGAATGGGAAACTCATTGAAACACGACTACTCCTTTTCATTTCCATCCCTTCAATGAGCTAGATAATGCAGCGAAGCAAAGGACAGCAGTACCTCATAAAACTGAGCACCATTAGCTCAAAAAAACCCCCAAACTTACTCGAGCTCCCCTCTCCTGCATCCTGCATGTCAGAGCTGGAGGATTGGTTCAAGCTTTCTTGGATAGATAAGAGGTTCTGGCTCCCCTTACCTGCAAACAACTTGTTTGTAGTTATTGTACCTTGGAGAAAAATAAAAATAGTTTAAAGCGGAGTGGACCATTTTTAGAATTCTTTTGAACATCACTTCTCTTAATTTTGTTATTATGTATAGTTGAACAGTTTATGAAGGCTCCTTTTGCATTCTGCAGAAAGACTTCAGAGTGCAGGAACTCCCACTGGCTCGTATTAAGAAGATTATGAAACTGGATGAAGATGTGAAGGTAAATTCAAACTTGGATTTTACCTTGTGAAACATAACATACAGTTATCTATCCTGTTGATGAGCACAACAGACATCGTTTCTCTGAAGCGCAGTGTTTGCAAGGAAAAACAACCTTGTTGAAACATGTACAAGAATTAAAATACTCCAACAGCTGTTATACAATTTCGTTGTTGATATTAAATGCCCCTTCAAAACTGGGAGTGATTGGGGGGTTTTGTGTGTGGGTTGTGGTTTTATTTTGTATAATGCTCTAAAATGATACAGATATTTGTAAGTCAAATGAAATTGGCCAAGTCAGGTGCCTCATATAGCTTTCTCTGTCTAGGTATTTATGTAGTTCCTATCGCCATAGTGCTTCACAGAAATTAGAGTTAATCCTTAAAATACACTGTGAGGAATGGAAGCAATATCTCCATTTTACATATGGGGAACTGAGGCATGGAAGGTTGACATCCTGGAGATCAGACTGGAAGGCTATAGGAAAGCCAGGAGTTAAATCATGTTTTTGAGTCCCAAATCAGGTTCTTTAACCACAAGGGTGTTAACTTCCAGAGGGGTAGCTGTGTTAGTCTGTATATAGCAAAAACAAGAAGTCCTGTGGCACCTTAAAGAGGAATAAACTTCTTCGGGCATAAGCTCTCATGGGCTGCAACCCACTTCCTCAGACAGTCTGATGAAGTATGATTTTCTCCAATAAAAGCTCGTGTGATAAATAAATTTGTTAGTCTTTAAAAGTGCCACAGGGCCGCTCCTTTATAAAAAATAAAAATCCTACAATCAATTGAAACAAATATTAGTATGAACAGTTATATTGTACCCTTGTATCAACAAAATATGGCCTTTGATATTTCATAAATTTTAGACCTGAACCCTTAAAACAAACAAACTAAGGAATAGTATTTATTTTTGGCATGTGATGAAGGAAAGTGCTAAAGTCCTCCATGTAGGAAAAAGGTGTGCATGGGCCCAACAGGAAATTTGAAACATCTCCTGACATAACAAGAAAAGCTAAAAAAGCTAAAAAACCCTACTGTAAATATCAGGATTTTTTAATTGCTTACCCAACAATCTTTTTGCCTTAAATTAGAAGATATGGCTGTGAATTTCCAAGAGAGTTCATGGAACTGGTGACTTCCATCCCTTTCCTTGTGAATGTCATGCGTACGTTGGGAGAATATGTAACATTTAAATAAACTCAGTGAAAAAGGGGTGTCTTAGCCTACCTTAACAAAGCAAGCCATTCTTATTAACTTTGAACCAGATGGAAGCTGAATCCCAGTTCAGTGTCTTAACCAAATAAATGCAAAATCCCTGGCAATGAAGGGGAAGGGAGATGGAAAGTAAAATAGTATTGTTTCCTGCAGGTCAGTGTTTAACAGGAAGGAGATTATTTTGGGAAATAAATCTAATACAAAGGTAGATAAAGCGAAACATTTCTAATAGAAGGGGAATTGGAGCCAGATTCTGCTAAAAGAAAATGAAATATGGTGAGACTTGGAATATTTGAAAAAAATCTTTATACTCTGTTAATCAAAACCTAAATTTCCAGTCCATGTTATATCATCTATGATATGTTAGCCTGCAAAGTAGTCAGAGCTGCAGGGATAGGTTATCCTTCAAAGTGGAAGAAGAAACCTATTGACTTATGAAAGGAAACCTGTCTGTCTTATGAGTTGGTAGTGGAGTTTCATTTCTATTGTTAAAGGTAATGTTGACCAAAACTTTGGGTTCGCCTATGATCAGCCAGTGAGCTGTGTGAAATTAAAATCTGGTAACATTCATATTTCATTAAATAAACTTCCAAGAAAAAGTGTAACTGACCAATATTCTTATTACAGTGCTTGCTTCCACTTTGGTAGCCCTTTGGACTTCCAGAATTTATAATGAGAACATAAGAACATAAGAAAGGCCGTACTGGGTCAGACCAGAGGTCCATCCAGCCCAGTATCTGTCTACCGACAGTGGCCAGTGCCAGGTGCCCCAGAGGGAGTGAACCTAACAGGCAATGATCAAGTGATCACTCTCCTGCCATCCGTCTCCATCCTCTGATAAACAGAGGCTAGGGACACCATTCTTAACCCCTTTCTGGCTAATAGCCATTTATGGACTTAGCCACCATGAACTTATCCAGTTCCCTTTTAAATATTGTTATAGTCCCAGCCTTCACAACCTACCAGGTAAGGAGTTCCACAAGTTGACTGTCCGTTGTGTGAAGAAGAACTTCCTTTTATTTGTTTTGAATGAGATGGCCCTTAGATGTAATGTGGAAATACCCTAAACTCCCAGATTGTCATTTTATCCACACCTGGACTATTTATCTGTTAATATTATTATAAGCTTCTGAGACTAAATTTCAGGGTAATACATTGATGGAGTCAATGAAATGCACATTTTTCATTTCAGATGATTAGTGCAGAAGCTCCTGTGTTGTTTGCCAAGGCTGCTCAAATATTCATAACAGAACTGACTCTGCGAGCATGGATACACACTGAAGACAACAAGCGCAGGACTTTGCAGGTAATGGAGAATTCTATGAAACCTTGAACTGACATGTCCATGGTTTTGACTCCTTTTACTTTCTAAATATGCACTTTTGGTAGCCTTAAAACTGAGAGAAAAGTGTAGAGATGCCCTTAGAAACTGAAATATGGGTAGTATGTTTCATTGTGTCTATTATATAATATCCCATTGAACTTGTGTGGAAATTTATGTAGTACAGAGCTGCACTCTAGCAAGTTTACAGGAGTCACTATGGAGAATCCTAGCAAAAGGAGGAGATACTGCATCAAGATTACTTCATAACCATATTAGTAAGAGAGGCTGCAAATCAGCACTTTGGGTTTTTCCTGAGGTCAATAGAATAAAAATGAGTGTGATTCACTTTGCATTTAATAAAGAACACTATACAAAAATGAATGCAGAGACTTGGGGAAAAAATGAATAAAACTTTTTTCTGCCTTACTGAAAAAAAGGAATTAAATCCTTAGCAAAAATAAAGTTGTACTAAGGGTTCAGTTTGAACACAGAAAAGTTATTGCTCTGCCCTTAATTTGCCTTTTGATTAGGTATTGCAAGATCTCAGAACAACATGGTCAAACCTAATTGAGTTTGTGAGGCTGTAAGACCAACTTGATGGCATAAATGTGTTTGTGATAACTTTTGAAAGTTGCATCCAGTCACTGATCTCATCTCTGCCCATCCTTCAATAGACATCCTGTATGACCTAGAGAAGAAAAATAATAATTGGGAGGTTAGGTAGCACGTGCATTGGAGGAAGAATGGGTGACCTTGATGTGATGGGAATGGAGTGCATGCAGACCCCTGGTATGGGGGAAGTAAGAGGGTGGCCGGGTGAGAGTGAGAACCCTGGTATTTTAGAGGGCAAAGTGGAGGGAAGGGACATACAGGACCCTGGTACGGGGGGCTGGAGGGCACATGGACTCTGGCAAGGGAGGAGTGGTGGGGACATAGAGCGCCCCGTTAAGAGGAAGGTGGAGGGAGTTGTTGCAGAGTGTCCCTGGAATACAGGGAAATAGGAGAGTAGCAAAAAGGGAATTTGTCCTGGGGAGTGGAGGGAACCAGTCGTGGGTGCAGTGAGCTCAGCCAACAGAAGCTAAGTGCATGATCCACTAGTACGCGTGTACCAGAACCTTGTCAGAAAATGAGTTAATGACCATGCAGCAACCACAGTTCAGGATATTTCTTTTAGATGATAAATGAAGGAAACTGACTTTATTGTGTAACATGAGCACTGAAAATATATTTGCAGCTACTAGTGGGGGGGGGCGGGAGGGTTGGCTGAAATTGGAGGAATGTTATTGAGGTGATTAAGATTGAAGAACCCAAGATTTGCATGTTGATTTATTGTTTTGAGGGATAATAAACTGATGGTATAGGGGCATATGTGGAGGGTAATAACTTTACCATTATAAACAATGAGAGTCCTGTGGCACCTTATAGACTAACATTTTCTTCAGCATAAGCTTTCGTGGGCTGCAACCCACTTCATCAGATGCATGAAGTTGAAATCACAGTGGAGAGGTATATATACACATGCCAGGATGGAGGAGGGCAAGTGTTAGCAAAGTCAGTTCAGAGAGCAGATGGGGCCTATTCACATCTGTTGATAAATATGTGAACAGAAAATCACTTTTTGTAGTGAGCTAACCATTCCAAGTCCCTATTCAGATCCAGTCTGATTGTGTCAAGCTTGCAAGTCAGCTCCAGCTCTGCAGTTTCACGCTGAAGTCTGTTTTTGTAGCTGCTTTGTTGAAGTATGGCAACTTTGTCCAGTTTTGGGCTCCCCACTACAGAAAGGATGTGGACAAATTAGAAAGAGTCCAGCGGAGGGCAACAAAAATGATTAGGGGGCTGGGGCACATGACTTATAAGGAGAGACTGAAGGAACTAGGCTTCTTTAGTCTACAGAAGAGAAGAGAAGAGAAGAAAAGACTGAGGGGAGATTTGATAGCAACCTTCAACTACTTGAAGGGGTGCTCCAAAGAGGAGGGAGCTAGGCTGTTCTTGATGGTAACAGAGGACAGAACAAGGAGCAATGGTGTCAAATTACAGCTGGGGAGGTCAAGGTTGGATATTAGGAAAAACTTTCTCACTAGGAGGGTGGTGAAGCATTGGAATGGGCAATCTAGGGAGGTGGTAGAATCTCCATCTTTGGAGATTTTTAAGGCTCGGTTAGACATAACCCTGGCTGGGGTGATTTAGTGGGAGTGGTCCTGCTTTTTAGCAGGGGGTTGGACTAGATGACCTCGTGAGGTCCCTTCCAACCCTATGATTCTATGATTCTACTGAGTGTCCATGGAGGTTGAAGTGTTCTCCTACAAGTTTATGAATGTTACCATTTTTTATGTCGGATTTGTGTCCATTTATCCTTTTGCGCAAGGACAGTCCGGTTTGGCCAATGTACATGGCAGAGGGGCATTGCTGACACACGATAGCACATACCACATTAGTGGATGTGCAGGTGAATGAGCCCTTGATGGTGTGGCTGATGTGGTTGGGACCTGTGATGGTATCACTGGAGTCGATGTGCGGGCAGAGATGGCAACGGGGTTTGTTGCAAGGATAGGTTCCTGGATTAGTGTTCTTGTTGTATGGTGGTCGGTTGTTGGTGAGTATTTGCTTCAGGTTGGGGGGCTGTTGGTGAGCAAGGATAGGCTGTCCTCCCAGGGCTTGAGAGAGTGTAGGATAATCTTCTAGAATAGGTTGTAGATCTTTGATGATGTGTTGGAGAGATTTTAGCTGGGGACTGTAGGTTATAACCAGTGGTGTTGTTTTCTAGGTCAGGCCTGTCCTGTAGTAAGCAGCTCCTAGGTACCCGTCTGGCTCTGTCAATTTGTTTGGCTCTGAAATTTTTACCATTATAGATCATCTTATTGCTTGTGGTGGCTCAGGGTTCTCTCTCACTCTGCTGGCTTGACCTCTGCTGTTTTTAATTAATAATACTATCTATATGAGTGGTAGCATTTCGAGCATCATAGAATTCACTTCCATATGATGGGCATTATCAACTTTAATGTACTCAGCAATCAAAGAGATAATGCAAATAATCCTTTACGTTTTGAATTGTTTCAGAGGAATGATATTGCAATGGCAATTACCAAGTTTGATCAGTTTGACTTTCTCATCGATATTGTTCCAAGAGATGAACTTAAACCTCCAAAACGTCAGGTGAGTTGGGAAAACAGCTTCTACTATCCTTTACTTATAAGGTTGATTATCCACTACAGTATTTACATACTTCTGATATTAAATAGTAACACAAAGTGAGGTTCAAATATAAAGCAGGTACAGTGTCTTGTATGTTTATGTTCAATATTTAATGTTTCCATTTTGTAGACTCAAGTTTTTTCTGTATTGCTGTTGACAGTGCCTCAGAGATGTAATTTGGTGCCTTTTAGAAATTTTAAAGTATAGCATGTTAGTAAATAAATAGAGCACTCAAGTGAGGATTGTATAAATGGAACATTTGGTTACATCACAGCAGACATATTTGGGCTAGTGAGTGGTTACCCCAGATATCTGCATCCAGAGAATGAAATCTGAGTTGAAAGTCCACATTCCTTCAAGCACTGAAATCCAAAAATCTGTTGCTTTTGTAAATGTTTCTCTTAAAAGTTTGTAATTGGCTTTATTTTAAAGGAACCAAATGACTGCCTCTATAGGAATTACGACAATGAAATGTCCTTGGGGAGGCAGCATGGCCTAGTGGATAGAGTACTAGCTTGCAGGTTGATCTTAACAAATCATTTACCTCCCTGTGCTTCAGTTTGTCAACTGTGAAATGGAGTAATGCTACTTCCTGGTAAGTTTGTTTTTTGTGCATCTTTGAGATTTACAGATTAAAAAGTGCTATATAAGAGCTAGTGATTATTAAAGAGATTTTTGTTTTCTCTTTGGCATTTCCTCATTATGGTACTTTCCAGTGCCCAGCTGTAGCTTGAGCTGGGTTATGTGATTAAAACAAATCTGTGTGCCAACTGGTAACTAAGTTAAAAGTGAAAACTTACATGAGAGTGATTTCTGTAATTGCTGGTCCACAAGGCTGCTAACAAGTTACAGATGATAAAAGTTGCTAACATTAAGGATGCTTAAACATCTAGAAACCTGTTGAGCTAACACACCAAGGCTGTCGGAGAAGAAGGAAACGCTTTGCTTCCCGTAGAAGTACCACATTCTACATTTTTTCTGGGCAGTTGTTGCTACTGTAAACATCCTTGACTGGAAGCTGTAAGGTGTTAGAAGGGAGCTTTCAGTCGGATGTTTACAGCGGCAGGCTGCCACAGTCCTCCTGAGCACCAGGCCTGCTTTGAAACGTAGCATGCTCGTGTTTAAGAAGCACTGGTTTCTCTGCTTCTTTGGGGCCATGCCAGAAACAGAGCAGGTTCAGAACATAGTTCACTTTTGCTGCTGCAGAATGAACAGCATCATAAATCCAACTTTCTGTGTACCAGTTTGCTATCTTTTTTTAATCTAAAAGGCTTATTTTCCCCTACTGTTGTACCAAGCTGTGGAAATATGTAACTGTTCAGGCTACTGTACCTCCCTTCTCTACAAACTGCCTGGTAGGCTAAATGGCTAGTTTAATATCCAGTGCCACAAAGCTTTCTAGGGTGTTGTTAGATGTACAGACAATAGTTCATTCAGTATCTTGTTCTGTAACTCCTGGAATTGTTGCCTGACTTCCTGTTAAATTGTGTGGAACTGAAGTAACTCCTTCCTTACCGGGTAATTGGGTCTAGTGCTTTGTAAGTACTGGAGCCAAATGGTTTACTTGTACTCCAGAGCTGCGGCTGGGCAGCTTTCGGAAGATTTGAGATTGCCTAAAGCTTTATGGCAAGTCCACAGTAACCCTTAGAATTATCTTCTCCAACTATCCTAGCACCTAACGGAAGTGCTGTAAACCAGCCTGCTTTCTTTGACATAGACCCGAGCAGGTGTATCACAAGATTTTCTGTCATCTATTGTCTCCATAGTGGCTTACCTTCATATTCCAATCCCAGTAATATACAGAAAATTCCTTCACTTTGGAAACAAAAAATAGTACTTTCAATGTAGAGCCTTAATCTTTGGGCTTGCTTACCACTCTCCCTCTATTGTTTACCGAAGTCCTCATGGTGCTGGTGATGGCCCTTCAAGGGAGAGGAATGCACATTTACCCTTTTCTTGATGACCTCCTATCATCTGGGCCCAATCACATACCCTGTCATATCTTGGAAAAGCATGGTTTCATGATGAAAAGGGAAAAAGTCTCCTAACCCCATCCCATTATTTACACTAGTATTTGAGAGTGGTGGTAGAACATCACTTACTAGACAGTATTCACCAGTCATGAAAGACCTAGAAGATGGTTGCTATAGAAAAAAATCAGCAACCTCCCTCAATTTCTGTACATATATGATGGGGCCGTGCTCGGTATATACTTACTTACTCACATGATGAATGTCACATATGAGAATGTTGCTTAGGTTACTTCAGTCTCTTCCCGTAGAGCTGCTTGCTCATCCCTATACAACACAGCAAAGTAATGATTCGTCTGAAGCGAATCACTTTACTACTGTGATATGTAAAGAACAGGTTTTCAAAGGAGCCACCCTATAAAGAGCCATTTAGCAAAGAAAAATTCTATGCATGCCAGCTTGGAGGATGGGGGGACCCTGCATTTCCAGTAACTTGGCAAAATCAGGAAAATTGGTCCAGCATACATATGTTGAAACTAAAAGCAATCAGTAACACCCTGACGTAACAAAAGTCAATTGAACATGAACTCTTGGGAATCTCAGTTCCCCTGCTCTGTGATTCTGCACAGTGGAGCCTTATGGTCCAGTCCAAGTAACACATGGAAAACACCCAAAATAAGTATGCAGCATTATTCATTTATTTGACCTTTCACTCAACAGTGAAAAAGAAGCTTCAGTAGAAGTCATATTATTTGTAATTTATCTAGTCCAAAATATGAAGTCACCTCAATAGTACATTATCTCACCAGATGCAATAACATAGTTACTGTATAATCCATGCAATAACATTGTTACTGTATAATCCATGAAAAACAAACAAGGAGTCCTTGCCATAGGACTCTTTGTTTGTTTTGCTGAACTAAAGTAATACGGCTACGTCTCTGGAATTTGTATAATCCATGGTAATTCTTCTCAGTGATCAGTATCGCCAAAGCCGCCTTGTGCACAGCATAAATAACTGTGAAACTACACAAACCTTTGTTAGAAATGGGCATCAGTTTCTTAAAGCCTAACATCTGTGTATTCCCTGCCTCTGTGAACACTGCTGAATCATTAGCAATACATTTTCAGAGGCGGAAGAACTTCCATGGGTATCATTTACAAAATGAAGTAGGAATTTTCAGTGAAAAACACACATCTAATTCAACAACTGTAGGCTGAAGGGCTTGCATCTGTTTATTTTTTGCTAAGGCTACAATCTGTAGTGTCTCTGCCACAGCTAAGACTATCTGACAAGTTAATGCCCATTCTGTGAAAGAGTTGGAGGAGAAACTGTCATCGTGTTGTGTAGAGTACAGACGCTGCATGCCCAGCTGGCTTGCGTAGCTGAAGTAGTGTAGACAGTGAGGCACAGTAGGCGAATGGAGTACCCTACACAATCTCAATTATCAGGGTATGTAACCCTAGGATGTATATTTTTAGCAGAGTAGCAGCCCTGCTGCCAGAGACTTTCTCTGTCACAGTGACAGGATCTAGCAGCTCCCCACAGTTGGAACTTTTCCCCAAAACGTTGTGCCACCCCACTGTCAGAGCCTTTCGCTGTAATGCCTGTACTCACATGCTGCTTTAAGTGTAGACATGGCTTAAGAGATAACAAACCATAGGACATAACCTGGTTTAAACAAGTTCAGATTTAAAGCTGTTTCTGCCTGGAGCACTATGAAACATTAACCATGCTTTATTGAGGTGCTGAGCTGATTTGATTTTTTTGTTCAAGAGCTCAGTGAGGAATCTGAGTGTTGCAGTCCTTGGGACAGGATAGCTAAGCCGCTTGCTGTGCAGACACTGCTACATCTGCCCTACCCTGTGCATGGGTTTTTTACGACCGGATCAGGACAGATTTGATTTCAACTGCTGTGTCCTGTTAATAAAAAGAACAGAATGGAATATGTTCTATGTTTATAGCTAAAACTCTCACTCTGCTCACAAAGAGCTTGAGGAAGCCAAATCAAAATACTTCAGCGAATTCACTTGAGAGAGGAACTGTAAAACTAAATCAGTGGGGTATTTTGGTCTTCATTAGCTGTGAGTGGTGCTGTCATTATTGTTACACCAAGATTTGATCTCAGAATCGTTCTCTCCTGGCTACCGCAATCTATGTGTAGTTTTTTAGTTTGGCTGGGAAAAGAGTGTGTGTGTATTTGAGGAGAAGGGGGCTTGATCCTACCTTACACTTATGTGTTAGAGTTCAGTCAGACCATGTAGTTTAGTACTGGATTGACACTTCTGTCTTTGCTTTGTCTCTCTCACCAACTGAAGTTGATCCAATAAAAGATACTACCTCATCCTCCTCTTCTCTCTAATTCTGTCTTTATCCACAGTAAGGATACCAGTGAGTAATTTTTCATGCTTCCTCCGCATCATTCCTTGCCAGTATCTCACAGCTTTGACTTAGGAGAAATCACCTCCAGTAATAGAAGGAGAGTTAATTTTCCATGAGCTGTTCAACCTTTCCTCCTGCTTGGAACTGATAAAAATAGTGCCACTTATTGTCAGTTGTAGCAGTGTGATGTGAACACACGTTTACTAGGAACTGGGCTCATTTTTCATAGGTTTCTAAGAATCCATCCAGTAGTAACAACTTGTCACTATTGTTTTGGGCAGAAATTGAACAAGCAATGTAGAGTTGAGAGTCTGTATCCCATTACTAAGCCATCAGCCATTCAGAATTGTGATTTTGTTTTCTGTGTTTTAATTGACATCTCAAGCAGGTGCAATGATACTGCTCTATGGGCAGCCCTTATTTAATACCAGGTAGTCAGGGCTTTAGTAATGTGGACTCTACCATGCTGTAGCATGTGTAAACATCCTACACTCTCAGCTGTGAATTTAAGATGGCTGGGAGAAGGTTGTTTACTCCTTCTGCCATGGACTGAACATCTGGAGAACCACATTTAATACTACGGATAGGAACAATCTTTATTTCTGAGGAACTAAAATGTGGGCCTTTTAAAAAAAAAAAAAGTTTGAGCTCATTTCTGGCTAGTGTAATATACAAAATCCTGCTTCTTTTCCTGAAATTTCATTCAACAGCATTGTTTCTATACTCCCAAGGCCATGTTTAGATAAATCAGAACAGAAAAAGCTGCAGAATTCCTTCTGCTTGAAACAAAAAGGCAAGAGCAGGATCTTCAGTTCTTTGTCAAAAGAAAAGCTGAGAGCTTCCAATTGCCAGCAGTAGACAATGTAAACTACATCCCTTGACTGGAACATTCTAATTCTGGATGGGTTTGTTTAGAAAACCAGAGTGTTGATCAAGACATGTGTTTTGTTGTTTAAACTCCCAGCGGTGTCACAAGAGGTAGACTGAAGTTCATGTTCAGTATGTGGGCAAAATTGCAGGCTTCAGTGGCATATGATGCTTGTGTATGTCTCTTCTTGGCGCACTTGCAGCTAGCAGTGTGTTAAGATAACAGGCCATGATGGAATTTTTCTGCCAAGCACTGTACTTGCATGTTTTTAACTGCAGCAATGGTTTGCTCATTTGCTTCTCATAAGGAAACAGGTGATTACATTGCACCTTAGAAATTAGAAATGCTTTAATCTGTGTAGCCCATTAAAAGTCTGTGGAAACCCATTATTTTTGTTCCGATTTATCATTCCAGGTTGTTTGAGTTCACTTTCCTTTGGCTTACTGTTGAGAACATAGCATTAAAGAATCTATTGTACTGAGCATGTCTACAGAAGTGGATTTCAGCCAGAATGCATGTCTGTTTTTTCCCTCCTTATCTTATTTTTCCCCTCTCCTGTATCACAGGAAGAGGTTCGCCAGGCTGTGACTCCCGCTGAGCCTGTCCAGTACTATTTCACACTTGCTCAACAGCCTGCCGCAGTACAGGTACAGGGGCAACAGCAAGGGCAACAGACCACCACATCCACTACTACCATCCAGCCAGGACAGATCATCATTGCCCAGCCTCAGCAGGGACAGGTCAGTAAATAAGCATGTCATGAGAGCTACTGATTCTTACAACCAGCCAAGTCCTGGATATACACTGCCTGGGAAAAGCCACAAATGGATGAATAATAACTAGTGTTACCTTAGCACTGAGATCCCTAGTCAAAACCCTGGACCTTGTACTAGGTGCTGTACAAACACAACAGAAACATGGTCGCAGTCCCAAAGAATCTACAATCCAAGTTTGAAAATTTAGCAAGTGGGCAGTTGCTGTAGTTCTCTTATCATGAACACTTTCAAGAAGGAAGTTACCAGAAAAAAGTTAACTTTAAGTTGACTTGCTAGTAAGTTTTTGCCACACGAAGTAAATAGGTAATACGACCTATTAAACCGGTGTCGGTTGATGTAAGTGGCGTTACATAACTTTTGAAAGATTACAAGGGGACTGTTGGCAAAAGGTTTCCATTTCGTTCAAAACAGGAGTGGCATTTTTCATAAAATCTGGAGATGGAGAATGACTGACTTGGTCATTTAATCACCCACTTGTCAATGCAGGTTTTTATCCTAATGGTTAACAACTGTACATTGCCTGGGTGTAACTTTTGTGTGGATTTACAAGTGCTTGATATTAGATATTTATACATGGGCTTTATTTGTATGAGGCTACTATGCCTCTTAGGTCTTAATATAAAACATTTCATTTATTTGATTAGCTGAACATTCTAAGGTGTGTTATAATTTGTCTATCCAGTCTCCACTTAACCAAAGCTCCTAATAAATTAATTAGCATCCTCCCCTCCTTTATCCAGAATATTTGGGGAAATCAAATTTTTGATGTGCCTGAAAGCCTTTGGGAAAAATAACACTGGTGCTGTACATGAGATATGAGTAACCTTGTCTAATGTCCTAACTCCATATTGTCTCCTCTGCTCTCTGCAGAATGCTCAGAGAAACAAGGAACTACATGAATGGCTTTTGAGCATTGCAATTAATGTACTTTGTGTTGAAATACTGAATTACACAGGCCTGTTTACTAGGAGAATGACGTCCCTGTACTTTCAAAAGCAAACGTATGACTTGTTGCTTTATAGGAATACATTGATCCATTACTCTGAAGTGAGTGATGGCAGCTGCATGACAGATTTTGCCTCTTGTGTTAAGAAGTGATGCTGTAATGCATTTTTGTTCTTATATGGATGCTGCCAACCACATAAATCTCTTGCAGTTTTCACTGGTTTTTTTCTTATCCTTGCTAGTCTCAACATTATTTTCCAGCTTCAATGCAGTTTAAAAGTGCTGGAGGGATAGTATATGTATATTATAAAAGTGCTGGAGGTATAAGTATGAGCATTTTAATAGAAAACATGGGGCCTGCCTCAGGAACTTTACTTTTCTAAACAGTTTTGTTCTCTTATGTTTGCAAATATTTAGTATTGCTGTGTTTCTAGCGATGAAGGTGGCATTGTGGCTCTTTCTATTCACCTCTTTGCAAAACCCCCTTTCTGGAAGGAAGGATTGCCCACTAGGACATTAACCTAGGACCACTGAGACCTTTTTTTCACATAGGTGTTCTGACACAGAGTTCCTGCAGGACCATGAGCAAGTCACTTAGCCTCTCTATGCTTCAATTCCCCATCTGTAAAATGGGGAGAATAGCATTTCCCTTCCTCAGGGGTTGTATTAATATAAATAAATTAGGTTGTGAGATGCTCAGATGCTATCATAGCAGGGCCATGCAAGTACGTAAGCGAGATCTGTAATGGCAAAAATACATGTATACTTCTGCAAATAAGATGGTTTTGTTTAAAACTGAATTATGATGTTTTGTTGAAAGCTAAAATGAACTTTTCCTATTTTTTGGTGGCAGCACACTTAGAATCCTAAGAATAACCTTAGCTAGGTGGTCAATGTGCTGAAGTAGGTCAGATTTGAAGTATCGACAAGCTGAAAGTGGGACTGTAAAAGAGCTGCTTGTTCCTAGCTGTAAATCTCTGCCATTCCACTTGCTTTCAAACAAGTCAGTCAGGGCTGCTTTTTGTGTTTGAATTCAGACCACTCCTGTGACGATGCAGGTCGGTGAAGGTCAACAGGTACAGATTGTTCAGGCACAACCGCAAGGACAAACACAGCAGGCTCAGAGTGGAACTGGGCAGACCATGCAAGTCATGCAGCAGATAATCACCAACACAGGAGAAATCCAGCAAATTCCGGTAAGGCTCCACTGGGGGGAACGTATCCACAGTTTTGTATCAAACTCTGTTAAATCAGCCCTTTCTCATAAGAGCATACATATATATTGATCCAGTGCCATGTTACAAGATCTCTGGTATGTGGTGGAAAGAGAACTTATAATGCAGGTAAGAATTTCACCTAGGAAGCTGTTAATAAAACACATATTGCCTAAACTATAAGTCCTTTACTATCAATCCTTCAGCAAAGTGTATTATTTCACTTCTATTTGTATCTGGCTCTGCAGCCTTAAGCAAGTCATTTAGCATCGCTGTGTCAGTTTGTCATCTGTGAAATAGGTATAATAATATTTCCTTATTCTTTAAAGCATTTTTATTTAACACTTTGTGGTTGCTGGAGGAAGCAGAAAACATTTATTTTAATTATTAGGTCTCCACGTCACCGTGCATACTTCTATATAGCTATCCATCTAAAAAAGTGATGGGGGGGCCAATCTTTACCAATACACGGCTTTGCCCTTCAGACTGTCCATTGCATTGAGAGTAATGCTTATCAAGTAGTGGCAGTTCATTTTAAGAAAGCATGGAATCTACATCTATCTCTGATTGGACAAATGGCTGAACAGAGACAACCCCACAGGGGACGGTAACAGACTTTTCCCTGTACCGTCAATGGGGTCACCTTGTGAACTATAAGTAATCACCCCTCGCCCCCATCACGGATGATAGAATCCATAAAAGCCGTGATCAACTCGTGATTGTCCAGAGACTTCCTGCCAGAAGACACATTGAGTTCTCTCCACCTGCTGGGAAACAACCTAAATTCAAACTAGTGTCAATGGTGTGTACATATTTGGGAGTGTTAGGCCACGTGCAGGTATGTACATACAACATACTGCTTGCCAGGCTTCACCTTTGATCTTTAAATTGAGGTCTCCGTAGTCCCCATCCAGATAACTCATGAACCAGAGAGTCACAGCCCTGCCCCCAGACCTATAAGAGCTCATTTGGTAGCCAGATCTAATGAACATACAGAAAAGGATTTTATTCTCTTTCCTTGTCAGCTAGAGACCTGACTCAACATTGTCCCCCTAAAACTGGTGGAGCCTCCCTTTGAACCACTGTCAAAGTGCTCTGTACACCCCGTGATCATAGGGACAGTCTTTCTGACAGCCGTCAGATTGTTGGAGAGATCCAGTGAGCTCCAAGCCCTTCTGACATGATGCTATTGAGACCGCACCCCAAGTTCATTTTTAAGGTGGTCTTCCATCTGGACCAATTGACCATGTCACCTACCAGTCGTCTTCCTGAAACTGCACTTGACACCAGGAATAAAGAAGTTGCATAATTTGGATGCATCAAGAACTTTTCTCTGTTTGCTTAAAAGAACCAAACCTTCTGACTGCATCCCTGGCTCCTTGTGGCCACACCAGCTTGTCTCAAAGGACCATAGAGCAGTTCCACTAGCTATCTGATGGCTGCCGAGCCTCTTCTGCCAAATATCAAGCCACATTCGCCCAGGACAAAGGCATAGTCTTCATATGCTTCAGGCTTGTTCCAGACTTTGAGATCTGCAAGTTTGCAAGGTGGAGCGACCTGCTGGCTTTTGCTAAATTTTATGCCCTTGATGTGCATAATGCTGACTTTGGCAGGGCAGTACTGTAGTGGCTGTTTGATGGGCACCGCTGAAATCCCACTCCTGCCTTCCAGGGAGGATACTGTTTGCAAGGCACTACAATAGCATTGCCATTGATACATGCCCAAAGCAGGGAGAATGGTTACTGTACAGTCACTGTGGTTGTGGAGCCCATGACCTGCCCCTCATCCCTGCATTTGAATCCAGAGAAATATGCACTGTGAATGGTGAAGAAACTGAGGGTGCATCTACACTTAGAAATTAAGTCGACTTAAGTTTGCTTATGTCGACTTAATTTAATCTGCGTCAACACTGCACTTTCCTGAAGTCGACTTAAGCAGCTGCTTAAGTTGACTTAAGGAAAATTAAAGTCAACTTTCTTAAACCTCCTTTTAAGTCGACTTTTCTGGCTATGTCAACTTTAAAAGTCGACTTAGCCAGTGTAGACGTGGAGTAGCCCTAAGTCGGCTTTAAGTCGATTTAGGAGGCTTTAGGGCTACCCCACTGCCCTCCCTGCCAGGGTGGCTGGCACAGCCACAGCCTGGCGTGCCCCCACACAGGGTATGGCAGAGCCCTGCCCACCCTGCTCCTATGCCCTGCCAGGGTCCCTGTCCCACTTTGCCCCATTGTACGAAGGTACAATGGGACAAAGGCTGAGCCCCCTGGCACTTGGCAAGGGGTGCCCCCCCCCGCCACCGTGGACCTGTCCCAGGTCCACCTAGCCCCTACAAGTCGACCTAGGCGTCCAGTGTGGACACCCTAGGTCGATTTGGCAGGGTCCCCTCTAAATTGACGTAATTTTTGAATGTGGACGTGCTAAGTCAACTTAAATTAACAAGTGTAGACATAGCCTGAGGGAGCTTCACTGTGCCCTCCCATTTCTGCCATAACATAGGAGCATGAGGACACACAGGGTGCATGCAAGAGCCTGACAAACATGGCTATTCCAAAAAACTTCTGTCTCATGCACATGAGGCTCCTGTGCATCTTCTGGGGGATCCATGCTGACTAGCCCCTTCAGGAATCAGTTACGATAGAGAGAGACCCATTCCACATTTCAGTTAGATAATCTGCATCGATCAGGCCACAGTGTTGGGATACAAAGAGCAACAACTATGCATTCATTTGAGATAGTTTTTAACAGAACATTAGTCTATGCTGCCGTCAGCACTGTTCTCATTTTATCCTCTTCCATTTTTGCTATGCTGCTTTCCCTGATCTCTCTCCTAGGCTCCTCTTCTTCAGTCTAATGAAGTGCAGGGCTCCACTGAGAGTCTCTTCCTCTCTCTCGCTGCACAGTTATAAAAACTTCAATTTCTAATATAAAGTTTTCTAATATAAAAGTGGTGATGCCCACTATAGTTAAAAGCTTGATATCAGAATGTTCCTGAGAAACCCCACTGGTTTGTACCTGCTTATAATTTCTGAAAATGTCTTTCTGTAATTTTCCATCATTAATCTTAGGTTATATGTTGTCTTTTGGTTTCTATTTATTTATTTATTTCTTAAACTTTGAGCAAAGGAGGGGTTGGACAAATGTATGTTTTAGGTAAATGCTAATTTTTGCTCACATCCCAAAAATAACTGAATTTTACAATTTGAAATTTTCCCATTAGCTAAATGTCAATGAGCACTAGACCCTTTTTGTTCTTTGAAGAACCAAAATAAGTGTTATAAGCATTTCAGAACTGTTTCACCCATTAAATTACTATTGCAGTTAAAAATCTAAGCAGGAAGCCTTCAACAGAGAGAAACTTCTCTGCAGGAGGACATTAAAGCTTTTCTGCAGGCAAATTTTGATGCCAAAACAGATTCTGTATTGAAATGTTTATGCTTATATGGCATTTATAACTGCTGTAGAGCTGCTGCTTCAAGAGCAAACATTGGAGCTTCTGGACACAACGAGTGAAGTCAGCAAAGTTTGTGTAAACTGCAAGCCCAATAATTTCTGTTCCAAGAGCTTCCAAGCTTCACTGGTGAAGGAGAGGTGTTTTTATACTCTTTACATGTAATGGCTCTTGGATACTCCCTACCCCTCCCACCATTTAAAAGAAAATGAAAACGCAAGCCGCTACACTGGGTAACGCAGAACAGAGAGAAGAAGAGTGGCCCTCAGTGATGGAAGGTCAGGTTAGGGACTACTTAAAGAAGATGGATGTGCACAAGTCTATGGGGCCAGATGAACTGCATCCGAAGGTGCTGAGGGAATTGGCCGATGTGATTGCAGAGCCGCTGGCCATTATCTTTGAAAACTTGTGGCGAACGGGGGAGGTCCCAGAGGACTGGAAAAAGGCAAATATAGTACCTATCTTCAAGAAAGAGAAAAAGGAGGATCCGGGGAACTACAGACCAATCAGCCTCACCTCAATCCATGGAAAAATCATGGAGCAGGTCCTCAAAGAATCCATCCTGAAACACTTGGAGGAAAATAGAGTGATCAGGAACAGTCAGCATGGATTCACCAAGGGCAAATCGTGCCTAACCAACCTGATTGCCTGCTATGATGAGATGACTGGATTTGTGGATGCGGGAAGAGCCGTTGACGTGATATACCTTGTCTTTAGTAAGGTTTTGATACGGTTTCCCACAGCATTCTCATCGGCAAGTTAAGGAAGTATGGGTTGGATGAGTGGACCGTAATGTGGATAAAAAACTGGTTAGATCAACGGGCTCCGCGGGTAGGAATCAACGGCTCGATGTCTAGTTGGTAACCAGTAATGAATGGAGTGCCCCATGGGTTGGTCCTGGGGCTGGTTCTGTTCAACATCTTTAATGATCTGGGTGATGGGATAGATCACGTGCTTAGTAAGTTCGCAGAGGACACCAAGCTGGGGGGAATGGTAGACATGCTGGAGGGCAGGGACAGGATTCAGGGAGACTTAGACAAATTGGAACACTGGGCCAAAAGAAATCTCATGAGGTTCAACAAGGACAAGTGCAAAGTCCTGCACTTAGGACGGAAAAATCCCATGCATTGCTACAGGCTGGGGACTGAGCGGCTAAGTAGCAGCACTGTAGAAAGGGACCTGGGGGTTATGGTGGACAGGAAGCTGGATATGAGCCAACAGTGTGCCCTTGTTGCCCAAAAAGGCCAATGGCATATTAGGCTGCATCAGTAGGAGTATTGCCAGCAGATCGAGGGATGTGATAATTCCCCTCTATTCGGCGCTGGTAAGGCTGCATCTGGAATACTGTGTCCAGTTTTGGGCTCCCCACTACAGAAAGGATGTGGACAAATTAGGAAAAGTCCAGCGGAGGGCAACGAAAATGATTAGGGGGCTGGGGCACATGATTTACGAGGAAAGACTGAAGGAACTAGGTTTATTTAGTCTACAGAAGAGAAGACTGAGGGGATTTGATAGCAACCTTCAACTACTTGAAGGGGTGCTCCAAAAAGGAGGGAGCTAGGCTGTTCTTGCTGGTAACAGAGGATAGAACAAGGAACAATGGTTTCAAGCTGCAGCTGGGGAGGTCGAGGTTGGATATTAGGAAAATCTTTCTCACTAGGAAGGTGGGAAAGCATTACCTAGGGTGGTGGTGGTGGAATCTCCGTCTTTGGAGATATTTAAGGCCTGGTTAGACAAAACCCTGGTTGTGATGATTTAGTGGCAGTGGTCCTGCTTTTAGCAGGGGGTTGGACTAGATGACCTCTTCCAGCCCTAAGATTCTATGGCTATGTCTACACTGGCAAGCAAATTCGAATTAAGGAAGCTTAATTCGAACTAATTAAAGCCATGGCTACACTAGGCTTTAATTAGTTCAAATTAAGGGCTTCCTTAATTTGAACTAATAACTTCGAATAGGGTATTAGAAGGAAGGGTTAATTCAAACTAGTTAGTTCGAATTAACCAATGTGGCCATGTTAGTTTGAACTAATTTCTTAGTTCGAACTAACCGGCCCATTGAAATCAATGGAAATCGCTAATTCGAACTAAGCAAGTGCCATGAATGGCACTTGCTTAGTTCGAACTAATTTTTTCTAGTTCGAATTAAGTTAGTTCAAACTAACTAATTCGAACTAATTTTAGTAAGTGTAGACAGCCTATGATTCCATGAATTAACTTAAGATTCTGAATGTAAATGTTCAAAAATAAATTAATGAAGTTACAGTTCTGCTATCAGCCATGTTTTGCTTTGTTTTTCAAATGTATGTTAATACAGTTAAGCATACAGAGTATACAAGAGAGCAGAGCTAATGTTTTTATGATAACTTTTTTCCTGATTTTTTCCAACATTTAAGCTTCTAACCTTGTGTTACATTAAATCGAAGATTTTGAATTTCAATATAAAGCACAAAACATAGGCATGATAATAAAAATAATAGCCTCTCATGTCAGGATTGAAGTACGCTGGGCAAAATTGTATTGGAAGCCATTGCAGTATTTCTGGTTCTAGTCAGGGCTGCTGTTCACTCATTTTCAAGAAGGTGAAAAGTTACTGAACATATAAAGGAAAATGATGGGAAGAATGTAATAGGCATGTCACTATTTGCAACTTGCCCACTGGTAAAGCAATTTTCTTATTATACGAACAACTTATATGACAGACAAACTAGCCTGATCACTTTTCATACTTGCAAAGAAAAAATAAGTGTTCTCTAGCACTTCTTCTAGTCTCGAAATCTGTGGTTCCCAACCTTCTTGGCTCGAGGGCAATAGGTGTCATTTTTACAGCCCTAAAGAGCCACCCGCAGACCCTACTCTGCCCTCCCCCTCCCCCCCATATGAATTCACCTCCTTGCTCACAGATCTCCCATCTCCCTGGCTGCAGCAGGAAAACCGCGCACATCCTGCAGCTCTGCACACTCTATCTGTGTCCCAAGGCAGTGGCTCCCTTCTGCAGCCAGGTGTACAAAAGATCAGTGCTCCCCTCTCTCTGGCTCCAGCAAGGACCCTAGCACCTATGGACCTAGGCAGAGTGCTTTGCCATGCTCCCTGCTACAGACTGGGATGGGAGCGCTAATATCCTATCCCTTTGGCTGCAGCAAGGAGCCTGCGTTGGTCTTTTAGCCGTGTGGAAATGTGCTCCACCTAGGTCTTTAGGCAGTGACCCCATGCTGCAGCCAGCAGAAGGGGAGCCAAGGGCCACTTTGAAAGTCCCCAAAACACAGGTTGGGAACCACTGCTCTAAATTCTTTCCCCTTTTAGAAAGAGAGATGTGAAGGTGATTCTTTCAAATTTTAGTATAAGAATTTGCAGTGCTAAAGTGTTTCCTTTATTTTCATCTTTGACAAAATCCATGTAACTCTTAATTTCAACTCAGAATCTGTTTAGTCCTCCATGTATCAACTATTACTCTGGTTTCTGTTGTGGAAACCAGAAGGCAGGTTTGTGTGTTTCATACCACACAGTCCTCTGTTTTTCTTTTGTTTTTTTTTCCCCTACCTTGTTTCTAGGTTCAACTGAATGCTGGCCAGCTGCAGTATATCCGCTTAGCTCAGCCTGTGTCAGGCACCCAGGTAGTCCAGGGACAGATTCAGACACTTGCAGCCAACGCACAGCAGGTATGTACTGCAATTCCAAGAGCTTGTCGTTAGCTATTAAACTATTATTCCCCAGTGTTGAGATTCCATTTTCCAGCACTCCTGATTTTTCTGCCTTACTACATTCACAAAAAATAAATACAAATACAACAAAGCAGTCAGTACAGTGGATGTCTGAAGTAACAACCTTGTTCACATAAATGTGAGTAGTGGTGTAAATGGTGCACAGTACTTGTACAAGGCCTGTGGTGAGGCCCAGCCACTTCCCATCTAATACTGCAAGACATGGACAGTTCAGTTGTGGCAGGCCATGTGGAAAGATCACCGATATAAGGAGGAGTCATGAAAGAAGTGGGCTTGAGATGGGAGGACGTGTGGCTGGCAAGCTGTGTGGGTAGGGGCAAGTGAGATAAGGTACAGGCAGAGAGCGGAAAAAGACACAAGTATGATACATGTGTAGAAGTATTTTGTGCATTGAATGTCCATTCACATCAGTGCTGCAGGACCAAGCTTTTAACAGAGATCCTCTTCTCCCTGAGGGTGAGTGAGCATGCTCTCCGAAGCAGATAGTGCTCCTTTGTGCAGATATGATAGAAACAGCATATCACTCAGAAGTGGCTCTTCTTAAACTTTTCAAAGTATAAACTCTGGTATTCTTTTCCCTAGTGCACTCCAAATGGGCAAGTGCCTCTGGCTAGGACTAGAGATAGCTATGATAAGACCTGGAATTTTATCTTCTCACAGCCCAGTCACGGGTAGTCACAAGAAATAAAATTGATCATGTTAGTAATCTGCAAAATTAATTTAGCTACACTGCTTCATTACTCTCTAGAGACAATTAACTTCCTAATGATCCCACACTGTCTGATTCCAACATCCTTCCTTTCTTCTACTCTTCTTTGTGGTGTTTTCTTCTTATAAACTCTCTGGAGCAGGACGTATTGCTTTTTATCTGCATTACAAATTGCCATGCACTTCTTAGGTTCTCCATGACCCAGTAAGTTTTTTAAAGCTGTCTAGAAGAAATGAAATCTGTTGAAGTTTATATCGTGGAATGTGGTCTGAAGGGCACATTGTAGTCATCTCTTCATTTTTGTTTTAAGAGCAGAGTCTACTTGACATAAATGTGTGCATGCTTACTTATAGCTGTGTCAGAGTTAGGATTCAAGTTTCAGTCTTAAAAGATTTAGTTTGGAGATATGCTCAAAGAAAGTTCTTTTATATGAGTTTTTGATATTAAAGGAAGCAACATGAAGTTGATCAACTTAACATGAGTACATGACATGGTTCTCAACTGGCTAGCCAGATCAGGGCTCAGTAGAGGTGTGTTTCATTCTGTTACCTCCAAGACTTTCAAGCATTTCCATTTTGTGCATGTAAAATGGATAGTTGGCCTGGTGCTTTGGACATAAAAAGTCTCCAGGGTCATACCAGAAATGTGCGCTCAGTTTTGTTACATAAGATACCTCTTGGACATCCGGAAAACTTTCACCTCTTTAAATGAGGAGCTTTTGCAACTCAGTCGTTGCCTTGGTTATCAACCTGCACTGACTTTGGGGGAGAGCTGAGTGCTTCACATTCTTCTCTTTTACCGTCCTCTGTTCCTTCCATTCCTTTTAACTAGGAGGCTAGGGTAGAGCTCTTGTTGGAGCTAGCCCTGCTCCAGAGATGGCGCAGTGAGGTTTTCAGTGAGAGCAGCACAGCTGCCAAGATGCTGCATATTCTTGTCAGACAACTATAGCTAAACAGAATTGTCTCCACCTTCAAAGAATGGAAGGACTGCTTGTCTTCCTGTCTGTAATCTGCGTATCCAGATACTGCTTATGAAAGCAAGAGGGCGTTGCTTTGCATTGCCTTTTAATGATTGGATCCCATAATGCCCTTTGTTCTCAGCTAGCTTTCAGTGCTCTCCTGCTTTGGTGGAGAGGTTTGTATTTTTAGTCTAAAATGGGCATTGCTGTGCGCTTGTACAGGAGACTAATTTAGCACAGAGATAAATACCAAGAGATGGGACTGCTGGGTTCTGTTTGCAGCTCTGCCACTGACTCCCTGATATAACCGCGGGGAAGGACCTTAATCTCTACCTCACTTTACCACTCGGAGGTGTTGAGGCCTAATTAAAATAAGTAAATCAATCTGCTAAGTGGGTGGTGGTCCCTCAGTGAAAGGTGCTGTGGAGGGGGGGAGAGGGGTGAGTGGGCAGAATATTGTGATTGACCCACCAGGTAAAGGCCCTCACTGATCCCCTGTGTCGTTTCTTTGTTGCAGATTACACAAACAGACGTCCAGCAAGGACAGCAGCAGTTCAGCCAGTTCACAGATGGGCAGGTACCTATCTTAGAACTCCTGATGAGTGACTGACCAGTAAGGAGTCCGTCCGTCTCCATGACGTCAGAGCTAGGGAAGTTCTCAGTCTTTAGTACCAGGTGTCTAATCAAGAAATGGGATAGTGAGATTGGAAAGGCATCCTACCTCCCAGAATGGATCTAGGAACCAGGATTCACGAGAACTTGTATTTCGTGTGAAGTCCTTTTATTATCTTGCTATATTTGCTCCAAATTAATATGGCAAATCGGCTCTTTAACTTTTCCCCTATCAATCTCATCCCAGGTGCTACGAGAAATAAGATCTTGTGTCTTATTAAGATAGCATCCTTGGAGTTTTTAAGCCAATAAACAAGGACAGGCACTTGATGTGTAACCTTTCAGCGTACCACCGGAAGGCTTCTTAAAAGTAAAACAGCCTGCGGGAGTTGTATTCTCATTTCATCCGTGTAGCAGGTGTGTTTAATGGTAGTTGAGCATACTCTTCATATTCATTTGTCATAAACACTGCATATGAAGTAGATGAAGTAATTACTTTTAAGTACTTTGAATGGACACATCAGACTTGATCCAGTGAGGTGTAGATTTGCCACAAATAAACTTTGTAATACAATGTGTTGAAAATAGGACTAAATAATATGAAATTCAGCCTGGTCAGACTTCAGAGTGCAGACTAATAGAAAATAGAAATCTCTACTAAATTGATACTGAGCAAATGGGGAGTAAATATAGAAATAAGAAATTCAAGATATAAACCAGATTGCAGGACAGGCTCAATAAATCAAACCGAGACATAAACTGGGGAAATGTGTTGGAGGACGCTGTCTCTATCTCTTTTATTCAAACAAATTGTGAAAATAGCATCCAGTGTGGGGACAAAAGTTAGTTCTGTCTGCTTGGAACATGTAATAGGATTTCAAATCTTTGTGGCAGAGCAATAATTGAATTTACCGTACAGAGTGCCAAATGAAGCTAATTTCAAGTAACCTGACAAACCTACTCTGATACTTATAAAAGGTTAAATCATCAGTAGGAGTTTTTTCACTCCTAATCCGTTCAGGAATCAAGCTCTCATAACATTATACGTATAAAACAAAGGCTCTCAAGATTCCGACTGGGTATCAGAAATTCATGAAATTACTTCATTACACAGTGACGTTTTGGTATTTAAGGCGTTGAGTAATTCATGCTCCAACTTTTTTAGGCATACTTTACTTACTTTGTGAGTTGATTTATACCACTAGTCAATGCAAGGGGCTACACAGGCTGCATGCTACTTTTGAGTGACTAATAGTTGAACATCTTGCTGATGCCTGACTACCTTTTTTTCCCTTCCCCCCTTTTAACTCTTCCAGCAACTCTATCAGATTCAGCAAGTGACTATGCCTGCAGGTCAGGACATCACCCAACCAATGTTTATTCAGTCCACCAATCAGACTTCCGATGGACAAGCCCCTCAGGTGGCAGGGGACTGAATTAGTCCACTGTAGCAAGTATTCTGTCAGCATGGAAATTGACATACACCAGCTTGACTTCTGCCATTCCAACCGGCTCTGAAGAACACATCTCTCTATGTATCTGTACTTGATAGTCAGCCTATGCAGGCTGTGATCTCTGGTGCACTAGACACATTCTGGTGGGTATGAGAAAATATCCAACAGAAACTGACAGGGATGCAATATTTTATTTTATATTTTCCAAAAATCAATATGTCAGTATATTCAGCTGCTTATTCAACTCTTTAAAACTGAAAATAAACAAAATGAAATCTATTGCAGCTTATTCAACGATGTGGTAGAACATTTTTCCTTGGTCAGATTTGTAAAAGGTACTGCATCTTGTTTCCCATTAACAGCTTTATTCCCAGTATTCTGTTTGCATTCTGCTCTGAATACAGCTAGCCTAAGGTATCTCAGCCTGATTGTTCAGTGGAGGTATGCATGTGTGTGAGTGTGCACCTGTGTGAATTGGAAGATTTTCTTCCCTGTCCCCTCTGGTTTTGGTAAGCCTGAGCATTAGATATCTGAAGCTTCTGGGGGGAAGAACATTCCTTGCATTACAATGAACATGTTTTCTATGGACAGTAGAGGCTTTAACTTGTCCTATTCCAGAAACTAAAGGAAATCTGGAAAAGAAATGTTGTTAACCGTTGTGCTAGTCTCAGTCAATGCATGTATTATAAGCTGCATGAAATGCAATAAATTTCTTTTTAGGAAATCCAGGTGCCTTTTCTTTACTAGGTGTCTTGGCATACGTATGAGTCCAAAAGTAAACAGCATAGAGCCAGCAAGGTGACAGCTTCCTACTGAAACTCTCAGGAGCTGATCTTTTAAAAATGTTACAAAATGCCGTGATTGATTGAAACTAGCAAAAGAGGTTTGGGGAGAGGCTGGATGGGATCTTGCTGCCTGGGGGCGTGGGACATAATTGATAGGACTCTACTTCTGGATCATGCCATTCACACCAAAAGAGCATCACACACTCCACAAGCTGGAATACAAACTGTACACAGCAATCATACCATCCGCCACTGAAATGCGGCAGCTCCTGTGTGGAACACGGCTATGTAACCATGCGTAACAAGTCAGTACACGAGGTTAGGAACACCGTTTGTCCAGTAGCAGCTATGGAGGTGGGGGAATGACATGGGAGAGTGGTGTAATTGCCTGAGGTTAAAGCTCCGTTTTTATTTACTACACCGTGAGACTGTGTGATCAGGACTTCTGTTTTACATCTCGTCCAAAAGAGGGATGCAATTTTGATTATCTAACCAGGTCCCTTGTTAGATGTCAGCATATCGAGCAGCACGATACAACTGGCAAACGAGGATTGGTATGAGGTGACGCAGCAGAGTTGTGTGAAAGAATCTGTCCCACACACTGTCTAACTGTAACTAATGGTTACATTTCTCATTTATAACAGCACCAAATTCACCCAGTGTTTATAGCGAAGACTCTGCTTAGCAGGTAATCTGAGCAGTTTAGGTGGTAGAAAGCTTGGGCTGTAACGATCTGGCCAATTATAATTCAATAGTGAGGCCATCTGTTTCCTCCTCACAATCTCTAACTCAGCTATGCAGCAAGGAAAGTGGCATGCAGAACTTTGAGTCGGCATCTGCCTTCTGATGTATGGGAATTTCAGAGAACTGCCTTCAAGGGAAAAAAAAATCCCGTTTCAGTGCTTGGCTGCTGCAAATGCATAGATCTGAAGACTGATCAGTTCTGATCTAGAGTCATAAGAGGTTTGTGGTGTCATCCAAAACTTCAAGGCCATATGAACCAAGACTTTCCTCTGCCTAAATCGAAATGTGAAAGAAATAAACGTTTAGGGCTGAGGCCTTCCTTAAAATTGGTGTTTTGATATAACCTGTCACAGCTTTGTCAGTTGGATGGTGTCTTGGACCAGTGTTTTTGGTTGATTGAATTCATAATCAAGTTTAGGTGTCTTAAAAAGTTGCCTTTGGTAGAATAGATGGGAGAAAATAATTCCACGGGTACACTTGTTTGAGTGCAAATGCTTCAATTGTAAAGACTGGCCACTAGAGGGCATCAGACAACTATGCATGTTTTGCTTAAGTCGTGGAAGTTAACTGTGTACGTGCATCTGTCTGAACAATGCTTTATATGATTATATAGATGGACTTCATTAAACAAGTGTGTGGATGGCGGTTCTGTCTGAACTGAACAGATGACATATCAGAGGATTACTCTTCCGTTCTCCCTCACTGCCCATATGTCAGGTGTGTTCTTTGTGCGGCGATCAAGAAAGCAGCTAGACATGGATAGCATCCTGGCTAACTTGGTGACCAAGAGCAATGGACCCAGGCAGCATAGATGTTTCAGATCTGGCTGTTGCAAACACAGCTGAGAGTGAAAGTGAAGTGTTTGGGATGATGGCAAAAAGAAGTTATTTCCTTCATAAGCAGCTCAGTTGGCAGAAGAAAGGAGCAGCAGTAGTGTATGCCTGGGGGATGCCAAGCCGCACAGCTGGAGAATTAGTGTGTAATTAAGGGTCCAGCTGAATGGCACTTCAGGTCAAACCGACACTGTCTGTAAGACGAAATTGTCACTCTCTGAAGTGTCCCAGCACCTTGCAAAGTGAAGAGCTGACTCATGGGGTATAGTTCACCGGATTTTTTTTCAAAAGGCTTTTAAGAAGGCCTCTTAAACCCAGGGTCAAAAGCAGAGTCTGAACCTGGATTAAAGCCATTGAAAGGATAGGAAACAAACTGCTTGAAATGGAATTAGAATTCATATGCAGATCTGACACCATTAAATTAGGTCTGAATAGAGATTTGGCCTGGCTCTCTCATTACAAAAGGTGATTTCCCCCCTCTTTTAACCTTCCCACCTTATCTGTTGTTCCCACTGAATCAAAACAACTTGCTTGGTTTGCTGAAAAAAACTGAACTGACCTTGTGACTTGCCCTTCTCTGCATGTATACATCCCCTTGTAGTTTTCCATTTCATACGTCTGACAAAGTGGGATTGTGCCCTTGTGTCCACTACCAAAAATAATGTGTGTCCTCTGAGCCTGAGGCACCCTGTGGGGAGGGGAAAGGTCGGATTCCTCATAGACTGCTATGTGAAAGTGCTACCTCATTGCATAGTAGTCATTATGAACTCAGAAGAAAAAGGGGCTTCAGAAACTGCACAATTTTAAGTCCGTATTGTGCCTGAAAAACACCCCCAACTTGCAAAAATAAACGGAAAATTACCGAACCAAGGGCAACTTTGAAATAGTGACAAGACGGGTTTGGGTAAAGCCAGAGGTGGCAACAGGAGGTAATCTAGCAGGAAGAGGGAGTTAGAGGAGATTTGAAAATGGGCTGGTTCTCCTCGTCCTTACAAGAAAACAAGGGAATGTTCATGTGACTGGAGTAGAGCCCATTCTGGACAGCACCTCTTAACCCGCATATGCAATTAGCTGCTTCGGGACACAGCCTACCTGGATTTCATCCAGCTCTGGATCATTGTACAGCTCTTTCAGTAGCTCTGCCAAACTCAATACAGGAGTACCTGGATGAAATTCTCTGGACTGGGCAATACTGGACATCAGACTACGTGATCTGATGGTCCTTTCTGGCCTTGGAATCTGAGTATCACAGCAAGACATAAAACGATGGCTGGGTTGGGACAGAGGGGAATGTCTCCCTTGCTCTCTAATGGCTGTGGCTGCTCTGAAGACACAGCTGTCTTTTTGCATCTGGCCCTGGACACTTGCAAGAGAGACACCAGTTTCAAGATGGCGTTTCCTCTCCCCTCTGGTTGAGAAGAGGGAAAAGGATATGATCCCCTGCACACCCCCTTTGGTGGGACCGGGGTTTGGCAAAAGATATAATCAGTGCTATTTCTGCCTCTCATGCTAGAGGGCACTGAGCATTTAGACCTCCGAGTCTGCCAGTGTATGATTTAATCACTGGGGGGAGCACTGAACACTCAGGCATATTGTAGGATGGGCAACTTGGATGTAGTGAGAGAGTGTGGTATATTGATACAGTTACAAGGAAAGGCTCTGCTCTTCTACACACCCACATAGCTCTGTTGAAAGTCAGTGGGAGTTTCCTACATTACCAGAGTTTTAAGTACCAAAGGGGGACAATTAGATCATCTAGTCTGACTCTCTGTGTAACAAGACTTAAATTTCGCCCAGTCCACCCTTGTGCTGAGACCAGTAACTTGTATTTGACTAAAGCTGCTCCCAGAAGGGCAGCCAAGTCTTGATCTGAAGACGTCAAAAGGAAGCAAGTCCTCTGCTGCATTTGGTCGTTTGTTCCAATGGTTACTCACCCTGACAGTTTAAAAAAGCCTGCTTAATTTCTCTCTTGAATGGGGCTAGGGTCAGCAGAAGTGGACCTGAGAACTGAACTTACCCGTTACAATTGCGGTTTGATGCCACCTCAAAGTTTGTGTAGGAATTCTGACCATGCGTTCCAGAAAAGGTCAGGAGATCAACATCTTCCCTCATCTTCTGGCTCAAAAGTTCCAGCATCTGAGCTGCTGTCTGCCACTGTCGCTCCACCCAAGCCAGCAACTCTATACTGATTTACACCAGCTGGCTCAGGAGATGCTGTTGGGAAACATGCTTACTCAAGAAACCAACGGAGGTCAGACAGCAAAGGGGTTTTTCCCTTCATAAAAGAAGGCCCTCTTGAATGTTTACATTCAGTCTCTAAGTTTTTAAAACATTTGTAAAGGGTATCATGATGAATCAGGATAATATTTCCCCTAGGCTAGCCTTTAGTTTTGCAAACTTTAGCTCCACCCCCAGATGAGTGCGCTGAAGATGAAAAGAAGTTTGGCTGAAGTTGTCTCAGTGACGTTATTTTCTGTCTGAAGAAATACCAACAGCTAGGAGAAAAAAAACTCAGATCCATTCTACAATGGAAAGCTCTGGAGCAGGGTGCCCCAGGCTCTTGGGTGGTGGGGTATGACCGGTGGAATAATTAGTCTGATGCTTTCTATAGAGCCTTTCTTGCCAAAGGGCTTTGCAAACTACAGCACGGATCCTGCAGTCAGCAATGCCGGAGGGGGCTCTTGTTGAATCTGACGAGGCGCCGGGTGGCGATGGAGATTGCAAAGAGCCTTTTGCAGGATCAGCACCTCTGAAATGCAGCTGGCTCTGGGGTGGAGGGCACCCCATGCAACAGAAGAATGAATGAGTATAATGGAGCTGGGGCAAACGATTAACTTTTATCATATTGCCATGGGATTTTAGTGTGAGCACAACATGCCTTTAAGCTCTTGTCTGAAAGGTGCCTCGTTAAACTGCCCAAGATTTGGTGCGTCTTGCTGGGAAGGATGAAATGCTTGAATTGAAATCATCAGGATTTGAATTTGTCACCACAAATACCTGTCTCCTCCAAATGGCCCGGGTGGCTCAACCCAATGGGCTTGTTTGCTGCCTGTTTCATTTTCCCACTGCAGATGTTTCAGGAGTGCCCAGCCCGGTGGCATTGGAGCCCCCTGGCATGTTATGAAATAAGTAAGGCTGCTCTTGGGTGGCAAAAGCCTTTGTGGGCATTTCAAGAGGATGACTGCTTTTACAGCGCTCAGCATGGTCCCTTGGGCAGGACGCCTGCCAGGGCAGCAACAGCTGTGTGTAACCAGCGTCTCACAGTGGCCCCTTCACAAGACACGATTGAACTGCACCAAAACCAGAGTGGGGAAAGCATTTTGCTAATGTGTCTAGAATGTAAACAGGTGCCTGCTTTGTTTTGCTCTTTGCTTATGAGAGAGTCTGGGGAGGAACATCTGTCAATCCATCTGACAAGCAACCCTTCATCCACCTTCCTTCCATCAAGGGAGGAATGAACCTTCAGTATCTTGCCCGAAGCCCAAGAGATGCAAGCACATCTAGTCACTTGTTAATCCCTTTGTTCTGGTGGGAGTGGGCCTGCAACATCTGCACAATGTGGGTCAAATCTGCCCTGGATGCGGACTCCCTGGAGCTGAGAAACTCACCCTTTCATAAGTTCCAAAGGGTAGCCATGTTAGCTGAGTTCAGCAAAACGAAAAAGGACTCTCCTGGCACTTTTAAATTGAAATAGATTTGTTAGTCCTTAAAAGTGCCGCAAGACGACTCCTTTGTTTCACCCTTTCATAGATTCTAAGGCCAGAAGTGATTGTGTTTCTAGTCTGACCCCTGTATAATACAGGCCAGAGAACTTCCCCTCACTCCTCAAGCAGAGCTGCTAGAAAAAACATCCAATTTTGATTTAAAAATGGTCAGTGATGGAGAATTCACCCCCCAGCCTTAACAATTTCAGTAGCACTGGTGGAAAAGTGGTAGAGAGACTTCATGGGAAACTTTGGAATTGTTTTTGTGTGGCAGGTTTCAAAAAGAAATTATTGTCATGATGTTTAGAAACTGTTACCAAACAAAAAAAAATTTAGCTTTTGGAGCAGGTAAGGTTCCCCGTTTCACTCCTCTTTTTCCCTAGAGCTGCTCAAAAATGAGAAAACTTCAGG
Source organism: Pelusios castaneus (assembly GCA_007922175.1). Classification (NCBI taxonomy): domain Eukaryota; kingdom Metazoa; phylum Chordata; order Testudines; family Pelomedusidae; genus Pelusios; species Pelusios castaneus. Next base: position 29,446,004 of record ML685764.1, read on the forward strand.
AAAAAAAATTCATGAAAATGCAAGCTGTTTCCCTGCTGCAGCCAGGGATATGGGAGATCAGCCAGGAGCCAGCCACCTCACTTAACTCCTTCCCTCTGGCTGCAGTGGGTTGGGGGCCAGCTGGCAGAGACGGGTGGCCCTTCACGGTTGTAAAAATGGTATCTGTGGCCCTTGAACCAAAACAGTTACACCAGCGGTTCCCAACCTATCTCATACTCCACACCCTTCTCGGAGCCAGCCTGTGTGCCATGGCCTGCAGCGCTGGCTTGTAAAACACAGGTGTGTGGTAGAGAAAGCAGTGTTAGAGCAGGAGAAGGAAGAGTAGCTATCCTAGCTTCTCAACAGGCTTTTTGCCATGCAGCTGGGGGGTGAGAGGGTGGAGTAGGTTCACAAGTGTGCTCTGAATATGGTTTCTCTCTTCCATTGGGGGGTCCAGGCATCCGCCCTGACTCTGAGGGTGCTGACCTTCCTTCAGATCTCTCTGACTTCAGCTGGGGCCATGGATGGCCCATTAAAAACCAGGCCCTATGTATGTCAAGCTGGGAATCTAAACAGCAAGCCCACTCAGGAAGACATTGGCTTTGTCCTTGACCTGGCACTTCCTACTTCTCTAACAGGACCGGCCTCTGAGCACCTGCCCCTTCTGACCTGGCAGGGGTTAGTATTTCACTGGCTAGCCCCCACCCCCCAGGTCATATTGAATTAACACAGCAAGAGGTGGCCACTCCCAAAGATCCAGAGCAGTTCACCCCACTCCGGCCCCCTAACAGGTGACAGGACCCTTCTGCCAGCATGTTTTCTTTTTGTAATGTCTGTTGTCCCTCAGGGCGTTCGCAGCTGGTTCTTTGAATTGCAGTTGTAAAACACAAGGGGGAAATAGTGCTTCCCAGTGGAGGAAATCAAGTCAAAGCCGCAAAGGGAGCAAATGATGAAACTAATCGGAGGAGATGGACGTCGTCAGGCTGTTACTTTAGCAAGGGCTCTGTGCTCAGAGTTGCAGCTGGCAAGGCATTGAAAAGAGGGTACATATGCAGCTAAGAGCTGTCACACCTATCCAGCCCCCAGCAGTCTCCGGCTTGGCCACAGCCTGGCTCTTCACTGGGACTTGGTGGCCAGGCTCTGAAAAGCAGCCTAGTGAAGGAGCACTGACCCCCAGAGTGGGGGCTTTTGCCTTCTCCTTAGGGGAAGAAGAGAAGGGAAGAAAACCCAGGGGGAAGAGAGGCAATCAGGTGAATGGCTGCTTCCAGGACCAGCTCTGCAGGAAGCAGTGGTCTTCGTGAGCAGGTTGAATGGTCCCAGTCCATCTGCAGTCAATGCTTGCCCTAACATTAGCTTCCATCTGTCGTGAATTGGGCCAGAGATCTCCACCAAAGCACACTGATAGCTTGAGCCGATATCCCGTGTCCCCCTCCCCCTCGCCAGCTGGAGAGAACATCCTGCTCCATCCCTCCTGCCTGCCTTTCCCACCCCACCCAGCCTCCTGCTGTCACATTCCATCTCCACCCACCACTCCCTGCTTGCCTCCAGTGCAGGGGCTGTTACTCAGAGCCAGGGGCCTGGCCCTAAAGCGACTGTCCCCGCTTGTCCATGCTCAGAGCCTGGGCAGTGATTCTTGGGTCCTTTGCAGACAGCCAGCAAAGAAGTTGAGGTTTTTTTGCTCCCCAGGGCTCTTCTGTTGCCAGCCCACCACGTGCTTCGTCTTTCCCCTGCCTGTGAGGTGACATTTCAGCAGCATAATCAAAGTTTCTGGTCTGCTGCAAATGGTTGCACCAGAAATGGCATCCTGCAGGTGGATACAGCCTGATGGGAGCTTTAATTTGCCTCTCCCAGCTGGGGCTGGGCTGTATTGATTAGAAACGGGGAGGAGAGAAAAGCCACCCAGCTTTGGCAAAGGAACACGCTCCAATCCGGCTGTGAACCTGCAGTAACGTTACATGCTGACACCTGAACCTCGCCCTGGCTAGGGGAGATGCTGCACATGGCTTGCCCATTGGGGAAACAAAGGACATGAGCATCAACACACACTGGCTAGTGCCAGCTGAGCCATTGACTCGCTATGGGACTGTGAATAAGTCATGGCACCATTATCTGTGCCGCTGTTTCCTCACCAGTCTGGCGGGAATGACTCCAGCCCTGATGCAAGCTATTGTTGCAAAGCACCATCTGCAAGCTGCATGATGGGAGTTCGTGGCAATGCTGGAACTTTCCAGAAGCTTGAGCTTTCTGCAGAAACCCACACAGCATCTGCTTGCTAAATCCATGTGGTGAGAAGGTCCACTGGCCACAGGGGAGCTGGGCATGATTGTGGCTGCCATTGCGTCCATGAGTTCTTGATGTTGGGGTGTTTGAACATCCGTGTTGGCCAGATCCATGTGACAGATCAGAGCCGGGAGGAAAACGGGTGGGGAGTGCTCTGGGAAACATTACCATTTCATAAGAAGCCAAGAACGTTTTTGGCTATAAATGTCTGGGAAAACTAAAAACCCAGCTTTTGAGGAAAGTTACAGCTTTCTGCAAAAATTCTTGGTTAGTCAAGCACACAATTTTCCCTGGGAAAAAAGTTTTGAGAAGCCATTTTCCAACCTGTTCCCAACTTTGGGGAGTAGGATGGCTTCCCTGCTCCCTAAGCAAATCCTGGATATAATTAATTTTTAGGGCTGGCTGGAGAACAAGAATTCCACTTCATGAACAATGTCAAGATTTTGACTTGTGTTTTTATTCTGCCTCAGAACAAAACCTACTGCGTGCTCATCTGTCTCCTGTAGCCTGCCACTTGGCTTGTGGCTGAACTTTGTAAATGTGCCGTTGCGGACGCAAATGGTGTTCTCGGGACTGGCCCAGATCTGGCAAAGACACGTACACGTGCTTCTCCTTAAGTACTTTTCAGTCCTCGGGAGCCCCATGGGACAGACCACTGAACACTCACTCTTAAACTTAATTGCGGGCATAGGTCTTTGCAGGGCCGGAGCCTCGGACTGTCACCGTTTCAAACCTAGGACACATTTCTACTGGGCAAAGGGCCTGCCAAATAAGATGCAGGGGCAAATAAAAATCAGGCAGCCTGTAGGGGAGAATATTGGTCCTGGCTGTGATTAGTGCTTGCAGGCCTTCAGTCAGGCAGTGCAAAGCAGCCCTGTTCAAGCCCGCCATGGAGGGAAGAGGGTGGCGTTCAGGGCATACCCCTTTGCTAACAAGGAATAGCGCTCCAGAGTGAACCCTGCTGCCTGGCTCTCGTCTGAACCCTAGACTCCCAGTTTCGGCTGAACTATGCTAGGCGCGCTGTCCGTCAGAGTGGGGTCTGCCTGCCTCTCCCCGTGGGGTGGGCGAGAATTCTTCCTGGAAGCACAGGACTGCCGTGTCAGCAGCTGAAGGAGAAGACCCTTCCCAAATGATTGGCAGGCTAGAGGCTGGGGCCAGAACCTGACCTTGGTTATGCTGGTGTAAACCTATTGCCTTTGGTTAATCCAGATTCATGCCAGTGTTCTCAATATCCCTTCCCTTCCTAAAGAGAAGCCAAGAGCGTCCTAATTTCTCCCACACTGCAGGCTCGGCTCCGCTGACCTTGATGTGCATTGGGATAAGTGACGCTCCCACAGTGTGGCAGCGACTGCGTCTCAGAGAGGCTGACCCCCATGGGGATGGGGTCACTGGGGAAGAGGGGGCTGCCTGAGGAAGGACTGCACCATTAGGGCTGGTATGTTTTAAACAGGTCAAAATATTAAGACCAATGGCCTAAGGTAGAAGGATTGAAGAAAATGTGAATGGCCCCTCCCGTGGGATCCCCCTGGCTGATGGAGACCTGGTTTAAACTTTGGGGATGGAGGAGTGGCTAGAGCATTCTGCACCGTAGCTATTTTCTGCTTCCCAGAGGCAGCAGAGCATAGGATAGTGTAAGCTCAAGGCTATGCTAACTCACTCCAGGCCAGGCAGGGCCTCAGGAAATGGGAGGTGCCAGGGTGGCTTAAAGCCACCATAATGCCTGCCCACCACCCCCATTTGTTTGAGCCCACCCAGGCACAGGAAGGGTGTGATGGAGAGTCAAGGCTACTGCTTCAAACTAGAACTCAGAGCACTGGCTTACCTGTTATTTCAGCCTGTGTTGTCCCGGGAGCGTCTCCTCCCAGCTCAGCCTCTGATCTACTGGGGGCCTTGGGCAAGTCACACGACCTCTCTGTGCCTCAGTTTCCTCTTTGGTAGAATGAGGATAATAACGCTTCCCTGCCTTTCGGATCGATGGATGACAATTGTGGTAAGTGCTTGAGTGCATTGTTTTAGGTATTGATTTAAGAAACCTTAAGGACTAGAGGCCCCCCCGCCACTACCTCCCAGTGCTAAATCTGAAAAGTGCCACTGCAGCCATTTCTCCCAGTTGCATCCAGGGTAACCAGCATGCTTGTCAATCAGAGAGAAGTTCTGTTGCTCAGCCTGGGTTGATTAGCTAAGCCGGGCATGCAAGAGAATTTCGGTCTCCTTTATCAGAGCTGGCTTCTCCACTGAGCCACACCATGCAGCCAGCGTACGTGATGCCTGCAATCTGGGTGCCCAGAAAGCAGGCAGGCTGCTTCTGCCTTTGGAGAAGGCTGTGGTTAAGTCAGCACCTCACTGGGCTTGTTTTAAATGCTGAGGCTTCTGCGCCCTGGAAAGAAATCGCTCAGCACTTCTTAGCTGCAGGGTCATGGCTTTTCTGTGTCTGAATTCTGCCCTCACTTGCCCCCATGCAATCCCAGTGGCTGGGTGGGACTGAACGGGCATCATTCAGTGCAGGATGTACCTTGTAGTGAAACCAGTGGGGGCCCAAGATAGGGCTGGTGGTTTGAGGTCATCCCCAAAAGAAGCCTTGAAACGTAGTCATCTGAGTTTAGCTGCTTGAAGTGAGCCACAGAGGTTGCTGAAGTCTCGTGGATAATTCAGCAGGACTCGTGGATCGATTCCACCACAGCTCAGGGAGGGATGGTCCTTGAGGAAGCTGCTTCCCCCTAGCAGATGCCATCTCTGAAGAGGGAGATTTGCCATTAGTCTTTGCTGCTTTCATTCTGCCAGTGGGCCTCTTTCCTCTTCTCCATGCCAAGGCTAGTGGCATCTGAGGTTGATCTGACAGAGTCTTCCACCTGAGGATCTCAAAGCACTTTACAGATATTCATTAGCTAAGCCTAATGGACAGGTGATACCATGATCCCCATTTACTAGATGGCACAAAGTGGTTACATGATTTGCCGAAAGCCACATACTGTCAGCTCCAGGAAGAAAACCAGGAGTTTTGACTTGGAGTTGCCATCTTACAGTGCTACATCACGTTCCCTGCTCACAATGAGCTGGGAAAAAAAACCCACTGGCCCTATTCGGCACCCAGGATTTAACTATTACGCCACACTCCAGTGAAGGGAGGACGAAGGAAGTGAAGAAATAGGAGAATTTAGCTCTTTATTAATGTATCTCTAGCTGGGGCTGACCTGGAATTCACCCCTGACTCAAGAAAAATTCTGGGTTTGTTTCTAGTTTGAGCCAGAAGCCAGGCAACTTGCCAATCCTGCAACAACCAGGGACCTTTGCCTTCCCCAGCCTCCTGTATAAGTCAGGCCCCGAGTCTGGGTCCTTTGGCTGAGCAGGAACTGCGGCTGACTCCATGTGCTCTAGGAGTGCCACTTTCCCTTTTTCCTCTGAACTCTCCTGTACCCTGGAGCCAGGGAGGTGCAGGTGGGACGGGGTTAAAGGCTGGAGTGTTTGGAACCCATCCCACTTGCTAGATGTCCAGAGGTTCTGTCACTAGGGGATGGCATCCTTCTAAGACTTTTGTTTGTTCTGTTAGCGTGAATGTGTGAGCCAGGCACTAATTGCCCTGGGCTGGGGCCAAGTATGTACAGGCAGGTGCTCTGCGAGGTCCCACTCCGACAGCCACTTCTGCTCTTCTGTTCTGAGACACCCTGTACAGCTCTGTCCGTGAACACCCCCCTTCCATCCTGCTGTTCCTGGACTCCTCGCACAGCTCTGCCGATGCCCCACAGATCTGACATGCTGCCCCGCTCCTGTTGCAAATCCAGACTGCCTGCTCATGCAGCTCTGCTCCGACCCTTACTCCCCTTCCGTTATCCATGGACTGACCCGGGGCCACTTGCAGACAGCTAGTCACCCCCAGGAAACGCTCCCTGACTTTTCTGATGGGGTGCAGCATCAGGATGCAGACGGAGACCCCGGAACGTTCCCATGTGACTAGAGCAGGATTTCCCAGGCTATGGAGGCGCCGGCTGCTGTGTCAGCTTCCTACCCCAGCTAGACTTGCTGCTCAGGGCTTTCTGAAATACCAGGTCTGTCTGGATTTTCCTTTTGATCTAACCTCGCTCTCAGTTTGTTGCCAGGATCCGAGCAAGGAACTGGCATCCTGCAACCTCTGCACAAGGCCTGGGCTCCTGTGAGCTGGGTATGGTTCCTGTCCCTGATCACATCTTTCAAGGACCCCATATTCATTCACCCTGCTGCTCTTTCTAGGTAACGGCTGCCTGCTTTCTACCCCCACCCCCACCCTGCCCCAGCAACTTCGCTACTACACAGTGATTCGGAAAAACTTACTGGAAATCCTGCGTATGCAAACTCTGTCCTCTTTGCTGTGCCAGGAATTTACGCTGCAGTCCCAAGAGGGCAATGGGCTCCAAGCATGCAGGCCTCCCCACAGTTAATACACTAAGCCTCACAGAGTCTCTTTAAAGTTTCATTGGGGGGTTGGGGGTTTGGGGTGGGAAAGAGAGAGATGGTTTTGAAACCTGGGGGAGCCAGGGCTATGGTGAAATGGTGATGAACTAGCTTGTAGGGTGGGCTAGCTTCCCGAAACCTTTGACAGTTGTGATGGATCGGCAGTGCGTATTGATTTCGACTCCCTGGCTCTTTCCCAAAGAAAAAAACCAACAAATCCTTCTCTCTAAAATCCAAGAGGAGTTTCCAGGTTCCAAAGAGGGGAACACGTCGTACTCTGAAAGCAGGTGTTTGGACAAAGCCACTCCTTCCTCAACAAGCCATGGCCCTATCAGTATGGGGACCCGGACAGGTGAGTCTCCACCGTGACTTCACGCATGGCTAAAGACAATGCAGTGACCAGGAAAATGCCTACAATGGCAGCCCATGGCAATTAGTTTATTAACCAGTGCAAACAAACATCTGATTTTCAGGGAAAAGCACCCTGAGGAGAGAGCTAAGATTGAAAATGTACCTTAAAGTGACCCTGCATGGGCAGTTTGATAAATAAATAAGACTTTAAATGGCCTAGGATCAATAGAAATCAAATTACAATTGAAAGGGGCATGGTTTGGGTTTGCACACACTCTTTAGGACCTTGGCAACCTAAGCATTGCAGCCTAATGCTAGGGCACGCAGCAGGCCAATAGAACTTGATCTGAAATTGAAGTGAAACCGACTAGTCGATTTCTTTCAATCGATTAGAGCAACCCATAAACCAGTGGTTTTCAACCAGCATGTGCCGTGAGAGCTGTCCAAGTGTGCCGTGAAATTCTGTACAAAGATAATGAAAATCAATGTAAAACAAACATTGTTTCATCTTAAACGATATTCTATCCAATTACAACTCATAAAACTCGTGAAAATTAATCATCTGATTAAAAGCGAGGTATCGGTCTTTTGATTCTAAAACGTGACCATTCTAAATGCAGGTGGCCAAATGGGAACATTGAGATGACACGTATTTTTTTCCAGTGGATTTGAAACATTCATGCATTTGATCCTTCTTTAGCTTAACCACTCTTGTTAGACCATAGCCACAGTAAATGTAGGTAAATGTGATGTTTATGAGCAATCAATTCAGCTGAAAAAAAGTGGGTGTGCCGTGGAATTGTTTGTCTCATTGAAGTGTGCTGTGTTACAGAAAAGATTGGGAACCACTGCCATAAACAAAAGGCGGGGGGGGGGTGCATTTATTTTTAAAAACTTATTTCCCTTCTCAGTGCTTTTGTTTTGTTTTGTTTTTGTTTTTTAGTTTGTTTTAAAAAGTGCCAATACTTGGCCAGGGACCTGGGGCCACCAGCGGCGGCAGGAGCTGGGGCCACATCACTGTGAAAAAAAGGTGCCGGCATTCAGTATCCCTGAGAACCATCACAAAAAAGCCTTGTCCCTTCTAATAATTTCAGTTTTAATTAACACGAAGAAGGAGATTTGGGGCCTGATTTTTAGAGGCGTGATTGCAAGAGGCGAGAATCTGAAAGCTGAGTGGTTGAGATGGGAAGGGAATTTTAGTCAGACTGCTATTAACCCTCTCCTTTTAAAAAAGGGTATTAAGAGCTATTTTATACCAGTGAACAGCTATTTTTATACCAGTTTGGAAAAATGATACCTTTGTTCAAATCCAACGACTGCCCCTTTTCATTAAATCCTCTTAGACCTGCCAGAGTTTCTTCAGCAAATCCAGGGAAAATTGGACTGGACATTCTCAGACAGGTCTCCAGGGGCAAAAAGAAGAAGAATAAACAAACCAACCCAACTATCCAAGCCTTATTTTTACATTATAAAGCTAACATCCAATTCAATGAAAAGTCCTTTGCAGATCACCTTAACTCTACTTCCATAGGCCGTCATCCCATCTGCAATTTGCTCTCCTTAATTGCCACCTGAAACATAAATCAGCCTCCGTTGAGCGCACTGTATGAATGTCAGCTGCTTTGAGGTTAGGATGCTGTAATAGGCACCCACAACATATCAGACATGGGGGCAATTGGGGCTACGCAGGAAGAGAGTTTCACTGGTAGATCTTTGCTTTCTTAGGATGCAGGCTTCCAAAGTGCCAGCTTGCTAGCTATACCCTTCATATTGCTGAAGCAGATCCTTCCCGTTTTAATCTGACAGGAGGGAATCACCTGATGATTACCTGTTCTGTTCATTCTCTCTGAAGCACCTGGCATCAATCACTGGCAGAATACAGGATACTGGCTTGATGGACCATTGGTCTGACCCAATGGGTGCGTCTACTCTTGTAAATTAAGTCAACTTAAGCTTGCTTACATCGACTTAATTTACCCTGCGTCTACACTACAGTTTTCTTAAGTCAACTTAAGCAACGTGCTTAAGTGGACTTAAGGAAAATAAAGTTGACTTAATGAAAATTAAATTGACTTTATTAAACCTAGATTTAATTAGACTTTAGGCTTAATTTGACTTTTTAAAGTCGAATTAAGCCAGTGTAGACGTGGGGTAGCCCTAAGTCGACTTAGGGCTACCCCAGGACTGCACCAATGCCCTCCCTGCTGGGGGAGGCACAGGGGGAGCCTGGTATGCCCCCCATAGGGCAGGGCAGAGCCCTGCCCACCCTGCCCCTATGCCCTGCCAGGGTCCCTGTCCCCCTTTGCCCCATTGTACCTATGTACAATGGGGCAAAGGCTGAGCCCCCGGCACTGGGCAAGGGGTGCCCCCCTGCCCCCGTGGACCTGCCCTAGGTCCCCCTAGCCCCTATAAGTTGACCTAGGCGTCCAGTGTGGACGCTCTAGGTCAACTTTGTAAGTTCCCCCCAAAGTCGACTTAAAATTTAGGTGTAGACTCACTAAGTTGACTTAGCTAAAGTCGATCTAAATTTTCAAGTGTAGACATAGCCAATATGGCTGCTTTTAAAGTCCTATAGCCTGGAGAGAATCCAAAGGAGTGTGACAAAAATGATAGAAGCTTGAGGAAACCAGACTGACAAGAAAAGGTTAAAAAACACTGGGCAGTTTAATCTTCAGAAAATAAGACTAAGGAGGGGTGCTGGTGAGACTTTCAGGTATGTGAAGGACTGTATAGAAAGAAGTGATCAATTTTTCTCCATGTCCACTGAAGGTAGAAGGAGAGGTGATGGGCTTTATCTTCAGACAGGCAGATTTATGTTAGCTAGGAGGGAAATCTTCCTAACTCCCAGGGTGGTTAAGCTCTGGATCAGACTTCCAGGGGAGGTGTGGAATTGCCCCCACTGGGGGTTTTTAAGAATAGGTTGGACAAATACTTGTCAGGTGTTTGTCCCATTCTAAAAACCCCACCACCAAGTGTGATTTACTTGGTCTTGCCTGAGCGCAGTGGGGCTGGACTCATTGACCTCTTGTGGTCTCGTTCAGCCCTATAGTTCTATGATTTATTTAATACACTATGGGCTGCTTTCCTCTGAGTTTGAATTCTCCAGCATCCAGCAACTGCACTGGGATTCACCTGCCCAGCTGTTAAATGCAAACTGCCCCGTTGGTTCCTCCCCAAGACTTGCATTCACTTAGGGCTGATGCGGTAAGGCCCAGCTCCATCAAGCTATTTCATTAATATCAGTGGATATTAGGGGTCGAAATTCCTTGTTGGATCTGGGCCTCAACCTCTTTTCTCAAGTGGGAAGAGATTCATTTTACTTTGCTCTCCATGTTGCATCAGTCCCGAGTGCATCCCACTCAGAGAGAGCAGACGCATCCTTCACGGGGAGATATATTAGGTCGCAAATGTGTTACCTATTCATTTGTTTATTGCACGTGTTTCCCAAGAACCCACCACAGGCAGCAACGCTCGTTAGGGTCCTCAACCACCGTGATGAATAATTCATTACCCTAAGCCTTTAATTTTCACTCTTGCTACTTCTCTTTCAGCAGTGTGGGCCTCGGGGCACACTGCAGGGAGTCTGGCTTTGGAAATAAAACCAGCTTCTTTAGGCCCTTGGACAGGAAGTGTGGCTAGGGCAGGGAAGGAAGCGTTAGGCCTGTGACACCTCCCCTCCCCCCCATGTTATGGAGGGTTAATTATTTAATCTCACTGTGCCTCAGTTTCCCCAGCTAAATCAGCGATCACACCTGCCTCACAGCATCAGGGGGCAGTGAGGTTTAACTCATGCAGGTCTTTAAAGTGCTTGGAGATCTGCAGGCGAATGATCCGGTTAGAGGCTGCCTAGGAAATAAACCAGTCAGAAATAAGCTGGGTGCAGCCAAGCGCTGGCCCAGGGACGCATACCCAGGGCCCTGGCTTCATGGTTCAGCCCTTTAACTCTGAGTTGGGTCTGAGTTCAAGGAGCATGTGACAGGGGCCACAGGGATATAGGCTGCAAGTGTTGGCTGCTAGAAATAGAGAGTCTAGCCTTGGTGGTGGCAGCTGGGCAGGGCTGGGAGTGTTTCTCAGCAGTAGCCAGGTAGGCTGTGTCCTCCCTCCTTCCCAGCTGGGGGAAAGCAGGGACATTTCTGATCCTTGTGGTATGTCTACACTGCAATAAAGAGCCATTGCCTGGCTGCATCTGACCCAGGTCAGGGCTTGTGGGGTTTGGGCTATAAGACTATAATATTGCAGGGTAGATGTGTCCCAGCCTTAGCCCCAATGTCTACCCTGCAATATTTAGCCCCATGAGCCCACATCCATTGATCCTGACTCAGTACCATAGGGGTTTATCGCAGGGTAGCTGTGGTCTTTGTGTCTTGCATTAGTTTGAGTCTTTCTATATGCTGTTGATTAAGAAACACACCCGGAAGAACATGGGGAGTACCAGAATGGACCAGACCTGGGGTCCATCTATGCCATTTTCCTATTCTAGGCAGTGGCCTTCCACCAGCTGTAACAGCAGGTGTAAGACTGCAGAATACATTGCAGGTGGATTTACAGATGTGGGAGATAACTTGCCACCCACAGTGGGTCGCAGATGGACACTCAAGCAGCTGGCCCTTGCTTAGCCTGCCCACACCAGGACTGATTTACAGCAGAGACCAGATTATCCAAGATCCCTTTCTAACAGGCTGCTACCACCTCACTCTGTTCCCAGTTCTCCTAAGGTCACTGGTGCTTGCAGAGTGGGACAGAGCAGTGGGACCCCATGCTCCCCCTCAGGGATGAGGCAGTTAAACAATCTCAGATGACTGATGTCTGGGAGCAGGGGCAGACAATGAGCCAAGTGATGTTGCGGGCAATCAGTTTCCTTCGGCTCCAGACCACGTGTGGCTTCACTCTGGGATTCAGATGAGAACAGGCTGTCCAAAAGTCAGAGTGAAACTTGGCTGAAAGCACCAAGTGCGATGTAACCCATGGTCCCATGCGTGCATTTCTTCCACTGGGCTGCTTGTAGAAGCTGGTGTCTATTATTGCTCCCAGCTGTAGGAACTGATCCTTTCGCTCGGGCTGATGCTTTTTAGCTGGGCCAGTGTCAGCCAGGTTGGCGGATGTCACACACGGCACCTTGTGTGGCTCTGACATCGTGCTCAGCTGGTTTCAGGACTCAGTGATCCCAGATTTGATACACTATCCCAACCCCTCCCAGAAAAGCTTAGAATCCTAGACTCTTAAGGTTGGAAGGGAACTCATGAGGTCATCTAGTCCAACCCTCTGCTAAAAGCAGGACCACTCCCACTAAATCATCCCAGCCAGGGTTTTGTCTAACCTGGCCTTAAATGTTTCCAAAGATGGAGATTCCACCACCTCTCTAGGTAGCCCATTCCAATGCCTCACCACCCTCCCAGTGAGAAAGTTTTTCCTAATATCCAACCTCGACCTTCCCAGCTGCAGCTTGAAACCACTGTTCCTTGTCCTGTCCTCTGTTACTACTGAGAACAGCCTAGCTCCCTCCTCTTTGGAGCACCCCTTCAAGTAGTTGAAGGTTGCTATAAAATCCACCCTCCCTCTTCTCTTGGTCTGGGTGTGAGCAAACTGCTTAGTTAGGAGCAAGTTTGGCTTTCGGGGCCAAGGGATGAACAGTGGTGGGTTTGAACTGTGGAGGGTTTAGACTGAATTTCACTTTTTTTTTTTTTTTTTTTGGTTGAGCATTTGTTTGAACCTGAAACAAAACTTGGCCTCGTGGCTAACGCTTAAGGGCTGCAAATCCCCTGCAGGTGGGAGCCAAAGACGTGTGCAGATGGGAACCCAGGAGCTTCCCAGAGCTCTGTTTGATGCGTCACAGCTGGAGGGTGACAACTGAAACGTTCAAAGTTGCAGGCAGCCTTTTCCCTATTGCAGGGACCAACGCATGGTGGGGTATTTAACAAGCTTCACCATCAATTCCTCCCCTATTTGGAAACAGATTTTGATCCATTCCAGGTGAAGGTTGCCTGCTGGCATTAGAGAAATAAGCAAAACAGCGCGTGAGATATAAAACAGAATCCCAGTGCAATGGCCCGGCCAGGGCATCCAGCCTGTTCTCTGATGGGGGCCAGGACCAGCTGCTTCTGGAGAAGATGCAAGAGACCTTAAAATGCTGGCTCATTGGCCCAGCTCTCCAGAGGAAGGGTCCTTCCTGACCACCACGGGGCTTAGTTTGGGCCCTGAAGCATGAGGGTTTATAACCTTGCTTCTTTAACGCCTCTCCGGGATCTGGCAATCAGTCCACCCCTGCAAACGCCTCTTCTGCGTGCCAGCCTCCCAGGGGGCTGAGGCTGTGGGGCAAAGCACAGCAAGGCTGAGGAAAAGAGCGGGGGGCGGTCTGGGATCCTACAAGCCCCAGGCAGATGGGGGGCGGGGATGGGAAGCGTCCAGTCCCAACCCCCTCCGGGCCAGCAAGTCCCTGAGCGAGGGATCCTGTGAAGCAGCCAGCGGGTTGGGGAGGGGCCGGGGGAGGAGAGAGGGGGCCGGGGCGGGGAGCGCTGCCAGGCGAGCGTGCCAGCCCGAGGCAGGTGGGAAAGGCAGCGGCATGGAGCTGGAGCGGGGCCGGGGCTGGGCGGGCAGCGGCCAGGAGCCCTGCGCGCTGCCACTGCGCGCCGTGTAAACGGCAACTCTTGTCAACTTCGGCGCGGCGGCCACGGGACGAGTCTCCCCGGCGCCGCTCTCGGATGGGCTGAGGCCGCGGACCGAGCCGGGCCGACTTGCAGCGGCTGGACGGGCCGGGAAAGGGCCCCTCGGGCCATGCGGGGCCGGCCCGCCGCGGGGCCCCTCTGAGCGCGCCATGGCCGGGCTGCAGCCGGCGGCGCACGGCGGGGACCTCTCCATGCTCTCGCCGCCGCCGGGCCCCGGCGACCCCCGGCGGGTGGAGTTCGTGGCCCTGACCGCCGTGCAGACGGAGCAGAGCGGCGAGCCGCCCGCAGGTAGCCCCCGCCGCCTGGGGCTGCTGGGGACGCCGCTGCCGGTGCCGCCCGGGGGGGCGGCCGCCCGCTCCGCCGCCCACAAGCGGTACCGCCGCCTGCAGAACTGTCTGTACAACGTGCTGGAGCGGCCCCGCGGCTGGGCCTTCGTCTACCACGCCTTCATGTGAGTGCCGGCCGGGCCCCTCCGCCCCTAAACGCCTCCAGTCCGGGCCCCCTAGATCCCCGCTCCAGCCTGACCTTGGAGGAGCCCACCCGGGGCCACTCTGGCTCATCAACCGGCCCCCTCGGGTCCATCCAGCCCCCCGATCCCATTCCCTCATCCCCAGCGTTTGGACGGGTCCTATGTCTGCCCTGCCCCACATCTACCAGGGTCTTTGTCCGAGTTCTAGCAAGGGGTGCGTTCCTGGTTCCCATCCCAGTTCTTATCCTGCTCCTCATCTGCCATCCCTGGTTCATCACCCCAGCCATTCCCCAGTTTTCCTTTTCCCATTTCCTTTCTCTGGGGCCCGTCTCATCCCGGCTTCTTTCCTACCCTTCCTTCTCTCCACAGTCTTCTACCAATGCCACCCTACTAACCCTGAAGTCCTTTCTTGCTCCAGTGTCTACCCACTTCTAGTCCTAACCCCATTCTGCCCACCTTTCACAACCAACCTCTCCCTTCCAGTTTCTTTTTCACTCCTCTTTCCACTTTAATCCCAGTTCCCTCCAAAGAGCTCTGAACTGCCTGCAAAACCTGCTGGGGAGGGGGTTCCTGTGTCCCTCTATCTTGCCTCCTTGTCTTGATCCTGGTACTCTGACCCTTCCTCCTCCCCATCTTCACCCCTCAAATAAAGCTCAGGGCAAGACAACATTGCAACCGAAATCCCTTTAAATGTGAAGAACCCACACCTGCTTGTACACAACTTCCAAACTCTTCCAAAGTTTGCACGACTTTCCTTTGAATTCAGTTCACACCTTTCAAATCCCAGTATGTGCTGTTAATAGCCCAGGCTGTGTTCCACTAAACTGTTGTTTCCCAAGATCTTATTTTGGGGGGATTGGGCAGGGAGAGGGGAGTTACAAACAACTTCTGCAGCTTAAAAAGCCCCAAACATAAAAGTGCTTCATTGTTTGGACTTTGTGTCAAGTTTCAGATGAGGTGAGAATATCTCCCAGATCAGTTCATCTTTCTCAGTCTGTTATTTTGTAGATTTGACATGCTATCTTCTGCTTTGCATCATTTCAAATGAAACAAAAGTTAGTTTTTTAGTGTTAAAGACTAATTTTGATAGTTTATTAGTGCCAAGTCATGGAATGGACCCAAAACATAGACACGGCTTCATTTTTTAGGGGATCTGCCTTCCCCAGATATCAGTTGCTCCAAAGGTTCTGTTGCTGCCCTGAACTATCACACAGCTGTGATCAACCAGCAAAGGGAACCCCTGAAAATCTTTTCTTAGCGTGAGAAATAGTGTATGTATTAATGTAGCCCCAGGGATACTGGGTAGCTGTTGTGTAGTTTAACTTGTGTCTGAGGAAACACAAGCTTTAAGTGTTAATCTCCCTTCTACAGCAGACACAGATTTTCTCCCTGAAGTTTTTATTTGGCTTGCTGGAATTTAAAAACTGAATCTGCTTGAATATAATAAAGACCTCCATCCTCATTTGGTGAGAAAACAGAAACTCCTTTGTTTGACCAGCTACTTCTCTTTTATTTTCCATAAAATTCAAATAAAGGTTCTGCCCTGGACAGAACTCTTTTTACTCTCAAAGGCAGGAGCTGGATTGCTTAGATTTGCCAGTGTTGAGCGCTAGAAAAATATGATCTCCGCTTAACAGATGTCTGGTAGATGGGGTACATGGTATGTACAGGAGTCTGTTAATTTCATTAACAAGCTCCCTTTCTGGGGGATGGCAAAGCAAAGACAGTGTAATTTATCAAACTGTGACTTAGAAGGGAATGGAGTTGTGTGTGCGTGCGCTGGGGAGACACAGAATTAAGAGTGATTGCGTTAGAGGACACCAGCTCAGCACTGACTCTGACATAATTGGGTTTGTATAGAATACAAGGCATTAATGATCAGTCAGTTAATAGCACTGGGCAGACATTTCTTGGGTTCAGCAGGAAGGGTAATTATGGAAAACAAAAGGGAGACCGGGAGGTCTCCTAACCTTGCATCGCTCCAGTGTGAGGCGGCATTGGGCGGTGTTAATTTGGGGGGAATGGGCTTTGCCACAGAAAATTAGCGAGTTGTCTTTCCACTTAATTAGGTAACTTGCCATTTTTGTGTGTGCTTAAAAAACAGTTGCAGTGGTGCTCTGAATAAATAGGAGGCCCATAAATCAAAGAGCAGGTGTTCTGTGTCCCATAGGTGCATTTTTTCCTCTTTTAACTGGGTAATTTTAGCCAGCGTGCTTTTACTGTATTTCTACTGTATTAGTTGTACAAAGCAAAGGAAGAGAATGCAGTAGGCAAACTCTCTGTCCTGAGCCTAGGGCCTAGTTCCTGGGCAGAAGTGTTGGGGAAACTCTTTGCACAGGTAGAATGAATTGGGAGCGAATGTGTGCTTGGAAGGTCTAGATCTACAATGGCGATGCAAACTCTTACTGTTGCAACACTGAGTTTACTTGCCTTGCTGCCTGGGGAGGGGAGTCAATCAATCTCCCTATTCAATGCAGGGGGAGTATTAGGAGCCTAAAAAAGGCATCCACAAAAGCCAATGCACTGACCGGGGAGCTGCTTACGCAGCCAAGAGGAAGTGCCGAGGAGAGGGGTATAGCCAAGGCCAAAGGGAGTTAAGTGCCTGAGTCTGGGCTGGAGGAAGGATGCCTCAATTGTCAAGCACCCTTTCCTGCAGTTGGGCACCTACACCTCTGCTCCCCGGGGGATGGGTGAAAACTAGGCCCAGTCCCCTTGGGAACTTTTAGCTCAGTGTTAGCAGAAAGTAGAGAGATCCAGCATCAAATCTGCCTTATGTGACTAACCCATCTTACCAGGTGAGTGCACCAACCACTGCTTGTGCTGCGGCAGGTTTCTCTCAAGCTCTGCTCTTTGAAGCTATTCCACGCTGCACAAAAGTTATCTATTCACTGGGCCAGTGGGAGAGAGACGTACTCTGTCCTGTGGTGGTTAAGGTGTTCGCTGCCACCACCACTACCTCCTCCTCCAGTAGCTTTTCTCGGTGAGGGCCGATCCGGTAGGCAGTATCTGAAAACGCCCTTTTCCGGGGCCAGGTCCCGCAGGCAAAATAGGGAGGGCAATGCCAAGTTTGAGGATGCTGCTGAATCCAGTGTGAGCACAGCTCTGGGTGTCCAGATTTATGTGGCAGTGTGCATGCCCAGTGGCAGAAATGTAGGCACTACAAGGACTTCATGGGGGAAAGGTTTGATGTCTGGGGGTGTAGATTAGGCAGCAGCTAAGTGGGGGCTTTAAGGCTTGACATTTTGGACTTAGGTGAGGCATTTGGGTGCCTAATTCCCCTCTGTGGATCTAGTTCTTGATCTGCAGCATTAGAAGGAGACAGAAGGTTCCTATGAGAGACGAGCATGTGTCTAGAAGTGGAAGTGTGGTTGAGTGATTAGAGTCTCTGACCCAATAGAAGCACAGCTAGTTTCTCTTCTAAGACTAAATTGTACCACTATTCTGCTTCACGTAACTTGCTAGGAAGCTAGGTCTCTGGGCCACTGTTTGTCCCAGCAATACAGCCCCGCTGGTGGTGCTAATGCCCCACCTGGACAAGAGGTCTTTGGCCTACCTCATTAATCTCGCTAAGGGATTTTGATCTCTGTGGCTGAAAGGGCCAATACAGAGGTGTATCATTACGCATGCGGGAAATCTAAGCAAATGACTTGTGAGTGCCACAGCGCTGCGTCCGGGGTGAGTGCCTCAGACAGTATTCAGAGTGGCAGGTTTGCACATGTAAATAAATATCTATTTAGAACCTCTCTGGCAGCAGGTCCTTTCCTGCTTTGTTTTGTTTTCATTAGGCCAGGCGTATGTGGATTCGTTCACCCCCCCCCCCCCCCGTGTTTTGATTTAAAGCTCATAGTCTGATTATCCTAGGTCCGGAGAAGCAGTAGATTCCTTGTGCTGCCACGGGAACGAGCTTCCGAAGTGATAGAAATGTCTCCTCTGCAAAGTTTGCTGAGGCAATGTGGTCTAGCGTGATGGTTCTCAACCTCTTGTGGGTCGCAATGTGCTTGGTGGTGTGTTGTGACCCTATGGGACACACCAGACCCCCTCCCCCACCCCCCAGTTGAATCCAGCCATCTCCCCGGCTCTCTGTGACACAATCACTGCTTGTGGCACACTGTGTGTCCTGACACACTGGTTGAGAACCGCTGGTCAGTGGATAGGCCGGTAGGTCAGGGGAGACCAAGATTCTGGACCCAACTCTGAGACTGAACTGCTGCGTGGCCTGAGGTGAATCAGTTTCTCTCTCTCTCGTGTGTGTGTGTGTGTTCCCCCCACCTCTGTCTAGTCTATTTAGATTGTAAGCAGTGTGGGGCAAGGACAGCTTCTGTGTGAGAGCGAGATGGGGTGGGGGCTCATTACTGCTAGAGCTACCCTTAATGGGCAGGGTGTTGCAGCCTTATGGTGCTTGTAGAAGAGATTTGCATGAAGAGGTCGCATCCTCCCACTGCCCCAGCCTGATGTCCTTGGGGCTGGGTCCAGGTGTATCAGTGGGTTCAGCTACAGGTAGAACAAATAGAAATATTGGAATTGTCTCCTCGTCCGTTTTTGTGGGGCAGGGAGGGGATGTTCCCCACAGCTCTCTCTGTTCCGTGCCCCCTGCCCAGTTACTTTTGGATGTGTGGGGGTTGTAGTCTGGCCTGCAATGCCATTTACCCACAGCTCAGTGTCTCATTAGACCCCGTGAGGGCTGGATCAGCTTCCGTGATGCTTGATCAAGGAGGAGAGTTGAATAGCAAGAAGCTGTGAGATGCTCCACAGCAGTTTCACTCCACGCATCAGCTGGATTTTCAGAGGCAGGGATGTTTCATGACAGGGTTTATTTGGTACATGAGCAGTGATTTAAACTCCCTGGGGCATCTTTGCTAAATTGGAGTGTGTGTAGCAATTGGACACCAGTCCCAAACTGCTTGCGAGAGACCTGTCGTGATCTAACATGATGGGAGAAAGTGCCCCTGAATCTGACACTGAGAAGAGAGAAAGGAAGTCCCTTGCTGCTATAAGACTATCTCCAGGAAACTAGGAACTATGCCACACACCTGCATTCTGCTTCCGGCTCCACCAGTGAGTCCCTGCGTGATTGCAGGCAAAGTCAGGTCCCTCCCTGCCCCCCGTGCCTCAGTTTCCCCATCTTGCCAATGGAAAGCATGGTTTTCCTTAACTCTTTTTTTAAAAGTGCATGGAGATCTCCAGCTGGAAGAGCGCTGTGGGGCTGCGAAGTATTACATACCCACTGAAAAGTCTGTGAAACCACTGGTTCTGCTGCACCATGCGCTTTGCTGCTCTTTCTGCAGGCCCACAGAGTGTTCTCCCCTCTGTACCACATGCAGGATTCCTGTGAGCACTGGATGGAGACCAGCAGGCAGCCACCAGTGCATCCGCGCGCTCACTGCTCAGGCCTGTTTCACAAGGCAATGTTTTTCTCATGTGCAGTTTGCACCAGAAGGTGTAGGTCACCACTAGCTAAAGGAGTGGGGCTGGGGTTGAGGAATGGAAGAGTTGAGTGGTTAGAGCCCCGTGATTGGGAAAGGACACAGAGTCAGAGAGTTGGGACCCCTTCACTCCACTCCCCCCCCCTCCCCCGCCATCATAGACCAGCACCAATCAGAATGTGGAGTCTGATCTATGGCAGTCTTGGTGCAATGCCAGCAGCCGTAGCCAGGAGTTCACGGTTCTCCTCCCTCGTCTTAGTTTAGGAGAGCTATGTCACAGTGCCAAAGGGATAATGGTGTCAGACCTCATTAAGAGGGGGAGAAGTGGGTATGCTTTAAGCTAGTGAGAGGGCAGGATGGATTTGTTGCTTGGTAATGGGGCATCTGAATTCCTGGAGGAGATCAGATGGGCCAGCCTTACTTCTGTAACTGCTCAGATCTCAGAGTTGTTTCTGAGGGTGCTTTTTCTTTGTTGGTTCTTTTTTTTTTCTTTTTCTTTGGTACGTGCACAGATGTGCTGAAAAAGAGGTTTTTCCAAGGAATTCATGGTGGCAGCTGAAGCTGCGTGGCGTGGAAGTGGTGGCGGCTGTGGCTTATACAGCCATTTGGTGTGAAAGGGAGGGAGACTCTTGCTTACACACCATCCAGGCCCTTGTCCTTGCTCCTCGCTCCCCGCTCCCTCCATTTGCACTACAAATAACTACAGCAGAACAGGCTCTTGCATCCCTAGGACAGCACCTTGCTTGGCAGCACGTTGCATCCTCCTCACCACCCACCTACCCTTCCATTAGAGCCTTGAAGTCTAAACATGCCCTTCCTCGATGTGGGTGCTGGAGACTGAGCTTCCTGCTAGCTGGATCCTAACCCTTTGTGGCATTCTGGAAGCCTTCAAACAAGAATCTGATCTGTTGTCAGAGGGACTGCATTCTCTCTGTCTTTGGTCATCCTCCCCACTTCCATACCTGCGCAGTATTTTCTGGACTTTGCTGGGAAGGATTTAGCACCAGGGGACTCCTGTCGAATGAGCCCAGGAGGGACACGGGGAAGGCCCCATGATGAAATTCTCCTGGGAAGCTGCTTTCAGGCTGCAAGGTCCCCTTGCACACCACACCTGTCCCAGCAATAGTCATGGTCTGTGGCTGTGTCAACTGCATCTAGAACCCTTGGGTATGATCTTCTTGGTCGTTATCATGAGCTTTGTTATTGGGTCACAAACTTGGCATAAAGACCCTGATGTGGGCTCAGGGAAAAGGTTGCACACACTCTGCCTTGGGAACTAGTTTTGGGTTGCTACCAGCTTTTTGATTGGCTGTCTTATTCTCTAGATTGAAAGGTCTTTGGGGCAAGGACTGATACCCGAGGTGTGGACAGCTCCTAGCTCCACCCCTGATCATGATCTTTGGGCGCCATCAAAACACAAAGAATTTATAACTAGCAAACGTGGCAAGATGCCACCTTTCTTCTTAAAGGAATGGCAAAGGGGCTGATGTTGAAGACTGGGGATGCCGTTGTGGCCTGGGGCAGATCACGTCTTCAAAGTCCTGAATTGTTATAAATCCTGTTGAATAAGGTAGTGCTCCCCAGCCAGCCAGGAGCGAGGCTCCACTGTGCTAGGTGTTGCACAAGCACAGAGTAGCAGACAGTTCCTGCCTTGAACAGCTTGCAGCATGAATCTGAACGATTGCCTCCCTCTTCATGTATTGTTAGAGCTGGCTAAAAAGCTGGGTATGGTGTGGGGGGCGCTCAGCGTTTCTCTTTCTGCCCAGTTTCGCTTGCCTTCCCTGCCAAGTTCCCGGAGTGACTGAGAAAGGATATGCAGGAGCACTTGTTTCCTTTCACAAGTGAAATAATGTTGCACTTTCCCCTTTTCCTCACCCCCTAAACTCTCATTTGGTGGAACCCTTTCTATAAATACTGTCGCCACTTGGCAATCGATGCAGGAAGTTGACACGGTTTCACCCCGTGCTGCAGCACTCCACACTTTGGAATGGTCTGTTAAGTCTGCTTTTCTCTGTGCTCTCGTGTATCTGCCTAATCTACACGATCCTAGCCAAAGGGACAGCTCTAGAGAGGAACTTGGAGAAACCTAGAAGTTGTTCTGTATCTCCCAGATACTTAAAATCCTGCAATCTGTGGCTAAATAGGATCTCAGCTTTCTGTTGTGCTCAGAATACACAAGGGGACCTGAAAGTGCTCTGGAAAGGTGCTGGGAGATCTGGTTTCTCTTCCCATCTACCCCAGGGTTGGGACCTGGCGCATGGCAGGCTTGCATACCTACGGCAAGGACCACTGACCTTGTCACCTGGTGAAATTGGCAGATAGGCAGGGAGGTGGGATCCCAAGCAATACAGCCTTCTTGGTTTTTTGTGGGGAGAGATTTGGAAGGGTATTGTGGGTTTAGAATGCCGAAGCTCGTCACTTTAGGGCAGAATAAACTCAAGGTCCATCTACTGAGGTATGGACCCTGAACAATCTGCAGGGATGAGTGTCTAATGTAGACATTCTCTTTTGCAACCAATAGTTCCCTCTCTGCCTGCGCAGGCTGCTCCATTGTCTCCCACTTTTCATCATTTCATCATCAAGATGGAGTAGTTAACTCTGATTGTGACACAATGGTTACTGTTTCCTGTTGAAAGATCAGTCCACAGGCACGAAGAGTAAGTGACTTGCTGAGGGTCACTGGGAGAACTGAGAATAGACACTCGGTTTGTGACGTAGACGTGGGTGCTGTCTTCCTTGATCACTCTGACTCAGAAAGAGGGTTTGAAATGGCTAAAATGAAACTACACCCTGTGCTTTCCTTTGTTAAAACCCATTTAAGATCCCAAAGCTGTGTAAATTAGAGCCAAATAAATATTAAGCACTCTCCAGTGATTCAATAAGGATTTGAGTCTTAATCACTGTAAATTGGGACAATATTCCTTCTCTTGTCCCTTTAGGTCAGAGTCTCTCTGGCGCAGGGACTGTATCTTCCTAGATGTCCGGATAGAGTTTAGCATAATTGGCCCCAATCTTGGTTGAATTTGCTTTCCATGTACTGAGAGGTAGCACCTATAAGTCCCAGTAATGGATTAGAACTCTGTTGTGCTAGGTGCTGTATAAACACAGAACAAAAGAGCCTCAAAGACTTTTCAGTCTGAATACACCACTGCAGACCTTAGTTGCTACTGTAATAGAAACAAGAACTGGACTCAAAATATATTTTGGGGGTAGGAAAAAATTCATGTAACTTTTCTGTTCTCACAACGTCTCCTAGGAGTGTTTGCCCCGGCACTTTCTGTGCCAGAAGTCCCCAGATTACCATGGCATTCCCTGACCATGAGCAGCCAAAGCTGGGGATCTACACCTGTTTTCCCTGTAAGCTTTCCAGTTCTGTTTATGCAAACTCTAGTCATTCAGATCAGTTGCAGATAGCTGCCTCTCGCTCCACCTCTCCTTCCTCTAGGCGTTCAGAGCTGAACCTCAGACCCTCTTTTGCAGTTGACCAGTCACTTTCAATATTGCTGCTCTGGAAGAAGAGGGGTCCTACCAGCTTGCATGAGTGGTTATGAAACTGCCGGGCACTGAAAACTTGCCTCAGCAGAATTTGCTTTCTTAGAGGAATGTTTCATTAAAAGAGCAATTTGACCAGGAGCAAATTACAGAAGAGTGAACCAATAACAGCAATAACAAAACCCAACCCCTAACATTTATAATTCTACCCCCTCCCCGCCATGCACTCAGCTGCAGTCTGCAGACCCGTTTACCTTGCTTCTCTTGTTAGTGTTGATTTGATGCATTCTTATTTACAAACCTTCTTGTCACAAATCTCACCTGCGTGGCCAGAGTTCAGGATGCAATCAGAGGGAAAAGGCAAATTGGAACCTACTGGGCCTTGGTCTCCTTGTTTCTGCATCGCTCACACTGCCTAATGACAGCCTGACACCGCAGAGAGTGTTTGCTTTTGTGTGGTCCCATCATGTCTCCTTGTATGTGTACCCAGGAAGAGCTCTGAGGCTAATTCAGCTTCAGAAGAAGACAGAGACTATGCAAGGTAGCATTTCTCTCTCTCTCTCTCTCTCTCTCTCTCTCTCAACTGGAGACACTGGGCGATATCCTCTGAGGAGGGGCTGGGAGCTCTAATCCTCTTTCTGACACAGATTTCCTAGGTGGCCTTGAGCATCTCAAATAACAACTCTCTGCCTTTGTTTACTTAGCTGTAATATGGGAACAGAGCAGTCCTGACCTGAGGAATCCGGAGCGGGAATTAGCTACACATGCCCCTAACCCTGGGCATGGGGGAAGGCAGGGGTGGCTTACTCAGATGCTTTACTCTGCAGCCAGGATGAGGCCACCTGGGAGATACCCTGAGTCAGAGGCTTTGGCCATGCCTCCCCATTGATCAGCCCATCCTCTGTGCATGTGCAAAGGAGGCAAGCATCTTGTGTTACTGCCCTGACCCTCAGGTGGACTTTCCTTCCCTGGGGGTGCTCTGCTTCTGGGTCCCTTGTGGCAGAAGCTGTCAGGATGGGGGTGGGCCATAAATCACAACCTATGTCTATACAGCATTTTGAAGATGAAGCCAGCTAGAAACGAGTGACAGATTCTTCTTAACTTTGTTGATATGAACTTTAGCCTCTGCAACTTAATTTCAGCCTTGCTGGACACTGCCCAAGGCCAGCCCTAAATGTCCTCCTGTGTAGATGGGGCAGTTGTCTGTGCAAGGACCACACAGCTGGCCGAAGAGCTGCTGGATTGCTTGGGGCAAGGTCTATCCGGGACATCACTGTGTGGCGAGCCAAGGTCCAAGTCTCCAGCACAAGCAGCCTGCACAGTAACCATCTTGTGTCTCTTGTGGGTCCCTGTGGACACTGGAATGGCTCAGACAGCCCAGGGGAAAACAGTGGGGATGAAACTAATGTTAAATGTTTCTGACCCCCTCCTAGCCAGCACTGTAACCCGCTGGTTGGGAACCAATCTGCTGACAGCTGATATTTTCTGGTGGTTCTTTTATTATTATTCCCTTGCATCCTATTACTAGAGCGACTTGCAAGGCACAGGAGCTTTTCTGCTGGTTTCCTCTTCCCCTGCGGCTCGCTTCACCCTGCCAGTAATGCAGCAGAGGCTGAATTTGACCCTGAGCTGGATGGGTTGTTGATGAGGGAACTTGAATCTGTTGTCCATGAGGCATGATTTGTGATGGATTTAGGTGTAAATGCCCTCTTCTCCAACAGAGAGTCTGAGAGGGTGCAGTGGAAAGAGAGTCTGAGAAGTTGCAAAATCAAACCAGAAACTGGTCAACACAAATGGTAGACAGATGGGACGGGATGAGGGTCAGGTAGTCCGCTGCTTTTGTGTTGCAATGTTTTGTCAGGCTGCTTTCTTGGGCTGAGATCTGCCTTGATTTCTATCTTCTCCTGCCAAGTGAACATGAGTGAATCAGCACCAAGGAACAGTCCCTAGAAATCTCAGAATGTCACTGGTTCTGAGTTGAAGCCATGCATCTTTCAGTGGCACAAACCAGGCTCAAGGTTCACCCTGGAGATTTAGGTTTGTCTCCATCAGCTAGAGATGGGACTAAATCAGAGCTAACTTCTCTACCCAGGGCAAATTTTGGTTGTGGCTTCAGAATTGGTCCTTGTGAGTGTCTGATCTGAATATCCCTGAAACCTGAGGTCTGAGTTGAGTCTGAACTCTGTAGCTGAGGCTGGTGCCTCTGATGATTTCCTGGGCACCCTGGGTTTAAGTCTCAAATTTGCAACAAACTCCCAAAAGCAGGCCAGTTCCACAGTGCACCCAGACATGCCCAGCTCTGCTGGTGACACGAACAGTCATGGATGCGCCAACCCATGAACGTAGATCTTGTCCAAAGAACCAGAACGGGACACACAGAGGCTCTGTGCATCCTTGGAGGTGAGGGAGCCACCACCCACAGCCCCCTGAAATGAGCTGACCCTTCAATCAGCCCCAGCCAGAGACCCTCTCCCCCACTTGAAGCTGGGGGGAAAGAGAACTGAGCTGGGGTGGAGTCTGGTTTAGGGGGGGGAGGTGTTGGTTCCCAGTTCTGCCACCACTGCATTGGGTGTGAGTCAAGTCAGTTCCCTTCTCTGTGCCTCAGTTTACTCCTGGGTAAAATGAGTGGGTACCTGCCTACCTTTCAAGGGCTGGGCAGCTTCGTTAATAGCAGTCACTCACTTTGAGACCCTGGAGACAAGGGGTTGCTGGGGGACGAAGTGTTGCTGCCCACAGCCTTGGCAGGATGCAGGTGGGGTAGGAAATCACAGCTGTAACAAAGGAAAGGCACCAATGTCAGGTGGCGGGAGCAGATGACGCTTAGAGTGTCCTGTCTGCCTTGGTTCCCTGAGGAACCCAAAGGCTGGAAGCTGCCAGCACTGGGAAAGGCTCCGCGCATGGAACACCTCCTGCACCTGTATCCAGAGGCACCTTCGGTGAGATGCCTGCTGAAGAGAGGGCTGGGCAGGGCAAGGCAGTGTTGCTTGTTGCTGCTGCTGAAACAGCCAGTCAGGCCCCTCCAGGAACAGAGTTCTTAATGTGACCCGCCCAGAGCAGCCCTGCTGGAAGGTCTGGCGGGGAGTTACTGGTGTGCCCTGGGTAAATCCCCAGCAGGTAGCCTGGAGGAGGGACAATCTTTGGTTATGGCACTGGCCTGCGACTCAGGAAATCGGGATCCGGTACGGTGGGTCCCTGTGTGTGTCACTCCATCTCTTTGCATCTCTCTTCCCCCAGCTGTAAAATGGGGACAGAAGCACTCGTCTGTTTCGATTGCAGGCTCTCTGTGGCAGGGCCCGTCTCTTGCTGAGCGAGTGTGCAGTACCTCAGCCAGTGAGAGTAGCTCTGCATGAACCCTGAGCCCAGCTCAACAGGATCTGGACTTGAGCGTCCAAACTGCACAGTGAATCTGGGTTTACACTCGCCGGAGCCTGGTCTTGCAGGCATGCTAATGCATCCACACTGCAGTGTACATACCTTCTGATTTGGGTCTGCCGCTTTACCTGTGTCTACTCTGCAAAATGACAGGAATCTTGGACCCTAGTCACAGGGGGACCCAGGCTCTGACCCCACCTCCCTCGCCTGCAGGATCCTAGGATCTGCTGAATGATTGCTGACCCGATTCACACTGATTTGTGTGTGGACAGGTTTAGCCTGCAATGTAGACATACCCCAAGGTGCCACTGTCACACGAACAGCTCAGGCACTGCTGTTTTTAATGGTACCTCAGGACTTCACTTAATAGATGTGGAGCAATTGCACATCTGCCTGCCTGCTCCTCCCCCACTGTGCACTGTCCATATGTTCATCTCCCTTCGGCTCCGCTAATTTGGTGCCAGAAGCTGACAAACTAGAGAAGCTCTCTTCAGCGAGTGAGCAGGGGATTAAACACGCGTAAACTCCAGCGTCCCTCCAGCCGCCACTTAATGCAGCTCCACTTAAACCTGGCAGATACTTTTCCCTGGCGAGCAAGAGCGCAGTTTATGTAATGGCTCCAGCGCGCCCCCCTTCAGCATCTTTATTCCCCAGTTTTTAAATCTGATTTGAAGAGGGAGAAAGCAGTTGGTCAGCCAGCCACTTTCAGGCACATACCACATCGTTTAGCTGGCTAATGCTAATGGACACGCTATCTCTCACGACTTTTTCTTTAATATTGTGCATGGCCAAAAGCTCCTTCCACTTGTTGCTCTCAAAACCCAGAATGTGGAGGGAAAAAAATTCAGTCCATCTCTGTAGTATCAGCATGCTCCCCCCTCCCCCCACCATCTTCAATATGTTAGCCTCACTAAATTCTCACGCATTAGTGTTGTTATCCCTATTTCTCAGAGAAGGGGAAACTGAGGGACAGCACAACTCTGGGGCTTGCCCACGATCATACAGGAAGTTTATGGTAGAGGAAGGAATTGAACGCAGGTCTCCCAAGTAGAGTAGAGTTGGGCCATTTTCCTCTTCATTAAGGCTCACTACCCCTATCAGCAACCTCCCTAAGAAATGGAGGAACAGAGGGTGCATCCACACTTGTAAATTAAGTCGACTTAAGCAAGCTTAAGTCGACTTAATTTACTCTGCGTCTACACTACACTTTCCTTAAGTTGACTTCAACAAGTTGCTTAAGTCAACTTAATTTTCATTGTCGACTTTATTAAACCTCCTTTTAATTCGACTTTGGGCTTAAGTCAACTTTCTAAAGTCGACTTAAGCCAGTGTAGACCTGGAGTAGCCCTAAGTCGACTTAGGGCTACCCCAGGACTGCACCAATGCCCTCCCTGCTGAGGGGGCACAGGGGGAACCTGGCATGCCCCCCCACAGGGCAGGGCAGAGCCCTGCCCACCCTGCCCCTATGCCCTGCCAGGGTCCCTGGCCCCCTTTGCCCCATTGTACCCAGGTACAGTGGGGCACAGGCTGAGCCCCCTGACAGTGGGCAAGGGGTGTGCCCCCTGCCACCGTGGACCTGCCCAACATCCCCCTAGCACCTAGAAGTCGACCTAGGCGTCCAGTGTGGACACAGGTCGACTTTGTAAGGTCCCCCCTAAGTCGACTTAAAATTTAGGTGTAGACATGCTAAGTGGACTTAACTAAAGTCGACCTAAATTTACAAGTGTAGACATAGCCAGAGAGATTAACTCCACTGTCTTGGGTTACTTAGTGGCCCATCCCCAACCCTAGGGCCTGATTCTAGGCTCTTTGCAGACAGCTTAGCATCCATGACTGTGAGTTTCAGATCTAATTGCTGAGACCCCCAAAGCCAGTGGCCACTCTTGCAAATATTGACAGAATGGTTTGGCTGACTGGCACCACGGGCCTCCCTCGGGTTTTAAAAATCACAGAGGTGCGCTCCTGTTGCCCCAAGGGAAGCGAATTCTCCAGGTCTTGAGGGCCCTGCTCTTTGATGGATGGGACGAGGGGAGCAAGAGCCCCAGGACTGAACGCTTGCCATGAAATATTCACAGGGTGTCCTTGTATTGTTGGGCACTTATTGAGTGTTCTGAATGTTGCTGTCAGCGCACGTGGAATGATGGATGGACTCTGCGAGTTAGTGCTCTGCCACGGAAGGGTAAGGAAGGGAAGACTAGATCGGAAGAAGGCTGAGGCATGATCTTGGATAGCTTAGGGGAGGCATTGAGTGTCTCCAGGAGATGACCAGACAGAGAAAATCAGCCCTCTAGCTTCTTGCTCGGTAAAGAGGGGGGATGTTGTTCCTCCTTGCCAACTCCCGGGACATAGGATTCCTGGGTTGTCTGCCCCGATTTGCTCTGAGCCCTTGATCAAATCACTTAATCTTCCTGTGTTGTGGCATCCTCATCTGTAATGGGTGGCTGACGATAGTGCCTCGTTCACAAGGCAGCTGGGAAGTTTGCCTGGTGTTTGTAAAGCATGCTGATGTCCTCGGGTGAAAGCTGATACATTCAGTCATGTTTTCTAGCTCTGGGATGCCGACGTTGCTGTAGAGGCGGCTCTTTAGAGAGAGATTTAGCAGCCGACCGCAGTAAGCAAACTGGCTGCTGGTTTGGCATTTCACAAGTCAAAGGGAACGTGTTACTGGTTATTTACGGCAGTGCCTGGCCCTGACTCCTTCTGCGGCTCCTTCCCTCTTCTTATTGACTCACCCTTGTGCCTGTGTTTTTATAAGAAGAACCTGGGAAGTTTCAGCTTGAGGCTGGAGCCTGCGTCTCTTGCATCATCTGGCAGAGACCACTTGGAACAATTTCCATCCTCTGGAGCTGAAGCACGTCTCTCTGTAACAGCACCCTGGAACGTGGGCTTTGGGGTCCTGTCTGGATGGAGCCACTGAGGGGCTGATGTCATCCTGGCCAGGGAAACTTTTGTGAGGGTTTTCCCGCAGGAGTAGGAGGGTATTGGAGAGTGCTTTTTAAAAATCCAATGACCTCCCCATGCACAACTCCCATTGACTTAACTGGCTCCGTCATTGGCTGAGGAGTTTTTCCAGTGCCTGGCTCGGCATGAGGTGTATTTTAAAGAATGTAGTTTGTGGGGCTGTTGGGAGAGCTGTATGGAGAGCGGGGAGGTGATTCAGGGTTGGAGGGTTGTCATCAGGAATGTCGCCGAAAAAGCCTCTTGTGCCACACACCTGTCTTTCTCACCCACAGCAACTCTGATGCGCTGCACTGATTCTCATTGGCACTGAGTCTTGGAGGCTGGGTCAGGTGATTTGATCTGGCGCTAGAGGCCAGAAGCAGCTGTGTAGATTTTCCAGGTCAGCCTGGAGCCTGGACTCTAGACCATTCCTTGTGCTCTGGGTTTGAGTCCCGGCTTCAGCTGGATCCGGAGCATCTACATGGCTGTTTCTAGTCCTGGACTGTGAGCCTGAGTCAGTTGACCTGGTCTCTGAGACTTTCTGCCGTGGGTATTCAGTAACCTTGTCTAATTTGCTACCTTCTCTGTGCTTCACAGATCCCATCTGTGAAATGGAGAGAAATATACTGACCCACATTAGTGAGTGGGTGATGTAGCCACCTCTGGAGTGGAAGCTGACAGCCGTTTAATGACCACAAAAGGCTACCCAACAATTCCAGCCCGGAAGAAAAGAGGAACAACGTATCCGTTCGATGGTCCAGGGGGATTTTAGGAAGGCAGAATATAATTGTCTGCTTGGAGTTTGGCCGGAATCAACATTCTCCGTCTTAGGATCATGGATTGAAAAATGATTTAGAGGAACAACAACCACCACCATAAAAAAGCCAATGCTGCAGTTTCCCAGGCCTGATGCACCGCCACCAGTGCGTAAAATTAAGTGACTAAACCACAGAGTGAAACTGTGGATTGATTTTTTTTTTTCTTTCTCCTGCTAGATTCTGACCAAATCTTTTCTAAGTTCCAGTGCAGCTCGCTACCTTTCCCTGAAAACCCTCACGTGCTCCATTCCCTCACCTGTGTAGGTGATAAGGTGCATCTGCCAGGATTGATTTTGCAGGGCAAAGAGAACACTGCAATTTACAGGAAAAAGATCTCCCGTTTGATACCTCTGCAGCGTTCCCAGCAGAGGCATGAGGCTTAGACACACTGAAGGAGTTAGAGTTTAATGCTAAAACCAGATCCCCTGAGACTGAGTGCAAGTAAAATGGCTGAGTCAGCAGAAGGAATCTGCTTTCTCTTGCTTTCCTGCCTGGAATTCCTTTTCTTCTGTAATTGGGTCCGTATGTGTTGAGGCCTGGATCACTCAGAAGGGGATCGGCTCTCAAGGGGAGCCTTTTGCATCTAGGTCACCAGTGCATATTCAACCCAGCTTGGTAGTGAGACCAGTCCATATCTTCTGGGAGTTTACTGGCTCTCAGAAAGGCTGGATTGTAGTCTTTAATACCAGAAGCATTCTAAGGTCCACTCTTTTCTTGCACCCTCGAAGGCTTCTGTTATCCAGTCTAATTTGTAATTAAACCTACTGCCTTTCTGAAAGGCTCCAGCTATCTCCCTCAGCCATGTTCTCATGTTCTCCAGCCTTTCAGAAACCAGAAAGTGATTCTGTGGCCTCTAAGCCATTGAACACAGCTGATACGCAGATAGTTTTACTTGTGGGTCATCCATCCCGAATGCGCCTGTGTCTTGGCAACTTCTTGTGCCTGTTGTGCAGGCCAACGTGTTAGCTCTTTCTGCTCCCACCTTTCCCCGTGCACAGGCTTGGGGTGGAAAAGAGAAGACTCAACTGGTGGCTGGGAGAGGGGAGTGCTGCCAGTTAGGGTTTAAGATACAGCAGCAGGGCTGCAGCTTTGTATGATTATGTATTGGCAGGACTGGAAAATCAGAAGGCCCAGACTGATGCTTGTGAGAGTGAAATTATGGGGATGTATTTTGCCAAGAGTATTCTTGCTCCGTGGAACAGGCCCTGACTATCACCCCAAATTCCGAGGAAAAGGTGAGATTACAAAGTCACTGGCTCTTTTCTGCCTTACTGAACCCTGCGTCTAAGTTGCTGCCTTCCTCTTGTACCAGTCTGTCGCTGGAGCTTACGGGTCTGTCCTCATGTGGATAACTTGCTTTGCAAGAGGCCTGTGCAATGTTCCTTTTCCCCACTTCGTCCACTAGGCACAGGCCAGGGAGGGCAATATATCACTTTATCCTGCCGGGAACCCCAGAGGTGGAAAGCTAACATAATGCCTTCCCTGGCAGCATGGTCTGGTCCTCTGTCTATGGGCCACGTCCCCATTGAAGCCGCAGGGAATTTGGCCAAGTCTCGCTGTAACTGGCCCCTCGGCTTTATGCAATTGAATGGAGCCTGCCTGAGAGGCGCAGTTGTGACTTGGAGGCTCGGCTTGGCGTAGAGGTGAGCGTCTCTGTATCCCATTCTGGCTGTTGTGGAAAGCTGCCTGTAGGCTGGTCACCATCCCAGTGTGGCTGAAACAGGATCAGAGCAGTAGGGCTGGCTCAGTGGGTAGCACTAACCCTCGTGTTTCCCCTCTCCAGAGGCCTTGGCATTCGTTGTTTTCCCTGCGGAGCACCTGCTTCCAAGCAGCCTCCATCAGGCCTGCTCAGGCTGACCCTATTTTTATACATGCTTGGCAGGCGTTGGGAAGGAGAGTGGGGCCCCAGCGGCCCTGAGCGACGCAGCTGTCCCCACACGTCAGACTTGAGTCCTTCCCCTTCCTGGAGCCGGCAAGTCTTGGGACACCCGGGGTGGCATTCACTAGGCCAGTGACGTGCTTGGCTCCCCACAGTCCTTGCCCTCTTCCGCCCCCACCCCTCCGGTCCAGCTTTTGGCTAGTGGGGATGTGAGTCAGGAATGAAGTGGGGGCGGGTTGAGCACAAGTTGGCAGTCATGCACACCAGCTGTCGGCATCCATCCAGGCCCTGCTCCCACCCTGCAGGATCAGTGCTATGGTCCCATCCTGTCCCAATCGATTGAGCTTCCCTGCTTCTTTGGGACAACTCTGTCAGGAGCTAGGGTCTTGGGTTTCTCACTGAGCCTGGGGCTAGGCTGTTTAGCCCTCAGCTGGGCTGCGGCAGAATTTCCTGGCCAGCCAGCCCACCTTCTTGCAGACCCATTGGTCCCCTGCAGCCATATAATCTCAAGGTCACTGGCTGCTCAATGCTGCACTCTGTCCTGGGCCTGACCCTGGTGCTGACCCTTGCCTTGTCTCCTGGTTCCTGCCTGTGACCCCTGGCTCTAACCACCACACCAGGGATCTAGCTCTAACCATTAAGGAAGGCTGCCCACCTCCCAGACTCTGACAACTGTTCTATAGCTTAATACATCTACCGCTTGAGACGCTTTCCCTTGCTGTTCCTCTGAAATGTTCACCGGCTGGGTTTAATCTCAGATCCCTGCCTCCTTGGGTGTTGTGCACATTAGAAATACTTTGGCTCCACTCCTGGTATTGCTTGTATGAGTTACTCTTTTATAATAGGAGTGGCTTGAGGTCTCAGCCTAAAGCCACAGTGAGAGACGGTCGTTGCCCTGAAGAGAAAGTTTTCTCCTTCGACTGCAATGTCGGTGAAAGTCTGGTGGTAGTGCTTTTTTAGGTCGGTCTATTGGATAGTAGCTAACACAGGGCTCAGTGCGCCCCTCCCCCCCATGCCTAAATAAAGAGCTTGTGGTGCTGACATTTTCACCGCTGTCTTCTGCCTCCCCTTCTGCCACTGAAAGCACCACCGGTAGTGCCTTTTTTTGGCAGCAGGGGTCTTTAGTGCACCCCATTGCCATTGCTGAAAGATTTGCCGGGTGGGTGTGCGGTGCGGTGTGCTCTGCACTGCCATCAGAAGAAATTATGGCAGCGGCCTTTCGGCGGCGGGGACCCTGCACACGTAGGGGTGCTTGAGTTTTTTGGCTGGCCCCCAGGTGTGCAGGGGATTTGTTGAGGCCTTCTTTAACAAAATTGCTACCTGGGGATTGCTAAACTGTCCTGATAAACATCCATCTGAAAGGCCAGGATATGATCTTTGGATCACTTGACAATGACCTGGCACTGGCCGCTGTTGGGAGATGGGATACTGGGCTAGATGGACCATTGGTCTTAGGCAGCATGGCCCTTCTTGTGTTATTCAGTGGTGAATCCATTAAAGTTGGTGGAATGAGTGCAGGTTTATGCTCTTGGAGCAGAGGAAAATGTGGCTTCAGAAGTTCTTGCCAATGCTGAGTTTTTTGTTTTTTTTTGTATTAACTTATTTTGGTCTCTGTTTCTCTCTGTGTTTTGATCCCATCCCACCAGTATCTGTTTGGATGCCAGGCTAGATCCTGACCAGCTTACATGACTGTCCCTGCCTGAATTGAATGCTGAGGCATGTTTAATGTCATGTTAGCAACCATGACTCCCTGCGGGGCATGTTCCAACATGCTGTAACTCTGCAGTCTGGACAAGCCCTGCAAGCTAGCAAGAATTCTGAGATATTCATGTCTGTCTTCCACAATAGCTTCTATTCAAACCCTACAGAGAGGTGTGCAATCCTTGAACTCAAGGCTTTAAGCCTTTCTGGGGCTGGAGAGAGGTGTAGGAAGAGTGGGAAAGGAGAAGACCTCCTAAAAGACCCCTTTCCATCCTCTTCTAGGTCAGTACTAAATGCGATGAGTATGTATCTTACCTGATGTGATGGCACGTGCGTGCATGTGTGCGTGCATGCGTGTGGCAGTGACGGCATTGGCTACAGGCCAGGGCGCCTGGGCTCTTTGCTCAGCCAGTGCCTCTGACTTGCTGTTTGACCTTGGATAGGTGGTTTTGTGCTTCCACTTCCCCCTCCGTATAAAACAGCGGGTAATGATCCTCCAGCAAGTGCGTAAGATCTCTGGGAAGATTTACGTCTATCTCCAGCACTGTTGGGTGCAGTGGGCCAGGTTCCTTGCGTCCTGAATAACGCTGCTGGCATCAGGCCAGGCTCACGCGGGAAAGCGAGGAGTGGAATTTCTCTCCAGCAATTCAATTCCTCAGCAGGCCATTCCGTGAGCCTGCAGAGGCAGCATCCGCCAAAGCCCCCGCTTTGAATATCTCACCGCCTGCAAAGAAGGGCTGTGTTTGTTTGGCAATATTCGCAGATAAACAAGGGCAGGCTCAGTGCCATGGCAGGTGGAAGGAAGCAACAGCTGCCCTGGGACTGGAGGACGGAGAGTAAAGGCCTGGCCTCCTTGCGGCAATATTCTTCAGCCATCAGATGAAAGTGGGACTTGTTCTCTCTGTAGCCATGGGCCATGACCCTGAGTCACAATCTGTACATTCAGGGCTTGATCCTGCAAAGTGCTGGCCGCTCTGACCCCAGTCCTACAAAGGATTTGAGCAGTGCTTAGCCATGAGCATTGATGGCGACCAGCACAGTGCAGCGTTGACTCTTGAATGAGTCTTTCTTCTGTGCTGCGTGTGGGGCTGCACTGATCTTGATGGCACTGCCATCCATGTGTTCACTGGATTGGTACCTCCTGTTGTTTGAATCTGAATAAACTCAAAGCAAAACTTGCTCCCGACTCTTGCCTTCCAACTGCAGTGAAACCTGAATGTCACAAGGGCCGTAAACTGGTCCTGACGGCTGCCAGCCTCATTTAGCAGCTCCCTGGCCTTCCTGATGCAATGACATACAAGGTTTCCAGCTTGGAGCATACCCCAGAACCAGAAGTTTCTGGGGTCTGGAGAAACCACGTCAGCAAAGCTATCTGGGGGGAGAGGCAGCTTGGAAGGAGAGTAAATGGAGAGGGATATGATCGATTTAGAACTGGGCATGGAGGGTGGAAGAGGCTGCGGCCTCATGGAGCTCCCTGAGCACTTGCATGATGGAGTTTTAAAGAGGGTTTCTGAAGGAGTCATGTTATTTTTCAGGAGTGCTTATGGCTAAGATGGGCAGCCTCTGGGTAAAGTAGTCAAGGTTGCTTCTCATGGTTCCTTGGTGTTTCATTTTCCAGGTGGGACCTGGCCAGCTATCCTGTCTATGCACCCCTGGTCCTTCTGGTGGCATACTAGGCACTATGGGTCACTTGGGAAGAAGTTTCTCTCTGTGCTCAGCAACCTAAGATCAACTTCTCCCCTGTCACAAGCCATGCACAGGACTGTCTCTACCCCCAAGTCCTGCACCCTAGTGTGTGTGGGCCTGGTGACTCCTTCATCACAGATCTGCAGGCCCTGCCCCCTTCCAGTAGTGCTCTGCACTTGTGGAGCCCATGAGGCAGTGCAATTTCCTCCCCTCATGAGCCCTTCCCAGCTGCTGTCCCAAGCCTGTGGAGGATGGTGCATAATTTCCTTCTATATTGAAGTGACTCTGAGGGTCTCTTAATACGGCCAGGCTTTGAACCCAAATCGCTAGAGACAGAAATCCACCCTGTCCCCTGAGTGCAGATGTTGGAGTGCAAGGCTGACACTGAGTGTCACATCTTCCCCCTCTGCTGGCTGGTCCACATGGGATAACAGTCTACTACTGCTGCCAGCTAGCAGCATGGCTCATTTAGCTCAGAAGGGCAAGGTTTGGGCTCTGTTGCTGAATGTAGAGGGTTTGGGCCTGGCACAGGGAGATATGTTAATGGGGCCCTCCTCAAGTGGCAGGGTTGCCCCTGGGCTCTACGTGTGTGGATCCTTCTCAACTGCTGGCAGGTGGCAGCTCCTGGGTGCCGCATGGGAGAGCGTGGTGCCCTGCCAGTGCAGGGACAAGGGCTGGAGTCTCTAACACAGAGCAGGATAAACAAGGCGGCTGCCCTCACCATGGTTACCGGGCGAAAACAATCTTGCGCCGCAGCAGATTATTTATATCCCTCCGAGCCGATCGGCTGCCTTCTCTGGCTCTCCTAAAAGGGCGACGGAGCGAGGGACAGTGGATTTATAAGACATGCTGTTTATATAAGAGCCAGACAGGGCTTAGTGCTCATGGGAGCTGAATCCCAGGGTGGAGAGATTGGCAGCCCTCGGCCCAGGCTGGGAATTGAAGGGGGCAGGATGTTGGAATGAGGCCATCTTTCCCGGGACCAGGCCTCAGGTCTCCTGGGTGAGCAGGTGTCCAGGAACTTGGTGGAAGGGCCATTTCCCTGAAGCGTTAGGGCAGCAAAGTCAGTGCTGACTTGGAGAGCCCCCTGTGCTGTGAGCTACCCTGGCAGCCAAGTGCCCTCACCTGTGGGGCAGGTGCGCTAGGGTCAGCCCAGCCCCCCACACCAAGGCATCTTCTGCAGTCAGGTAACAACCAACCGTGGTGGCTCCCCCATCTCTGGTGTTAAACGCAGGTCTGGGACTAGCGCAGATGGGCCAGACCCCTGCGTTTATCCAGTTCCCCCCCACATCGTGCGGAGGCCTGAAAGTGACACCATCCCTTCCTCACTAGCAGTAAACCATTCTCAGCCCCACAGGCAGAAGGGGCCAGAGCCAGCATTGCCACCTTTTCCCAGACACACATTCCTTCACCACCATGGCAGAGAGTGCCTGTCGCACCCTGGTGCTGCTGGCCAGGTGTCAGCTCTTGGGACTTTGCTGGGCTGGGATGTTCCCGGCTTGCACACTGTCTGTAGAAGAGTGCCTCGTAGAGCTATATGGTCATCACAGAAAGCATTCGGCTCTATGGGTAGGTGCCCCTTGAGCCGGAATTCCAGTCCTCTGCCCCAGAGTTCCCTCCTGTCTTCTGCTTTTCTCTACCTGTCAGCCCTCCCCATCATCCACCACTTTGCTGGTGCA
Source organism: Pelusios castaneus (assembly GCA_007922175.1). Taxonomy (NCBI): domain Eukaryota; kingdom Metazoa; phylum Chordata; order Testudines; family Pelomedusidae; genus Pelusios; species Pelusios castaneus. The sequence continues at coordinate 29,483,160 of ML685764.1, forward strand.
CTTTGATCCTGACCGGCAGCCCTCGCCTGCTCTCCCGCCCTGCGCTGTGGCAGAACGGTGAATGCAGCCCTGGGATGAGTTAGCTGGGGAGGTCTCCAGGGGATGGCTCACCTGCTCTGTAACTGGTGGAGAGGGCAGGTCAGAGGCCCAGGAGTACAGGGGACTAAACCAAACACATGGCCCAGCTCTGGGTTCGTCAGAGACTGGGCAAGAGGTAGGAACCCAGAGGCTATGTCTACACTTGTTAATTTAAATCGACTTAGCATGTCCACACTCAAATTTTAAGTCGACTTAGAGGGGACCCTACAAAATCGACCTAGAGCATCCACACTGGATGCCTAGGTCGACTTCTAGGGGCTAGGTGGACCTGGGACAGGTCCATGGTGGCAGGGGGGGCACCCCTTGCCAAGTGCCAGGGGGCTCAGCCTTTGCCCCATCGTACCTTGGTACAATGGGGCAAAGGGGGACAGGGACCCCGGCAGAGCATAGGGGCAGGGTGCCTTTGGGGGGGCATGCCAGGCTGTGGCTGTGCCAGCCACCCTGGCAGGGAGGGCAGTGGGGAAGCTCTGGAGGGCTACTCCACGTCCACACTGGCTAAGTCAACTTTTTAAAGTCGACTTAAAGTTAGGTTTTATAAAGTTGACTTAATTTTTCCTTAAGTCGACTTAAGGAAAGTGTAGTGTAGAGACAGAGTAAATTAAGTTGATTTAAGCAATCTTAAATCGACTTAATTTGTAAGTGTAGGCGCACCCAGAAAAAACAAGCATCCATGAAGAGTCCCCTGTTGGATGAGGAGTCTCTCCTGCCGCCTCTAGCCCAACCCATTTGCTCCTGATGTGATGGTGTGAGAAGCTGTCCTGCTTTTATAGGGGCAGCCCCAATATTTGGGGCTTCTTATCTAGATACCTCTTACTCCCCACCCTCTGTTCCTATTTTGCACGCTTGCTTTCTAGTCACCCAGAAGAACAGTTTATCTTCATCCCAGCCTGGCTCAGCACTGCATCACAGCTGGCCAGCTTGGGCCATTTCTTCTGCTGCTACCCATCCGGCTCCTTTTCCCCTGACATCGCAGATTTCAGATCCCTGGCTCACCTGTTCCCATGCTGGCGTGTGTGCTTTGATTCCACCCTTCGGTTGCCAACGCTGCCCATGCAGACAGGAAGCAGCTGGCGGAAGCAGCTCTAAAGGAGATGAATGCCTGGAGAGTCACAACTTTCCAGTTCAGGCTCCATCCGCCTGTTCACTCCTTAATTGTTCATTTGGGGGTGAAATACTCCCATGTGCATCCCCCTTTGTGGGGACAGGGGGAGCCAATGGTGCCTAAATCCTCATACGCTGAGGGGGTTGGAACCAGAAAGGGGATTCCAAGTCACTTAAATGCCCACCACTACTGGAGGATCATGCTCTTTACTGCATTTATCCTCCTAACACCCCTGTAGGGGCAGGGCAGAGCATGATATACTGCTGTACATTTGGGGAAACTGAGGCACAAAGATTAAGGGACATGCTCAGGGAGACATGGGGAGTCTGGTGGAGCAGGTAGTTAAATTCAGGTCTCCTAACACCCAGGTGAATGCCCTAACCGTGTGGCTACCAGTGTCTCCGCCATATCAGGATAACCAGCCCATATTATATCCCTGCAGCCCATCACAGAGCTGAGAGAGGTGCAGAAAGGCAAGTGCTATATTATGGCTACAATTCTTCAGTGAGCCTCACTCCTGTTAGAGACCAGAGTCTGTGATGAATGAGTAGCTGGCCACATCGTCTAAGGGGGCTGCTCAGATGTTAACTAAAGGTACACACACCTCGCTGTCTGAAATCAGGGCAGCCCCCTATAAAATAAAGTAGCTGGTCCTGTGCAAAGTTGGGATGAGTGGCTGATTCTTGCCTATGTGACAATTCTGCTTTGGGCTCAGGAAGGCCAAGGATGGCGGCTGGCTAGCACACGCACAATGGCAATTTGCACACGTGGGTGCAGAAAGCTGCCAGTGCACTTATCCTTCTTGGGCTTATTGGTTCACTTCTCTAGAACCTAATCTGTGTGTCTCTGCCTTGGGTGCCTCTGCAGAGGGGCCAGTCCCTGCTTCTTCACCCTCCCTGAGCAGAATTAACCCCAAAGGCCCCTGAGGTGCCTTGTCTTTGAGCTGTTGTGCCCTGAAATGAAATGCCAGGTTCACCCTTGCAGAGGGAGGAAGGTGGGGGAAGGCGGTGTGTTAGGAAGCTCTGGTCTCCCATTTAATGAGCAAGCAAACAGCTGGTACTTGTATGCTTGCAGTGATCAGCGTATGATGGATATGCCAGCTGAGCCCACCAGCAACTTCTGGTCAGAGCCATGGTGCTGACGCAGGCAGCTCTCAGGGAAAGTTAGCGCAACCATCTGCAGGGAAGACAAGGAGGGAGAAATGATCGACCCTGTGTGGCCAGCATGCCCTGCTCTGAGCTTAAGGTACATGCACTGAGCCATCCCAGGTCTCAACTGCTCAGATAGCTCTTTGCTCCCACCACACATCAGCCAATAGGCAATTTCATTGAGGAGGATGCATAAGGGTTTGCTTGGATGTAGGCTTGTGGCACTCACGGTAGCTCCCCAGGCAATTAACTTAGTCTTCATTGGCCCAACTTATGGTGCTGTCGGGACACTACAGGGTTTGGCCAAGAGCTGGATGCTGCTTGGAAGAGCCACATCCTGTAATATATCTAGCTCTTATTTAGCAGGTCGCAGAGCGCTTTCCATAGGAGGTGGTTATCCGCATGTTAGAGCTGGGGAAACTGAGGCATAGCCTGGTGATGGGATGTGCTCAAAGTCACCCAGTGGGCCCAATGGTGGAGCTGGGAATAGAAGCCTGGTGTCCTGAGTCCCTGTCCAGCTCTGTTTTCTAGGCACCAGATTTTCTTCATGTTTCTCCTGGGTTTGCTTTGGGGGTAGAAAGTGCATTCCTAGAGTTCTAGGCTTATGTGACCTCCATTTCAGCCCTGTCTGGTCTCTGATCTGTGGTAAGAATCAGTCCCACCCCCACTGCCTTTTTACATGGCTTCTACCTGAAGCTATTAATGAATTCCAGATTTTCCCCAGACCCATCCTAGGTTCCCAGGAAAGTCCATTAATATCATTGCAAACCTGGCCTGAGTTTGGATTTTGTTCCTAAAGTTTGGCTCAATCTGATCCCTGAACCATCCTTGTAATCCTGTGAAAGTTAAATGCTTTAAATACCTTTCACGCAGGCTTTGGCCTTAGCCTTTTGATGCCTCAGTTTCCCTGGTTGGGCGATGGGACAAAAGGCTTATTGGGTCAATCTTCCTGTGTTTGCACAGTGTTTCAACCATGCCCAGTGCCATGCAACTATGCTGGGTCTCCAGCTACACACTAGAATGGCCACCCCTGATGGAGAAGAGGCTCCAGTCGGGGTGCAGGGGGGCAAGGGGAGGGGAATAAAGTGGGACAACGTCAGGCTTGGACCTCTGGATTTGTACATGTGCTTCAGCAGTGTGGGCAAGCTGGTCTGGACACAGCAGCAGTGTGACGAGACTCTCTGGCCCTGAGCTGAGGGGAGAATCAGGTGATGCCTCTGCCGGCCAGAGCCATGCTCCCTTCCTGTGAGCCCTTGAGAAGGGGCAAAAAGGCTGTTCTCAGTGTGTCTGAACTGGCATCTTGTCCCCTTTTTCCCAGTCTCCATGCCCATACCTCTAGGTATTATGGGCTTTCTTCTGTGCCCCTCCAGCCCTAACAGGCCTGATACTCTCCCCTCATTCCTGCTGCCTAGGGGTCGCGCTGAGCCTTTCCCCACTTGCAAAGGCTCCTGTGTGGGGTCAGTTCAGCCATCCTGCAGCCTGCTATATGATGACTATTAAATTGCCAGCCCTGCTCTGGGCATGCAGCTTCCCCCGATCCTCTCACCAGGCACCTCCCAGTTGTCATCTGTCAAGGGACCAATGGGCTGACTACAGCCAAACACATTTCCCTACTTCCCCATGCAGCTCTCCTGGTGCTCCACCTTCCTGATATTTTCCAGCCCCAGCCTCCCCACACCAGCTCTCAGAAGGCTGTGTCTCAAGGGGGGGCAGGTTTCCCTCTGGTCTTCTGGGCAGACCGCGAGAACTGGAAAATTCCCTGCACCAAAAATCCTTCCTGATCTTTTCTGTTTCATTTTCCTCACTGCAAAGGGCCTCTTCTCAAAGCTGTTCTTCAACCCGCCTGACTCTCCCTAAGCCGCTTAGATGCTCCCAGAAACCCTGGCTTGGGATTTGGCCAGGCTTTAGATGTTAATTCCCTCGCAGGTGACCTATTGGATGGAGCATTCTTTCCCAGTGCCGCTGCCAGTCGGCCCCTTCTGGGCCTCTCCTGACCAGCTCCCCAATGCTCATCCCACTTAAGGATTGCAGAGCCGGCTGAGGGGGGTCAGGAGGTGAGGTGGGGAACAGATGGCCCCAAAGGGGACAGCGAGCTTGGACAAAAGGGGATCCTCCCTGCTGGCAGCCACAGCGCGTTGACTGACTCAGGTGCTAACTCAGCTCCTGCTCTTGGCATTGATGCTAGGATCTTAGGCCCCTATTCCTCCCCACATCAATTCGAGGTGCTGAGACTAGCCCCTGCAGAGAGAACCTGTTTCCTAACTGAAGATGGTCAGCTAGTTCTGCCAGTCCAGGACACCGGCTAGGCCTGCTTGCCTCAGGGAAGTGAGTTTATCCCACTTGGGCAGTAAGGTCCCAGTGGATCTCCGCAGCCCGACATCCCTGAGTCCTTCTCACTCAAGGCAATTTTGCCTGTTAGTCTGAACTGAAATCCCTGTTCCCTTGGATTTGTTTTGCTGATCAATTGGCCGCCCGGTTTTCAAACTGCTTCTTCTGTTTCTGTTGCAGCTGGTTGGAGGGTGCCAAGCTGAGCATGATTTAATTGTGCGCTCAAGGAGGTGGCATTTTAGATGTCCAGTGGGCTGCTGAGTCAAGGGGTGAGAGGGCTTTTGGATCTTCTGCTCCTCCCTCCACCCCTCCAATGAAGCCAATCCCAAGTTCGTTGCTTGGGTGGGGCCCTTCTGAGCCATGCACACTAGGCCAGTTTCGTTTTTCTGTTGCCTTTTTAAATGTCTTCCACCTTTCGCCACAACTCACCTTCCATATCTCCTACTCTTCCTGCCACCGCCGCCTCCCCCCCCACGGTTCCCTTATTGGCTTGTCCTACCTTTGCTACATCTTCCTCCCTCACTTTTTCCTTCCTCTCCTAGCCTGCCTTGCTACCGTGAACATCCGCGGGTGGCCTCCTCTGCCCCAGATGGGCAATTCTCAGGGAGCTTAGATGTATTGGGGGACAGGATGGTTATTGTCCATCCTTGTGTCCCATTGTTCTGTTTCTTGCAGTGCTCTGGAGTTGTTGCTCGTATAAACAATTTATGCACACTTAGTGCATGTATTAAACAATTACACTCCTATGATCCGTCTTCAGGTGCTCCTTATCCATCTTAAATGAGCCCTTTGTTTGCTTCCTGGGCACATGGCCAACAGACTCATTTTGCAAGAGGCTAAGTGGCGACACAGTAGAACTTTTCCATTCCAAGCAAGGGCTTCAGGGCCCAATCTCACTCTCCACCAGTCAATGCCGTTAGTATCCTGGCTGTCATTGAAAAAGGGCCTGTGATGGTGGCTGTGCACGTGGCTGGGAATGGACTGGGATTCCCTGTGCGGGGGCGTGTGAGAGGAAGATGATGTGGGAATATACCCGACAGTTTCAAACCCGCATGAGGCTGGCCATGCAGTAGCACGGCCCGAGGTGGTTCAAAGCACGTCTACACAGGCTCTTTATCCAGGGCAAGGTGTGCTTGGCGTGGGGCTGAGTAAATCCAAAAGAGGCAGGTGTGTTCACTTCCTACCCCGAAGGATCCAACTAGCATCCTCTGTTCCTGACTTGACCCCATAGAAACTCCATACTGCATTTGCTAACTGTGAGGGGCAGTGGGGGGGGATAACATTTCCCCCCTTCGCAGCAATAGTGACTGCACAGCTTTCTGTAGATCTTGGGAGGGTGGTGTTAGCTGGCCATCGCAATGGCCATGGAGCCAGAGGCTGCCTAAGGCACACCATAGTTTAGTCTACTGAGGGCTGTAATACTTTAGGAGATAAAGCTGGTTTTGGGGTGGTGGCAACGCTGTGGGAGCAGTGTGCAGGTGAGAGTCTGCTCACCCCTTGCGAATCCCACTTCTCTTCAGCCCGTGGCTGGGACCCTTGGTGTCTGTAGAGAGAGCAATCGTCCTGAGCTTTTTGGCTTGTCATCAGAAAGTGGCCTGTGAACTGGAGCCCGGTGTGTGTCTCACTCCTACCTCCACAGGTTAATGAGATGCTCAAGTCTTTGCCTGGTGCTGACACAGCTGAGAGATTTCTGCATTCTCGTCTGCTTTGTGCCTCATTACCCACGTAATTGCTTGCTAAATTCTGACTGTATAATCTTGATTGCTGATGCGTCGAGCAGAAAGGATCCGGGGTTGGCCACTTAGGCAAATCTTTTGCCTTTTAAACTGATCAAATACGGTGGGGCACCTATTGCCCTGTTCCCTGCCCGCCGAAGTCCCGATTTGGGGAAGGGGTCATGAGATAACATGGTGGCGTGATGTGCCGGTGCAATGTCCTAATGTTGTGGGGAGAAGCTCTTGTTGCTGTGACTCGCATGTTTGTGCCGATGGAGGAATAATTAGCTTGGCAGCCGTCTGTGGAAACTACCCAGCGAGGATAATCAAGGAACCAGAAGGGACTTGTATGCGGTCTCTTAAAAGGATATTCACCTTTGTGCCACATTCCTAACTGGCTTGATGCTGGACTGTGCTGGAAGCCAGGGGAAATTAGGGGCTGTCAAAGCCTCTGGCCCTTGCTTCCTTCTACTTCTGGGCTTGCCTTCTGCTTCCTGAAGGAGTTAATTCCATAAATGCTGTGTGGGAGGGAAGGGGCTTCCTTAATAATTCATAAAGAGAGATTTCTCTCTGACCCTTGGTCTTGCGTTTCTGGGAGGGTCTTGGAACCTAGGGACAGAGAGAGAAAATCCCCAGTGTGAGAGGGGAGTGTGTGTGAATTCCCAGTGTGGGAGCATTGCCTGGTGCGTTGTGTGCCACTCTTACTATCTTTGAAAATCAAGCCCAGATCCTTGATTAGTTCAGCCAGTACTGATAATGGAAGAGCAGGCTGGGAAGAGACCCCAGGAGATGAAGGCAAATTGTCATTCACAATCCCAGCTGCACCCCGGATGACCTAGCTTGATGTATGCTGATTTCACGAGGCTTTACCCTCATGCCAGGGTGGGGATTGACGTGCCCCACTGTGGTTAAAGCAGGGGAATTGTGCACTCAGAACAGCTGGGCTCCGTTCCCTATCCTGCTCCAGACTCCTGGGTGCAACCTTGGATGGATAGGCTTTCCAGCTCTGTGCCTCAGTTTCCCAACCGGTGAAAATGGGAGTGGTGGGTACTGATGTTGCAGGTCTTAACGTACCAAACTTTTGACTGTGAAATGCCAAGCGTGAGTAGCGATGACCTCAGACAGGCTGCACAGGGCTCACTCACCTCTTTGACACCTGCAGGAGGCTAACTCCACTAACTTCCTACTGCCCCTTTCTGAATCCCCTGCTGGATCCTGTCCGCTTCCCAGCTTGCTTGGATGTCTTTGCCCTCAGTAGCCAGGTGTATCTGTTTTCCATGGGCAGCGGATTGAAGGAGGGGAATCGTGCCCCCCGCTAGCCCCTGTGTCTGTGTTTTAAACTTGCCCAGCTCTTTTCTTCTCTCTTTTTAGAGCTTCTTTGGCTGGTTTCAGCCACTGTGGGGCCAGGCTGGTCTCATGTTCTGCTGACAGGCTGGGAAAGTGGGGATTCAAGGCGCTACCGTTTTTCCTTTGACCTTTACAGGCACTAGGCAGTTCTGCAGAAAAACCCAAACCCGCAGTAAGGCAGGGGGTGCGAATCATGACCCTGAACTGGGGCCTCAGGAAATGTGGGGCTCATGTGCATTTAGGCACTGGTGAAAACCCCAAGTGCAGGCTTGATTTACACCAGTGAAGCATTACGCTGGTTTCGAACCCAGGTACCTGTGCAAATCAGGCTGCACTGTACAAACCACACCTATGCGAGGGGCTTGCCTGGGGGAAGTTCTGCCATTTGCTCGCCTCCCGGTGTGAATATAGCCTTAATAAAGGGGAAAGTGTGACCATAAGCCAGTGTACCCTTCCTTGTGGTTCTAATCGATGAAGCTCCACCAAGGAGGTGTTTTTCCCTGTGGGTCTCTGGCGACACTGATTTTGCTGCAAATCTGAAAGAGCTATTGATGATCAACACCAGCGGATGGGCACGCTTTTCCCATGAATTTCAGGGGAAGGGCTCAGCGAGGAAAGAGCTGGGGTTGGACCAGCTGTTTCGAACCCTTTAAATGGTGCCTGAAACTCCAGCATCTCCTTGCATCCACCTTCTCATAGGCAACGCTCATCTCTGCCTAGCCGACATTAAAGCCATCTTGGGGTGCATCTAGAGTAAATTCCAGCTTGAGGAGATGCACCCAAAAACAGAGCGAGGCTGCAGCCCTGGAGCTAGCTGGAGAGGCTCATACCTGGCATCTTGGAGGGATCATACTATGGGCCGGGCAGCAGTACATAGCCCCCTAACTCAATGAGATCCAGTGCCTGTAGTCTCCCTGAGCTGGAATTGATCTCTCCAGCGTGCGCTTGGCTCATCCACGTGGTCCTTTGGGTACAGAATTGAAATGGTGGCTGGTTTTGGCTTTGACAGCAGAATAAACCATGCACTTGATTGGCACAGTCCTCCCCACAATGGCTGGCTTTCCTGGCCATCCGCCCCCACTTCCCAGGGTCTGCTCTTCTTTGCCCTCACCCCCAATTGCTCCGCCCTGCTACGATCAGGCCAGGCAGAAGTGAGGGGTCTGGCCAGGACCCTCTGGGTGTTGTTGCCTGCCGGGAAAGCCGACTTGTGCACCCACCGCTGACATCCATGCTACTATGGCAGTGAAGGAGGGTGTGCTAAAGGAAAAGAACCCCCTTGTTTTTCCTAGAGCCGAGCTTGCCGAAGAAGATGCCTGGGTTTGATTTCAGGCCCCAGAGACTCTCGTTACAGCTGATTCGGCTTTAATGCTCCCAGTCAGCAGCAAAAGGAGAAGAGAAAAGCTACAGAGACTCAATGTCAGTCAGGGAGCAGAGTGCTCCCTGCCTCCAATGGCAGAGGGGCTGAGACCGAATCCCCCCAGGCGCTATCTTTAGCAGACTGATTGATTTGTCCTGGTGGGTTTTTATTTTGTTGGGGAAGCTGTTTCTGGAGCCATTTCTGCTGAAGTTGGGGAAAGAGGCTGTGTACCATGGTCAGCCCCCTCAGTTACCCGTCGGGTGAGTGCAGAACCTAAAGTATGCTGTGCCGAGAGATTACCATGAACATGGTTGTCTTTCAATAGTGTCTAGACAACTCAAGGCTCTATGTTGCTGGGGGGGCACATCCCACAGGGAGAGATGGTCCCTGCCCCAAAGAACTGGCACTTGGCCCTGTTACAAAGTTTCCATTCCCAGGTAGTCCCCCTGAAACCTCCACTGAGTTTGGTGTTACAGGGAGCAGCTCAGAGGCAGGAAGGCTGGAACGTGGGTAGAGGCATTGGGGTCTCAGCAGGACTCCTGGGAAGAACCAGTGTGGTCCTGTTTTGGACAGGAGATGACTGGGGTAACGTGTAAAAATGAGAGCCATTGTGCTAAGGTGGGAGAAGGGGACATTGCCCTTCCGTGACCCTTCCATGGGGCTTGGTACCACACATGATCTGCTGCACTCTGGGCCCTGGTCTTCTACAGATGGGCTGGGACACTGAGTGAGTTCTCAGCAGGGCTTTCATTTTTCCTTTCTCTGGAGCCAGTAATGAAGAATCAGGTATAACGAGCAGGGATAACGGGGAAGACAGAACCCCTGCTTAGAAAGACACTGGCACCACATCCTCAGCGGGTATGAATTCAATGCAGCTCTCTTAACATCAGCAGAATTCAGCTGATTTACGCCAGCTCGAGAATCCGGCCCTGGGAATTTTGGCAAGGCGTTTGGAGTGGGGAGAAAAAATTCCAACCCCCACAAAACTGATCCTGTCACTTCTGTGCTTTGCAAACTCGAACCTCTAGGGCAGCACGGTGCCTGTTCCAATACAAGTGACGAGGGGGGAGAGACGCTTGCTCAACCTCCCCGTGCTGTTACGCAAGGCCAGCTCCGGCAGATTGATGGCCCGTTGTATGTGGTCACGTGAGCCAGCGGCACGAGTCTTCCACTTTCCATATTTAGAATCGCTGGATCAGGGGAAAAAATGTATTTTTGGAGAGTCCCATGTGCTTTGTCTCCAGATTCTGGGGTTTTGTTTTATTCCTTTTCTTTTAACTGTGCCAAAGCCCCTTCGTTTCAACAGCGTGCAGGACTCACCCAGGAGAATGCATTCGAAGCAGCCGTGCGTGCTGTTGGCCTAGCCATCCAGTCTTTGGTGTTCTGAGAGATGGCAGGTTCTCTGTACCCTACCCCCACTGGTTGCAAAGACAGGTCTGCTAAGAAGCGGCGTGCGTCACTTTAGAGCCCTGCCAAACATTTTCTCCCGCAGCGACTCTGCGTTAGTTCTGTGTTTCCCATCTCTTTCCTTCTTTTAATGATTGCGAACATTTGCATGGGGACATGGTGCAGCAGACTCGTCGCTAGCCTGTAGGAAATAATCTTTCACTGGCTTGGGTCCCGTTGATGCTTCCCTTCTTGACTGTTTTTGCTGTTAGGCCTTTCTCTAGAGCGCCACCCACAGGCAGAGAGGAGACGAGAGGTGGTCCCATCACCGGGAATGTCCGGTCCTCGGTCTCTATAGTCTGATGTGCAGGGAGAAGGGAACAGATTATTTGGTTGGTCGGATTGTGGGTTGACTCCTCCTCCAAGGGAGATAAATAAGTCGGCGACTGGCGCTGCCATGGGCTCCCTTGTTGGTCCGTTGGTGCAGTGCGGTCTGAGGATTTAGGGTGTTGTCTTGCACTCCTGCGGGGGCTACCTGCCTCCCAGATGACAGTAGTAATACCACCTCACTCTTACATAGCACGTTGCCTCAGTAGATCTCCGAACATCTTCCGAAGGAGCTCAGTATCGTTAGCCCCACGTGGGGAAACTGATGTTCAGGGAGATGAGTCTCTGGGACTAGAGCCCTTGTCCCCATCACTGCTCTATCCTCTAGGCCATGCTGCCATTAGAGGGAGGAAGGGCTGTTGCTGGCCTGCTGCGTGAGGGCGGGGGCAGGCAGGCAGGGGGTGTGTGGGTGGAGTTTGGTCCTCTCCCCTCTTGCATGTGAGCCAGTGTCCCTCATAGAGCAGATGGATTCTGGGAGCGGACTGCAAGGCTCAGACTAACCCAGGGAAAGCATGATCCACCAGGCTTCGGCGAGTGTCTCCTTCTCCGGCTCGCTCGCACTCTCTATGCCCAGGCCTTTACCTGAGACGCGAGCCGAGTCTGCAGAATCCAGGGCCTGTTTCAGGGACCTCGTCGGCGAGGTTTGGCTCCTGGCACTGCCTAAAGTGGACTGGAAGAAAGTGTATTGGGTGGTGATGGGGTGGAAGCCAGACGCCCTGAGCCAGCCATCTAATCTAAACCCACTGCTCCGAGCCAGCTCAGTGAGATCTCACCCCAAACCTGCTGCTTGCTGCAAGATCAGTAACTCAGATCCATAAATCCCGTCCTTTAATCCCCAGCATTCCTGGTATCCTGGCAATGACTTGAATAGTCCTTTGACTGTAATATGGGGACAAAAGGAATTTATTGCTGGAGGTGCACTCACCTTCCTGCCCTTATGGAAAAGTCCTCTGCAGCCGAGCCAAAAATGCTGCCTGGTGAGCAGGGTAGGGACAGTCTGAGAGAATTCTGCCCCTGCTGCAGGAGTCCATAGGCTGGTGCTAACAATGACAGACTCTCGCTCTGTGTTGGCTTTTGCGGGCTGGCAGGTACTTTCTAGAGAGGCCCGTTTTGCTGTCATGCCTACAGATCCCACCAGACTTTTCCATAGCTGGGAGGGGGATGGGACCAAACCCTAATGCTTTAGGGTGGGATTGCCGCTGAGTCAATAGGAATGAAAGGCATTGGGAAGGACCAGGCAGGTGAACAAAGAAAGGTTCTCAGTCTCTGCCACTCCTGAGTGTCCATTGCGGGCATCTTTGAATCCCAACAGCTCTTTGGAGAAGGGGTGGGTCATCTGGTGGCCCCTTCTTATTTTTCCTAGAGCAGTCTTGATTTGCATGGGACTTAAGTCCTCTAAATCGCACCTTTTTGCTGGTGCCCTGGGCGGATTGGTGGGTTGTTTATTTGTGAGCACTGATGGTGTTTATCCAGAATGAGCAAACAGCGAGCTGTAGGCACACATTCAGCCACTGACGCCATGTTGCTTGGCTAGTTGAAGGGAACCTGAACGATCAGTGCGAGGTCAATGTGGGGGCAGAGCCTCAAGATGTGGAAGGAGTGTCATCTAGGGATTACAGCAGGGAGTCAGGACTCCTGAATTCTGTTGTGTGTGCTACTGAGGATCCCTTGTGTGATCCTTGGGAAGCCTTGTGTGATCCTGGGGGATCTTTCCCTGTCCCTGGCTGCTCTTGCACTGATTCTCCCAGGGGGAATTCTGTCCTCACCTTAAATGCCCCCATTCTCCTGTGCTGGAGCAGAGTGTTACTCCCCAAGGAAGTGGTTGGAGGCCAGGTCTGCTTGTCAGGACTCCTGACTTCTGTTGCCAGCTCTGCAGCTGACTTGCTCTTGTGACCCTGGGCAGGTGGATCAACCTCTCTGCACATAGGTCTGTGAAATGGGTTGAACTCACTGTGGGTCAGGGGGTACTTTGCAGTGCCCCAGTGACAGAGGCTACAGAAAAACAGACTGGAATTGTCCCCCAGACACGATCTTGGATTCTGTCATAAAGCCACATACTCCTGCAAACCTGGGCCATGCCCACATGGGAAACTGGGAGGATGGCAGAACAACCCAGTGGTGATGTGCTGTGTACTGTAGTGCGCACGCATACACAGTCTGTCCTGCCTTTGTCCCAGATTGTGGGATGAAGAACAATCTCAGGGTTGTGGTAGGATTAACTCTCCCCATCTTCCCCTTCCCCCAACTGCATGGCCTCCCCTCCTCACACCATCTCTTCCTCTGCAGTGAGCTCTGCTCACCTTCCTCTCCCCACCCCCCACCCCCCGCCCTCCCCTCGGCACACTCTCTCATTTGCCCAGTAATGGAGTGAGAAGTAGGTTGCCACAGGGCAGGCCAGGTCTTACAGCACTTCCCTGGGTAACACTGTAAAGTCTCTCTTATGACTAAATATTTAATGTAGTGGCCCAATTCTGACAGTTTCCCAAAGCTGGAATGTTATTGGCCAGTGTAATAATTTTATTTGCACTCAGTGTTTTCCTCAGCCGCCGTTTGGGGTAATGCCTTAGGAATTACCTGGCTGTTTCATGTTAGTCGGCTCAGAGAAGGTGGGAGTGTGCGGCTTCCGGAGCTGGGATGGAAATCCAAGGGAAGAGATTGCAAAGCAAATACTGCTGCAGGGAGTTTAAAAAGAGGTGGGATTTGTCTTTGTTTTAAACAAACTAGTTTGGACTGCAGCCAGGGGTACTTAGTGGGAGCAGCACGGGACTTGACACTCCTGTGTTCTTTCCCTAGGTTTGGGAAGGGAATGTGGTCTTGGGGTCAGAGAAGGTGTTGGGGAGGTGGAACTCCTGTGTCCTGTCCCCAGCTCTGGGGAGGGAGTGTCATCTAGGGATTAGAGCAGGGAGTCAGGACTCCTGAATTCTGTTGTGTGTGCTACTGAGGATCCCTTGTGCGATCCTGGGGAAGTCTAGTGTGATCCTGGGGGATCCTTCCCTGTCCCATGCCTGCAGCTATCTGTAAAACCAGAAGAATGTATAACGGCAATGCAGGGGAGTCTGTAAAGCTTAATTAATGTTCATAAGGTGCCTCTGATGGGGCTCTAGAAATACCAAGGAATATTGTTCCAGTGGGAAGATACTATGCTTTAGAACAGTGAAGGGCACCCCAAATCAGCCCTGTCCTGCCCTAACCTGGCTAAAATTCTCTCCCAGGACAGTGAGTCTCAATGTCGGGGGAGGGCGTATTAGAAAGGCCAGATGAAAAGGCCCCCAAAACCCAGAGTTGTGGGCTGAAAGTCTCCTTGCATAAGCTTAGGAAATGTGGAGCTCTGCTCCCCCCAACAGGTAAATGGAAAGCAGAAACACTGTGGTATTTATTGAGCCATGCAGCTGCAAATTTGGGCTGGTCCCTTCCACGGGTGCATGCTGCCTTTCAGACCCTGGGTTTGCTAGTGCATACATGCCACAAGTAGAGTGGATGCAAACAGGTGCTTTGAGCTTTGGAGGAGCTGTTCTTATTTACACCAGCTCTGAACAAGGGCCTGTTTCATTGTTTTGAAACCAGATTTTTTCCCCCCAAATGGATTCCCTAGGCTTCAGGGCAATAGGTGTATTGTAACAAATGCAGCAAGCTGCCTGGTACAGTTTGAAGGGGGCAGAAGAGTCGGGCAGGGAGGCTCAAGGAGGTGTAGCTGGCATAGCTAGTTTGACATACAGGGGGAGATCCAGGCTGGATCTAATTTACAGGGAGAACTGCAGGTCTCTGCATCCTGAAGGCAATGATGGACATTTCCCCCCATCACTTGGGAAGAACGTGCTGTGTTCTGGACTAGCCCAGAAGATGGACCAAGTGAGAAAATGGGTGCTTCCTACTTCTGCCCTCACTAAGGTCCTGGCCCTCATTGCCTACACCCAGGGCCCAGTGTGAATCTGAAAAGAAAGCCACAGTTTAGTTACCAGAACAGAATATCTGGCAGATGTCTCAGCATGCCATCTCCCCCTCTCTTCAGGTTCCTCGGACCAGGCAAATGGAGTCTCTGAAAGCATCCCAAATTAATCCTCCCCTCCTCCTTTTGAGATCTCATTGTGCTGAGTGTTGCCTGGGAAGCTAGGCAGAGCATAGTGGGATGGCAAAGGGGCACCATTTCCAGAGAGGTCTAATGAGTGTCTGAAGGGTGGAGAGATTGGATGGTGGTAATGGGAGCTCTGGAATCTTTCACCAGCTCTCCTTCAGCCCAGATGTTGCCATCTGAGCGTGGTCAGGGTCTGACTGCAGCTCCCTTGATTTGAATTCTGGCCCCATCCCTCATCTGAAATGTTCCCCCAAACACAGCCACTAACCGTCTGCTGCTTCTGCTGGGCGATGTGATCCTCCTCCACCATACCCAGGCAATGGGATGTCTTTCCTGCACCCCCACAAAGCAAAGGGACCTCAGCAGCCCCCCGGCCTGGTGCAGCAAAATAAATGCAGGGAAGTGTATGACACAGAGTCAGGTCAGCCTATTACAAAGCAACTTTGATTGCTTTGGTTTGCTGTAACAGGCTGACCTGATCCTATGTCATACACTTCCCTGCATTTATTTTCCTCCCATTCCGTAAGTTCTCCATCTTCAAGCGTCTGACGAAGTGGGATTTTCTCCCACGAAAGCTCATGTGATAAATAAATTTGTTAGTCTTTAAAAGTGCCACAGGACATCTTGTTCGTTTTGCTGAACTAGACTAACACGGCTCCCCCTCTGGAATTTATCCCTCCGCTGTAGCTTTCTGAACCAGCCTGCTGGGTCCTGCTCTCTGCTGCCACCTCGGGGCCAAGTCTGGCCACTGCAGGCCAATCCAGCTTTTAAAAGTTTGCTGGGGAAACGGTGTGTTCCAGGTCAGGAGTAGTCAGATTTCTTGGTCAAGGTCCAGACTTTGGAGAAAATGATTTTTTTAAAAAAATCAATAGTGATAATAAGTAAATTAAAAAGATTTCAAAGTCTGTTCAAAAGCATCTGGCTATCCGGATTTGGCCTGTGGTCTGCCTGTTGACCTCTGCTGCTCTACACAGACCTGAGTGCACAGCTTCATGGGGTGGGTGAAAAGCTAACAAACCTGTCAAAGCCAAGGGGAAGTCTGAGTGGGGCGTGTTCTACCTGGTATCGTGAATTCTATACAGACCTGCAGCTCCACCACCTGGGATACCTGTCTTGTACAATGATGACTTTATTATTGGTATTGCCATAGTGTCTGGCAGTCTCTGTGGTAGACCCAGATCCCTGGGTGCTCGGTGCTGCACAGACACAGAGGAAAGGCCAGGCCCTGCCCCCTAAAAGCTTCCAATTGTAGTAACTTGTCTAAGGATAGTAAAATCTTGCAGCTTGGAATATCAGATGTGGTTGAAATTCCCTCCTTCTTCCCCACGGCCCGTAGTATGAAAAAAGTGAAGCCTTTAACTCTGATGAGCCAGTATCCAAACAGCCCGCCCTCTGCCCCCTGCCCCCAATTTCCTACAGCCCCTGTACCTTGCTATTTTCCCTTGGCACCTTCTCTATTCATATGCTGTGGTAGCTTGCATGAGGTCCTTATTCCAGCACTGGAGCTGTGGCCCTTTGGTGAGACCCTGGAGTGGATGAGAGGGTAGAAATTGCTGCCACGTGCTGGAACGGGAGAGGCTCACACTTGGTACTGACTGGCCATTCAGGATAGCCGGAGCTCAGGTGGGACTGATGAGGAGATTGGGTGGCTGGCTGTTTGCATCTGCCTGAAATTCCAGGCCCTCACCCTCCCCATACTGTCTAAACACTCCAGACTGAATTCAGAGCAAGACGTGGTCTGGCCATTGCTATGTTCCCAAACTTCCCACTGATCCTGGGAGTCTGGTAGATGCTGGGGCCAGAATAGACAGAGTCTCACCCATCTGGATGGGCTCACCGTATCTGCTAATCTAATCCTTTGTTATTTCAGATTCCTCCTTGTCTTCGGTTGCTTGGTGCTGTCCGTCTTCTCCACCATCCCAGAGCATCAGAAACTAGCCAACCAATGTCTGTTCATTCTGGTAAGGAGGGGACTTTAGAAACTTCTCTATTTTTGTCTCCTAGCTAC
Source organism: Pelusios castaneus (assembly GCA_007922175.1). Taxonomy (NCBI): domain Eukaryota; kingdom Metazoa; phylum Chordata; order Testudines; family Pelomedusidae; genus Pelusios; species Pelusios castaneus. The sequence continues at coordinate 29,500,109 of ML685764.1, forward strand.
CAGTTTGCTCCCAGTTTTCCCTTCTTTTCACCCTAGGGTATAGCAGCAATGGCCTAAGACATTCCTTAATATCCCATTTGTATTTTTTCGCAGCAAGGCCAGCAGGCATGGGGGTGAACTGAGGCCATCTGTGAGGTTAACAATAGCATATAGAACTTTGCTCTCTCTTGCATACATCGATTGCACCAATTTAGTTCCAGGAGTGATTTAAAATCTGTCCAACTTTGCATGTGGATGCTCTTAGCTGATGAGTTTTAACCTGGCTTTTCTGACTGGTTTAACCTGCACACAGTAGTTACGGGGGAATGGCTTTGCCCAAGAGCTGAGACACAGGAGCCTCTGTAATGATAACCATTAGACCTTGCTGCTGTTGCTCTCATTGCTGCAAGACCTTTGCAGGAGTGATTCATTGTGGCAATAAAAGGCAGAGCAGCACCCGTACTTGCATACTCTCTTGTTAGGTTTTTAAACGGACTCTCTCCAGTGGAATGTGTACGGAGAGCCTCTGGTCAAATGGTTCTTATTCTGTATGGAAATGCAAAACATAAAACAACTGGAAAGGGTGGGGGGAGGGGGGAAAGAAACCTAAAAAAAGCAACTTTCCCCCAAACTGTCAGAAAGAGCTGATGCTGGATTTCTGCCGACTGTGATGGAGACTAAATTAGGAAAGGTCCTTGTGACTTTCTCGCTAGTAAGCAAAATAGGGGCTCGTGTGTACAAAAGGTAGGAGCACAGCAGTACAATGCTGACGGTGGAGGAAAACTACCCATATATATTTAAACTGGGCACACGCAGGAGGAGCAGCACGGTTCCAAAAGGCTCCACAGTTCAGGGCTCCTGGCTCAGCTCCTTGACGCTCCCGTTGAGCGAGGTGGTGTGGGGAGATTGGCGTGGCTGTTCGGCAAAGGAGCACCTGTTTCCTAAATACCAGGGCCAAAATCCAGTGAAGTCTTTGCTTCGATTGGAACAGGGCGTGAGATTGGGCCCTAAACGTAGGCAATGTCTCTGCCTGATTAGAAGTGTGTGACTCACACACGCAGACCTGTGCCTTGTCTACGCTGGTCTTTGTCTGGCTATCTTGTCACTGCTGCCCGGCAGCTCCTCCAGCGGTGAGGCTGTGGCTGGAGACAAGACACCAGAGTTTTTGCCACTGTGTTGCCTAGACGGTCCTGAGCCCGGTGAAATGGCGCAGTGGTTAACATCCCAGCAGCGTCTCTCCATCAGCTCTCTCCCAATTGCTGCTGGCGGGGAATCGGAGGGCCATATGTCTCGTCTTGGCACAGCTGGCATACTGCAGTCACTTTTAGGGCACGTCCACATGGCGATCATAAGCGCTGTGGCACTGAGTTGCAGAGCCTGGACCAAGGGGCTAAAAATCGCAGTGTAGATATTCAGGTTCCAGTCACAACTTGGGGTCTAAAACCCACCCTCTTCAGCGGGGTTTCTGGCCTCCAGCCAGAGCCTGAATGTCTACACTGCAGTTTGTAGCCCAGCAGCCTGTACCCTTTGAGCCCAAATCAGCTGACTCAGGCCAGCTGTGCCGTGGGTCTTTTATTACAGTGTAGACATATCTTCAGGGCATGAGCAACCACTATAAAAACCTGGGCGCCTGATGTCAAACAAGGAAACATCCCGACATCTAGAGACTCCAGTGCTGAGTGCAATTCCTTTGCTCCAGTCCCACGGGTTGTTTAGTGCAGTCTCTACCACAGAGAGGAATCCTGTCCCCCTAGTCTCAGTATTTATTACTCAAGCCATCTTTTTCAGCAGCACCTGTGGAATAAGATCTGGGGCTTTGCTCTGGTCACATTTCCAGCTCCCTCTGATGATCGGTGTTCTAAACAGAGGATCTCACTGCTCCTTGATCACTCCATTAGCCAGCATTAACCCAGTGGAGTCCCTGTGAGAGCTGTACTCCTGATTTCAGTCTGCTTGTGATGGGGGGGCCCTGAGAACTGCCCAGCTGGACGTGATTTAAATACAGCACCGAGGCTTTCAGCAAATGCCCACCTCCTCCTCCTCCTTGTTTCAAGGGAGCGTTGGCTGTAAACATGGGGCCAGCAGGGCTGGCCCTAGTGCAGAGCGAGATCAATTATTTACAGGAAGGGACGTTATATTTAGAAAGCCGGTCCTTGGGTCCCTCTGCGGGCTCCTGTTTCAGGCTGCAGGGTCTGTGAAGGTATGTCTCACTTCCGTGCGGGGAGCTGGAGGATACACCTCTGCAAAGGGGGCAAAGAACCAGCTGATGGCTAGGCATGACTCAAATGAATGTTCATGCTCAGTTCCACAGTCTTTTCTAGCCAGCCCCATCCTGGGCCCTCCCAGATGAACTAATCCCATCTCTCTCTCCCTCCTCTCCCCAGGAATTTGTCATGATCGTGGTGTTTGGCATGGAGTATGTCATCCGCATCTGGGCAGCCGGCTGCTGCTGCCGCTACCGGGGCTGGCAGGGGCGGTTCCGCTTTGCCCGAAAACCCTTTTGCGTTATAGGTATGTGCGGGCAAGGAAAGACGCCTGGCGCACCATGTGATCGCCCTCTGATGCCCACAGAGAGGAACTGCAGGGAATCATTCTCCATGCCCCTCTCAAAGGCCCCCTCTGGCCCCTTGTTATCACAGGAACTAGAGATGGGGAGGGCATGCTAGGTCTGTTCAGGGCCACCTAGACGCCGTGGTGATGGGCGTATCAGAAGTGCCGTAACTGACAAGACAGCCCTGTAGTCCAATTCTTCGCGGGCTCTTGGATCACCAGACCAGTCAGTCACATCCCCACCACCTCCTGTCCCGTCCCCGCCAGCCTGCTCTCCCCTTGCCTGCTGTTCCAGGAGTTGGCTACCCCTCTTCCATCTCCCTGTGCTCTGGGTTGCAGACTTCATCGTGTTCATCGCCTCGCTGGCCGTCATTGCCGCTGGCACTCAGGGGAACATCTTCGCCACCTCGGCGCTGCGCAGCATGCGCTTCCTACAGATCCTGCGGATGGTGCGCATGGACCGCAGGGGCGGCACTTGGAAGCTGCTGGGCTCTGTGGTCTATGCCCACAGCAAGGTAAGCTGGGGAAGGGTGCCAGCCTGGGAAGTGGGGTTGAGGCTGGATTGCAGCACCTGGGGGGTGCTAAATAGACAGGGCAAAGCTGGGCACGGTGTGCTGCTGTCCAACTTTGCCGCTGCCTCTCAATCCTGGCTGAGAGCTCCCTGGGCTCCCCATGACCCTGGTCTGCAGCACCCCTGTTGATCCAACCATCCCCCTGTGCTCTGTCGTGGCCATTGCCCCTTCCCCTATACTGTACAGAGAGGGTCTGGACTGGCTTCTTCTGTGGCCCATATCACCGTGTTTAGCAGAGCTATGATCCCCTTAGTCCAGATGGGGAAACTGAGGCACAGAGTGACTTGCCTAAGGTCATGCAGGGCATCTACAGGAGAGCGGGACTTGAACCAAGTCACCAGAGAGCATCCTAGCCAGGAGCCATCCTTCCCCGATGAACCTCCAAAGTCTCCCTGCTGTTTGTAAAAAGCCTCCATGGACTCACCTCCCTGAAGCACATGGAATGTTCCCCTCCAGGCACTGGTGGCCTCTCTCTGCTGCCCCATGGTGTGCCCATGAGCCTTCTTGCAGCTGCTACTGGGTGGGGTCAGCTCCATGCACCTGCTCCCTGCCATAGGAACCTCCCTGCCCTTTGCTGGCAGCAAATGCTCCATTCCGGGGGTGGGGGGCACTCTGCAGAATTGATGTTGCGTTGTATACTGGGGCCTTCATCTCCTTCTTCCCCATCTGCCCTTGGCAGGAGCTGATCACAGCCTGGTACATCGGGTTCCTGGTTCTCATCTTTGCCTCTTTCCTCGTCTACCTGGCAGAGAAAGACGCCAACTCGGAGTTTGCCACCTACGCTGACTCCCTCTGGTGGGGCACAGTAAGTTTGGCGTTGGAGCCCTGCTCCACATGGGCGATGTGGGCAAGGGTGGGTTGAGAAGAACTCCGTCAAGGCCTCTCTGTCTTATCTCCCACCACAGATCACACTCACCACCATCGGCTACGGGGACAAGACCCCCAGTACGTGGTTGGGCAGGGTGCTGGCAGCTGGCTTTGCACTCCTGGGCATCTCCTTCTTTGCTCTGCCTGCCGTGAGTAGTGGTGGGGGCTCATTGTGCCCTCATGGCATCTTGGTAATGTCCATCGTCACTGGGAGGGAGGAGAGAGCCAGGATGCTGGGTCTCTAGGAGCTCCGGCTGGCAGTCGGGGCTGCCTCAGAAAGGGAAGATAGCTGGACGTGCCCTCTCTCCATGGTGCCTCTTAAGTTCCCAGTAGTTGAGACTGCAGAATAGACCCTGCCATAGAGATGGCATGGGTTCCTTCCTCTTTTTCTTTCTCCTTGTTCCTCCTTCTCTACCTTCCCTCAAGAGAAGGGGGAATGGGCTCTGGGCTGGGCCCTACCACATCACCGTAGGGATAGTGAGGAGAGAATGGGGGCACCTGACGTCCTCCACCCTAGTGTCTCCAGCTAGGGATTGCTGGCTCCCAGTTGATCTCTGGAGCCTCGAGGCCGCAGGGAGAGGAGAGATGGTCTGTCAGAGCCAACAGTCATAGTTCAGGGGGAGGGGGGACCTCTGTGCTCCCTCCCAAAGGGTGGATTGTCCTCCTAGCCAGACGGGGGGAGATGGTGGTTTGGGATCCTTTGGGTGGCTGAGGGATGTGTCCTTAGGACCCCCAAGACCCTGCAGGCCTGTGGGGATCACACTGCATTGGGGCACTTTGCCTAAGTGGCCAGGCAGGTTCTCAACCCTGTTTCACTCCCCTTGGGCCCTTTTCTCCTGCAGGGGATTCTGGGCTCCGGCTTTGCCCTGAAAGTCCAGGAACAGCATCGGCAGAAGCACTTTGAGAAGAGGCGGACACCGGCAGCCAACCTGATCCAGGTACCATAAGAGACCCACATCAATCCCTGGGGAGGCCCCACCTTCCACCTCAGGGTGGAGTCACTGCACGCCTCGAGCACAGCCTGTGGGCCCCCACCTCTCCCAGCTCCCCTGCAGCCCCTGATCTTCCAGCCCTGAGCTCTCCCTTCACCCAGCCCTGCCTGTGCCACTTGGTCTGGATTGTCACACTCCAGCATGTCTGACTTGTATCAGGGAGAGGGCTGTCATGGTGACCCCCAGAGCCTGGAGAGGGGGCCCTGACAAATCAGCCCCTTTGTCTAGCTCAGTTTGGGCCTGTTGCTGCCAGAAAGGTGAAACTTCGAATCCCTCCTTATCTCCCCAGCTCAGAGAACACAGCACAAAAGTGAGCTCCTGGCCCCTCCATCTATCTCCAGCTGCCAGCTAGTCGACTGTCCCCGGCTCTCGCCATGCCCTGGCCCTCTGAATGCAGCCCGGCTGCTCCTTTCAGCTCCTTGGCGGCCAAGGAGAAAACCTGACATTAATTAATGGCGCTGGGCACAGGATGAGACAAAGGGCCCCACCTACATATCACCCTGCAATACAAAGCAATCACCAGGATGCACTGCAGCCCCCCATCCCCCAACGGGGGTTTGTCCGGCCCCCCCCCCCCCCCCCGCAACGACTGTGGCCATTGCTGCCTGTATTGATGTGTAGTGAGTGCAGATGGGAGGCCATGAGGACTCTGATAAGAATCCCCATTGTGATCGCTCCTTTATTAATAGCCCCAGCTTCTTGGGAGGGTTACCTATCACCTCCACAAGAGAACAGACTCAGGAGAAAAGCTTGGGCCAGGTCGGTGCAGTGGAAGAACACCTCCAGCTCTCCCAGTTTCATGTCTGTTGGGGGGCTGGGCTCTGTGCATCCCCAAATCACCCCACTGTCCAGCTCCTTTCATGGAATACAGGTGTCACTAGGTCACTTTTACCAAACTGGTTAATCAATGATAACGCACCCCCGTAGGAAGATGGCAGGGTTATGGCATGGAAATAATCTGCTGCCAGCATTTCCTGCTAAGTGTACTAAATTATCCTTCCTCCTCTAAAGCCACTTATCCTACAGACCTTCCCAGGGTGGCTCTGTCCTCTGAGGAAGACTCTGGACTCCAGGTCATCTTCCCCAGTGTGTTAGGGACAAGTTGCATCCCAAGCATGTTCCACTGCACGAGGGGTTCATGTGCGCTGTCTGTGGGTGACACCTCCCCAATAGCTGAGGAGACGGGGGCAGATTTTTGCTGCCCCTCTCAGGCCAAGCAAGACGTGGCATGGAGGGTCTGGCTACCAAGGGCTCCTAGGCTGCTCGAATCTGGAGCAATGGTGACAGACCTGTTCAGGCGGCCTCTAGTCTAGGGCCATCTGCTTGTTGCATTCAGAGGCTGTAGCCACACAAGAGGTGGCCATTCTGTCTGTCTGAGAAATAGTCCTAAGGTTACGTCCTGGTTACTTTATGGTAATATCAGAGCCCTTGACAGTCATTAATGCGTTTATCCTCACAGCTCCCCTATGAGGCAGGGCAGTGCAGTTAGCCCCATTGTACAGATGGGGAAACTGAGGCACAGAGAGGCTAAGTGGGTTGCACAGAAAGTCTGTGGGTGAACAGGGAATTGACCCAGGTGAACGCCCTACGCTCTGGGCTGCCCTTTTCCTTATTGCCCTGATAGTCTCACTCCTTCCCTCCCCTCCTCCCTCTGGTGCAGGCTGCCTGGCGCTTGTATTCAACGGACGTGAGCCGAGCCTACCTGACCGCCACCTGGTGTTACTACGACAGCATTCTGCCCTCCTTCAGGTAGGCATGGTGCCACGCGGGGGAGGCCCAGACTGAGCTCTGTGTGGGAGGGGCGGTTCTCTCTGGCAGCAGTGGGCAAGGCCATTCAGCCAGCTAGCACTCCAGCGAGGCCTTGAAACTTGATGGCCTCTGTGTCCATCAAGGTCAGGGGAAAGCAGGATTTGGCCCCATCCTGGGTGACCTGCAGAGCTTTGGAGCATGGAACTGGATATGTCGCCTGGTCGCAGCAGAGGCTGCAAGCTGAATGGGAGGAGAAGGAAAGCCTTCATGGGCACATCCCTCCCTGGTCTTGTGTTGCTCCAGGGGCTGGATTCCCACTGCTGTCCCCCAGCAAAGTGGGGACACTGAAGCACTAGGGTGTGGAATGACGTCTCTGGCCCCAGTGGTGGTCCAGTGAGCTGGGGGAGGGAATCATGGAGTTAACCCTTCCCAGCGTCATGACAGATCAACTCTCCAGAGACGGAACTTTATCTCTGTCCCCTGAAGTGAGGTGCCACGTCCATGGCGGCATTCAGTAATCCAGATAGGGGTCACCATGCTCACTGCTGCGTCAGGTGTACGCCACTCATCCCTGCAGGTGGATGGGTCCCTGTAGGCTGTACCCGGAGCTGTGTTGGGGAACACGCCCCCAATCCCTGTGCAGTATGGAGGTGGGGGGGGTTGCACTACAATGATCCCCGTGGCAATGCCAGTTCCTATGCTGGAATGTGCCCGACTAATCCCGGGATGCCAGTGGGGTGTTGTGATGCTCCTCAATATTGGGGTGCGCTCCAATAATCCTGGGGTCTCAGTGCCCATATTACCAGGCACTGTACCAGCACTTGTCCTGGCGTTGAACCCCGTCATCCGCCTCTTGGTGTGGTTTCAGGCACAGATTCTGGGCTGAGCGCTGTGGAGCCGTGGGGTGTTACGTGGCACAGTGCACCACGGGCACCCTCTGGTGATGACTTTTGCCCTCGCACGATGTCTGTGTGGGAGAGTGCTGGGACCCTGCAACTGGTTGCATGACCGTGATGCTCCTGTGTGCTTCCAGAGAGAGGAGCTGGTCAGAGCTGGCACCATCAGGCACGGTTATCCAAGCCCCGTAGGTGTAACGAGGCAAGAGTCCCACCTGAGACATCTATGGGCCTCTGACAGTAGAATTCCTAGCATCCTTTCTGGGAAAGAGGGGCAGAACACGGGGCCTGGGATGGTCCCTGGTCTGATTCCGGACTTTGAGGCACCCTTTGGGAGCTGAGATGCTGGATGCTGCGAGCCAGCGTCTGCTTTCAGTTACACCAGAGGAGTCAGCCAGGAGCCATCCCTCTGAAGTCAGCAGCATTGCTTTGGGTAAACCTGGCATGGCTGAAGGGCCTTGCATTGGCCCGATGGTCTGAGATCTGAAACACACTGTCAGGCTGAGATTTCTGTTAACCCTTCCTAGCATTTCCTGTCAAATCTATGTACCCCGCCATCAGGACTAGGCTCCTTTGGGCAGTGGAAAAGACGCAAGCGGTGGGGACGGGGGGATGAGGGCGCTTCAGTTAACAAATAAAGGCTTGCAGTTAACAGCTTCACCCAGGAGCCCCTTCTCATGGATGTGGGTTGAGAGAGGGAGGTGGGCTGGAGTTTCTATCTGTACAAGGCTAAAGCAGCGTTGCTGCCCCCCACAATCCTTTGCCTTCTGCAGCGTTAACGTTGCTGGAGCGGAATGGAACTGCTAAACTTCCTGACTTCCTCCTCCATCATCCTCCATCCCCCTCAGTGTTTACTCCCTTCAGAGCCCTGTGGCCTCAGCATCCATTCCAGCCCTGCCCATTCTCTCCCTCCCCCCAGCCCCACCTCCTCACCCATAACGTTTCCCAGATAAGCTGGACCTTGCTGCTGACGGGACCGAGATGGATGGATTCTGCTGGTGGCTGCTGGTGAGATTAGCTGGAACCGGGAGGGATACTCAGTGTCCTGGTACCTAGGCTAATCCCATGTGCAGCATGTGGGGAGATGGACGGGCAGAGTAGAAAAGATGATGTCTGCTTAAGGGAGGAAGAAGGTGAAGGCCTTTTGGATATCCATCTGGGCCGCCTCCCCTGTTAAATCCACTCAAATCGCCCTGGCTCTTGCCCCAGAATCCCCTAGGAATCCACTGTTGGAAGGGGAATTCCCAAAGCCTCTGACACTAAGACACAATATTGTGTACAGAGACAACACCCTGAATCATATCTGCTTCTGGATTGTCCAGTTGTCTCCATCCACCATGTACCTGGGTTGCTGGTCGGTAAGGTCTTTGGGGCAGGGTCTGGCTCTGCATTATGGTCAATTGTACAGCGCCAAACATGCTGCCATTAGACAAGTGATAAAATTGCCCCACTCTTCCTTGAATCAGGGAAGGGAACATGCCCATCACCAGCTCTCACCCTCCCTTCACTGCTGACTATGGATTTAGGAGATCATTCTGTTCTGGTTCTGTCTGCTTTGTCCTATATTGGGTGGCTTTGTTTCTTTGCCATGGCACGTGGTTTTCTTTTACAAAGTCAGAATTCTGAGCAGCCTGAAACACAAATCCCCTCATTTTTAGCAGCTCCCATCGTTTCTGAGCCCATCCCGGTCAAAACAATGGCTCGTGTTTCTTTTTTTTTTTTTTTTTAAGTAGACAACAGAGATAGGGCCTGGACACAGTTTTTGTTTTGGATCCAAACTTCCACAGAGTTCAGCATCTCCGGAACTATTTCAGCTCTGGATTTCACCCTCTGTTGAGAGAGAGAGGATGGCCCAGTGGTTAAGGCACTATCCTGTGACTTAATAGTTCCAGTCCCTGCTCTGCTGCAAATTTCTTGTGAGAGCTCTGGCGTGTTCCTTAGCCTCCCTATACCTCAGTTTCCCATCTCTTACCATATGGATAGTAGCACTTGCCTACTTCACTGGAGTGTGGTGCAGATAAATACATGGAAGAATGGGGGCCAGCTACATATCTAGGATAAGACCTCACACATGTAAAATCTTCAGAAGAAAAGTGCAAAATCCTCCCAGATTTGCCACTTGTTCAGTAACACAGGGGACTGACCCCAAACCCTTCTAAAATCAACAGAAGCTTTGATGGGCTTTGGATCAAGGCTCGAGAGGTAACCCTAACTGGATTGTGCTAAAATGAGATCTTGCATGGCAAACTCAGCTCTTGACGTGCCCTCTCTCCCCCACCCTGCATAAGGGGAGCCAGAATGCTGCATCTTGTCAGTTGCAGAGTGTTAGAAACAAGGGGTCTGCCCCACCTCTCGCTGGCACGGGCTTTACAGCAGTGTAATTGCTTTTGATTTATAGCCAGGATGAGCAAGAGGCACATCCGGCCAGTTTGTTTCATTTCCTCGCACAATTTACACCTGTGTGGAAAGGGTCTTCTCAGCCAGGCAGCCTGAGCAATGCACCACAGTCTATCTTGCATTGATATTGAGAGATTTTTCTTCTCGTCGTCTCTGTTGTGGAGACCAGCCTTTGAAAGCAGGGGCCAAATTCAGCCTCGGTGTCAGTGGATATGGCACTCCCATTGAAATCCACAAAAGCTGCATCTGCGGATTCCACAGCAGATTTGGCCCATTATTACTGCTTTCTCTGGACCAGGGTTTGTGCAGAGCACTGAGAAATCCGGACACCCCAGCCAGACTCTTTGTCAGCAGTGCTAGAGATCAAACTGCCAGAAGACTGGTACTTTCCCAAGCTCTGCTCACTCCTGACATCCACATGAGACACTTCTCCCACTAGATTGTGAAAAGCTTTGTGACTGGATCATTCCTCCTCTCTCTTGTGAGATGCTTAACACAGGTGACATTTAACCTGCCATCAGTAGGCTTCAGGATGAACCCTTTATTGAGCTAAATGGGGAAGCTCTCAGCTATTGTTTCAAGCTTTCTGCAGACTGAGGCAGATAGCGTTCCTTCAAAATGTGACCTGAAGGATATCTTCACAACCACAGAGCCAGGTGCCTAATTATTTTTTTTTAAATGAAAGCTGTGATTCTGTAATCCAGGGATGTACAGCTCCCCATCCGTGGTAACATGAGCTGGCTCAGTTCAACCCCTGCAGAGGCCTGATGGAGCTGCTAAGAACAACTGTCTTTCAAGTTTGGTGATTTTTGCTTTCCGCCTACCTAGATTTCTGCTTTGTTCAGTCATGTTGCTTTGATTTCTTTTTGCCTTGGAAGGTTTACTTTTCCCATGTTTTTATTTGAACCCACCCCCCAGAGAGCTGGTCCTTATGTTTGAGCATTTGCACCGAGTCCGCAACGGAGGAGTTAGGAATTCAGAGGTGAAAAGATTGCCTGACGGAGCCCCACCACCATATCACTCCTTCACCTCTGGCCAGAAAACCGTCGCCCCTGCTTTTTGCTCAGGGGAAAGGTAGGGTGCCCGCCAGCTACTGCTCCTTGGTGTGTCCTTTGTGTCTCCCCCTGTGGTGTTGGACCTGTGCGTGTCTGTGTCGCCAGCACTGCTCTCCTCCTGCCTCCTGTGTGTGGTTGGGTTTTTGTCTGTGTTGGTATATCACCGGCTGGCTACCGTCTCCTCCTAGTGGCGGGACTGTGTACGGAGGTTTATGTGGCTGCTGATGACGCTAGTCATTTTGTGTAGGCAGCAGAGATGTTCAAAACAAATGGTTGCAGGTTCAGTCCCCACAGACAGCATACCCAGGGATCCTGTGTGTGGATCTCCCCTAATCCACCTGGCTGGGCTCTATGTTTCCTGGGCTCTCCATTACCTATGTGGAAAATCACAGTCCCCAATCTAATTCCCTAAATGCTAAGATTCCAGTTACCCAAACTAGGTTTCTCTGCACTCCATTGCCCTTAGGGTACATCTATACTACTGTGATTGCAGCTTGCATGGACACACCCATGCCAGCATCGCTAAAATAGCAATGTGCTGTACAAGCTCGCCATGGAGCCTGGGCTCTGGTCTTGCTGAAACCTGTGCCACTGCGCCTACCTATTTCTAGCCTGGCAAGTACAGTTAAAACTAGCATGGGTGTGTCTGTCCTGCTGCAATGTGGATGGACTCATAGAGTCCATGAAGTGTAATATTGCTTGGGTGATTTCAAACCCACCTGGTGTGTCGTAACATCACTCAACCCATTTTCAACTGGTGACCTGAACATATGCATAGGTGCACACCCTAAATAAATGTGTATTACTTGCAATATCATTCCCGGAGTTATTGAAAAATGCGAGTGTCAACACAGCGCAGCAGACAGATGGCCTTTCTGATCCCTTATCCTGCCTTCGACAAGGGCCAATGCCCGATGCCACGGGTGAAAAAGCAAATGCTCCAAGGTGCATCTAATTCTACAGCATGCCCTGAATTGTGCAAAATTATCTCACTGGTCAATTTCTTCCTAAACTACCACCTGAGATGGCAAAGCTGTGGCAAAAGTGAAATGGATGGGTCTCTCTCCCTTTAATATTAGCTAGTGATCTCATGCATAGACATTCCTAATTCTGTTTTGAATTTACTGACAAATTTGCCTCAAGAATGTCTTGTGGCAGTGAGTTCCCCAGGTTAACCAGATGCTGATTTTTAAAGAAGAATTTTCCTTTCACCTGTACTTTTTTAAAAAAACAAACAAAACATTGCCTTTTAATGTCAAAGAGTGCCCCTTCGTCCTGGCATTATGGAAAAGAGTAAATTAGACTGCCCTCTGCACTGTGCCAGCCTGTACTTTTTCTACCTCTCACATATATCCTCCTGCTTGTTTCCTTTCCAAACCTAAATAATCCCCTCTTTAGCCTGTCCTCGAGGATTCAAGTGACAGACACAAGGCAGGCCAGCTCAGTGTGTTGCAGAATGGAGCATACATTTGAAACTTGGAGTCAAGAGGAAGGGTGGTGCAGAGATCAGACACCAGAGTGGAGCTTGGGAGACCTGGTTCAAGTCCCAGCTACATCTCAGGCTCCCTGGGTGATCTTGGGCAAGTCACTTAGTTTCTCCGTGCCACAGTTTCCCATCTGTGAAATGGGACTTAGTGGGAAGGCCTCTCTCTCAGGGGTGCTGTGAGGAGAAATGCATGAAAAGACCCTGAAGTGCTCTGAGAGCTTGGAATGAAAAGCGCCAAGTATTATTACGAGGAAATGGCCGTAGTGGGAGATGAGGTATCACCATTGTGGCCTAGACTTCACCCTTCCATTCATGGTTTGTGATGTCTCCATGAGCCCTCAGTGGAATTACAGCCCTGGATCAATTGGTTGCTTGTGTATTACTCTGAATACCCTTTCCAAAGGGGTAGCCATGTTAGTCTTGATCAGCAAAACAGAGACCTGTGGCACTTTTAAAGACTAACAATTTACTTATCACGTGCGCTTTTGTGGGAGAAAAATCCCACTTTGTCAGCCGCTTTGAAGAACGTCTTCTAAGCGTCTGACGAAGTGCGGATTTTCTCCTACGAAAGCTCATGTGATAAATAAATTTGTTAGTCTTTAAAAGTGCCATAGGACTCCTTGTCTGAATACACGGTAGATGGAATGGTGTGTACAAAGGGATGCTCTATGGAGGGTAATTAGTAAGCAGAAGTGGTCTCTTCAGGGATGCTAGGGAGGAAGGAAGATCTCCCCTTCTGGTGAGGTTGCTTCCTTTCTGGTTAGGAGTCCCAAGGAGACAAAGGTAGGGCCAGAAGAACTGTAGTAACTGCAGCAGGAAGGTGCCACAGCTGGCCCTGGGAATGAGAGGCAGCTAGCTACGCTGACCAGTGGCTCTGCGGGCCTGAGGAGGAGAGACCCTCCTGGTCTCAGTGCACTGAGGTGTTAGGCAATGGAGACAAGCTCACAGACAGGCCAAGGGGAATTTTCAGAAGCATTCAGCATTGGCTGAACTTTGCAGTCCTTGAAATCGGGGGCTGTACGCTCTAGTGGCCCCACCGGATAACACACCCTCCCATGATTTGCCCTGGACTTTACTCCTAACTGTTCCTAATTCCTTTCCTAGTTTTCTTCCTTGACTCCAGCTGACCTGCGGGGTATGGCCTTTCCCAGGCTGCCTTCCTTTGCTCATCCAAGACAGGCATCCTTCTTTAGAAAGCGTGATTAGGTGAGGGGCGTTTGATGAGCATAAATTCAGAGTAGACAGAAGGACTCTCACTTCTGTGAGAGGGATGGGGAGATCCAGAGAGCTGGAAGGTCTAGTGACTTCATTTGTTTCCTGAAGTGGACCAAAGCTAGCCATGGGGATGATTCATTTGCTTTGGAGCCTGGCTTGGTGGCATTCCAGGCTTCTAGAAGAGCCCCTGAAATGTCCCTTGGTCGTCTTTAGTAAATACCAGCCCTAAAGAGTCCCATGTAGGGATGAAAACGAATGGAAGAGCCAGTGGATGGAAGAAGTCCCTGCAGACTTTCTTTCCACTCCCTGGTTTAAGAAGCTGGAAAAAATGCACCCCACAGAGCAGCAATATTGGAACCTTCCCCTGGATGGTGTTCCAGGGGTTGCAAGATGGAAGACTCGTGGAGCAGGAGAGCAGAGCACTAATTAGGACAGCACTGAATTCCCCTGAAGCACCCAGGTACGTGTCAAACAGTCTGTGAAATCCCAGCTGGTTCTTGGGGTTGGGCCCTTGGCAGACACAGCGGCCGGATGCAGTGAAGTGCTCAGCCATTGCCACTCCACGTGCATCGTGATATCCCCGCAGGATTTGTGAAACTCCAAAGAGCAGAGACAAACCGTTAAAGTAAGAGAAGCTGGCTTGGCTGTCAGAGCCCCGTGCTGCTCTAGTTTTCACTAGTGCTGATGCACGAGGCCAGGGATAGTCTCTTCCCCATCTGTCCCAAATACTCAGCTCCCACAGGCCTCTCACCTTTTCCCAGTGAGTCATAAACCACAAGGCCTTGCTTTGTCTTCAGCTACTCCCTAGTCACGTAAGGCTTCCAACAGCTGTGCCTAGAATGGATCTGAGCTAAATGGCCTGGTAACTTGCTGAAGGATCCTTTTATTCAAATATTCCCGGAAGAATGATGTTGCCTTGCAGTGATGCCGAATGGGCCCTGCCCTGCTTCCTGACGTTGGCGGGAGGGTTGGGCATGCAGTGGCTGCCGAATCAGGCCCTGAGAGTGAAGAGCTATGAAGCTTTGTGGCCAGGAGCAGCTGTAGAGGAGACCGTGGGGCTCATGCTGACGTCTTCATGGCAGAGCTTAGCCTTGCTTTTCTGCCTTCCCCCCAACCTCTGCTCACCTGCAACAGACTGAAAGCAGCATCCAGAAACCCTGCAGCTCCAGAGTATTGTTTGGAAGAAAACAAGAAGAACTAACTAGCCCCAGGTAAAGCTCAAACAGGACCAGTAGCCTGTAATTCAGAGGGCTCTGCAAAGCAAGATAAAAACCAGCTTTTTCTTCATGGGAGGCTTCTGGGAGACAGCATTGTCCACTCTACTTAGCGCCTGTGGCTGATGGTTGGACAATAGGAATTCATCTCCTGAGTTGCCTTCGGCCTCAGTTTTCCCCATCTGGAAAATGGGGGCAAAGACACTGCCGCCCCTGCCCCCCACATCTGTGAAGGGCATCAAGATCTTGGGATGCAAAGGGCTGAGTGTTAGGACGATCACACTTTGTTCTGTTCAGGTTGGAGAGGCCTTGGCTAGAATCTCTCCAGCACACGGTGATGCCCCTTCCCCTTGCACCGGGCTGGGGATGAGCGGTGATTATGGACAAGAGCTCGAACTAGATCAACAGTTCTTTGGTCAAAGCTCCCTGGAAAGTTCACTTGTGAGTTTCTGGAGCCAGAGCCAGCTCCCTGTGGCTTAGGGCTAAATGGAGGAGGATAACTCTCTCTCCTTGTCTGTGTCGTCATCCAGAGAAGATGGCATAGGCCCCATTCTTGGTCTGGAGGCAGTGCACGAGAATTGCACACAGCACTGTGGTCCCATAAGGCTGGGTGCCCCAGACTGTAGAGTTAAAGGGGGCAAGAAGGGCACTGACTGAGTCAACAACTGGAGCTACTGGTTCCCGCAAATGAGGGTCCATTGTTGTCCACCCCACGGGCTCGGAGATGAGAAATGTGCATGATTCCTCCCCATCTCCTAATCACCGGAATTCCCAGTGCCTGGCCCAGTTGTGGAGCCTTGGGCTCGGGCGTGGACCATGCTAGAGGGTATCTGGAAATCTGCAGGTATCGCAATCTTGATGGGTCAGTCCAGCATAGCATACCGCCCCCAATGGCACTGCGCCTAAGGTGAGTTTCTGTTGGGAAGGGTCCATGTATTCCCCCCCACCTGGCCCTATAGTCTCCTGTGCTAACATCACCTCTCATGACATTATCATCTTCTTTTTCTCTCCTCCCCCTCTCCATCTTCCCCCACATCTCTGCCATTTCTGGTGCATCCCCATTCATTCCTGGAAGCTGGAAAGAGGAAGACGCACCACCCCACAGGTGTTTACGGCTCAGGTAACCTTCCTCTTAAAGTTGCGGTACCTGTATTTCTTTTTTTTCCCTTTTTGCCACCCGAAGAGTCACGGCACAGTAGGTTCCCTCTGGAGGTTTTGACGTTCTTCATCCGCTGCTCCAGGAAATGCATTCGGGTCCAGGGAGTGCATTTTGGGGGACAGAATGAAAATAACATGTGGTGTTTGAAGAGATGCTGCCAAATAGCTTGTGATCTGAATTTTGATCTATTCTGAAATGGGTGCAGTAGCTTTGTGAAGGGTGTGGGAACCGGAGGGGGGAGGTTGCTCAGATTCAAAATGTTTTTGTTTTTTAATATCCATCTAACTAGCTATTTTTACAGAGAGATTTGTTGCTAAGAAATTTGAAACCCCTCCTCCCCCCTTCCTGAGGGGAAATGTGGTGGTATTTATGTAGGACCTACACAAATGACAGTACTTTGTGCTCCTTGCCTCTTACACACAACAGGTGCAGTTTAGCCAGTCCCAAACCATACCAAAGAACCTTCCCAGGGCATCTTAGGGGCCCTTGTTGCTCAGTGTCATCAGCAAGATCTTGGCTTGAAATGAAATCTAGGGAATGGCCTTGATGCCTTTTTCAGGCTAAGGTAGGAGGTTTCTGAAATGACAGCCGGGAGAAAGCCTTTTTGACCCCATAGAGGAAATATCTTGGGTCACAGGGTCCGTGGGACACTTTGCTGGTGTGCAGGTAGTTAGCCACACCTGCCTCAAAAGGCCAGAGGAATCTGCACGGCCTTGCGCAGGGGGAGGCGAGCCGGCTGATGGGCATTCCCCCACTAGCACCTGTGGTTTGACTCCGGCCCAGGGCTCTGCTTGCCCATCACACTGACAAGAGATGTTTTGTTTGGTTAAATATGATTCTTCTGGGGAGATGCATCAAACCATGATGGTGCAGGAGCAGGGTGAAAAACTCAATGGAGAGAGCTGCATAGGAGAATCTGTTTTGGTCCTTCGAAGCCCAGGCAAACTATACTGCGTATTGCTGAGTGTCATCTGCTGTCACCTTCACTGGTAACAATCTGCTTCCATATAAACAGCCCTGTCATTCACAGAGCTCCCTCACGCCACTGTTATCTATGGGAGCCCGCATGGAATGGAGCTCGCAACATCTAGCCTTACCTTTGTGGTTGATGCCCATGCCTGGTACCCCTGCTCCAGGCCTCAGCCCAGCTTGATTCCAAGGGCAATCCCCAACCCTGTTTGTCTCACTAACTATCTCTTTTTTTCCCCTTCTGTATCTTTTGTTCTCGACCCTCTAGCCAGATCTTTAGTAGTAAGCGGAATTTCTTTCGGATTCCTGCCGGCTGGAAACAGAGGTATCGAGTGCTTGGATGGGTGTCCCGTGACTTGTTTGGATGCCAGGTGTTGGGGGTTTTTTGCTTCAAGGGCGGAGCCTGTGTGGAATGTGGCAGATCCTTGGGGATGTGCATGGTGGTGCCCAGTAATGCCTTGCAATGAGAGCTGCAGTCATGGAGATATGCCTGCTCTCCTGTATGTAGACTAGGGCATCTCCAGTGCAGCTGTATGGGCGAGTTAGGTAGATGGGCAGAGATGGACCAAACCTTGCAGCATTTATAATGGGAAAGGCTTGTGATGACTGAAGCACAAAGCAGGCTCTGATGCTGATCCCTTCTGTGACTTTGGACTAGTCACGTCACCTTTCTGAGGCTCAGTTTCTCCATCTGTGAAATGGGGATGATGTTTACTAGTGTCAATGCAAAAGACCAACTGAATATGTTGCAAGTGCTGTGCCAGTGTTTATCCAACCCCAATCAGAAACCTTACGAGTCTGGATAAAACCTGGGTCTGCATCCCAACCATCTGGGCCTTTTGTTCTGCAAAAGCTCAAAACTTGATGGAGGAAGTCCTGCAAATTCCAACCCTGTCTATCTTTGTTCTCCATCTCTGTCTATAACCTCCTGAAATGCTGCACTGAAAATCAAACCCCACTCTGGGGGTTCTGGGGATGCTTGTATACAAAATGTTTCTGGAATGACTCTTAGCTATTCTAGATTGCTTGGGGACAAAATGAGAACCTGGAGCCACTGCGCTCAGCAATCTGTCTCTCTACTACAACCCTTTGAATCCCACTGCTACCTCCGTAACGCTCCCTCGTGGATTAGCAAATGGATACAAAGGAGCAGAGCCAGTCGGAAATTTTCCAGTGGAATCAGTTTCCATTGAAAATTGCCAGTTAATGGAATTGAAACGTTTTGTGGAAATGTTATTGATTTTTTTTTTTGACATTTTAACCAGGAATTATCCAGCCCTTTCCTTTAGACTTTTACAGTTTTTATGTTAGTAATTTTTGATGTAATATAAAAGGCAAAACACTGAAGTAGCAAAAAAATGTTTTCCCAAGGTGGAAACAAAACAAATTGGAACATTTTTCTGTGGGTGTAAAATTGTCCCGCTTTGAGGTGAAATCCAAATCACAGGATTTCCCATGAATGGGAATTCTGGTTTGGAGCCAGCTCATGAGATTTTAGGTTCCCCAGGGAAGCTGTATTACTGCCCATTTCTTCCTTTCCCCACCTTGCTGGGAGCTAGTTCCCGGGCAATGACATGACGACAGAGCACTCTCCTGTCCAGTTATCGGATGAGCCGACCTTCCAGCTGATGGTGGGCTGAAAATCAGCCCTCTTCCCTCATTGGTTGGAAGAATGGAACTGGTGGACGCAGTATCTGCAACGGGAGCTTCGCACAGCTTGCCGCATAGAGAAAGGCGGAGCAGCCAGTCTGCTTTGTGCAGTGGGAACTTTTCTCTGGAAGGCAGTAAACCCACCTACCCAGAAACCCTGGCAGAGGGGTGGCTTCCCCAACCGAGTCAGAGAATCCAAGTGTGCAGAATAGCCCCCTGAGCTGGCTTCTCCTGAAAGGCAGGGTGGCCGCACAGTTCAACCGGCAGTCTTGGGTAGGGTGAGTCCCTTTCCCTCCAAGGATAATGGCTGCATTAACTACTCTTGGTCCATGAGGACTCTGCTGTACCAGGGCGAGGCAGCTGGTGGCTGGGAGCTGCTGCCTTGTGTCAGAATGGCTGGGATGCTGGCCCAAGTGCTGGGCCAGCAGCATCTCTGATGTACTTATTCTTTGCTAGCTGAGTGGCTACTGGCGTGGGTACATAGAACTACTTCTCCTGCCTGGCTATATGCCTGCTCCTGGCTATCGGGGGGTGGGGAGGCATACAGTTCATCTGTAGGCTGGCCTCGTACGGTGGTCATGCCATTGCTAGTGGGAACCCCACTCCGCACGGCCTGGGCTGCAGACTGGTTAGGGTGCTGTGTCTCATGTTTGATTTTTACTCCTGTCTGTGAATCAAGCCAGTCTTGGGAAGCAGCGGAGAGCTGAATGGCAAGTGGAGACGGTACAGGAGCCTGCTCCAAAGTCCTGGGGCCTTTGGTCTGAGAGCTTGGAGCCCCAGCCTTGATATCATATCTTGAGTCCTCTTTGTGGAGCCCCAGCCACCAAGACTGAATCGTTCCTCTTTTCAGGAGGAGGGTTGGTGTTAATAGCTGTCCAGGATGTCTGCGTTCTTGTTCCAGCCCTGATTTGGTCTAGAACCTTGCCCAGGCTGTTTAATGGCTCTGTGCCTCAGTTTCTCCATCTGCAATAAATCACCCCAACCTCAGGGGCAGAGATGAGTTTCAATTAATTCTAAAGTGTTTTGGGGTCTCCAGGTGAAAAGTGCTAGAGGAAGGCATGAAAGTTGCAAAAAATGTTTGGCACAAAGTGACCTGTTTTCCCTAAGAATGATAGGAACCATCCCCCCATTTCTCCCCTGCAAGTCTGGATGAAAGTGTTTTTCTACCAGCTGTAGAGACCTGTGATGGGCCAAGCTCTAAAGTGTTCAAGGGTGGGGGGGAGGGGGTCTCCCATCTGTGGCTCAAACCTAGTGTCCCTGACCCTGCCTTTCCAATTGAAAGAGACCAAAGTGGACCCAGTCATGTTGTTCTCTCCAGAGCGAAAGGGCCGATCAAGAGACGGAACCGATTGCTGATGACAAACCTTCAGGCCCCGCCCCTCCTGTTTGGTATCGATCATGGTCTTTGGGGCGTGGCCACCGGTTTGGCATGGTATGTGGCTGTTGTGCTTGCTGGCCTGCATGGGATCTGCGATGGCGGAAGTTGGCCAGGTTTGGAGGGGTGGGTCAAGGGATCAAAGGGGGGATGCTCTGAAAGGAGTCTGGGGGCTTTGTGGCGGTTTATGGCTGGGTGAGACCTTCTAGAACTTCGTGTCTCCATCTCTCGTTCCACCCCCAGTCCCTGAGTAGAACCGGAGCCTCCTGAAGTTCTAAAAGGTTCTAAACCTGAAATAAACACCCGGCATCCTGGAGCCTGCCAGGCTTTCGGGAATTCCAGAGAATGCCTGTAGGGTATCTGTCCATCATCCCCGCAGCTGGCTGGTGGGACAGGGATGCAAGCTTTGGTGATAGCTCTGCCTTGTGGCCCAGTTGCCAAGCCCATTGAGGCCCACGTGAGCTTGGGATCCAGGCCGGCCATTGCAAACTGCTCCCTGAGATGGATGTTCTATGCCCTGGGGAACCAGGACACTGTGCTGCTAATGGGAAGATTAATTTTGTTGGATCCTCTGTGGCTGTTCGAGGCCTGCTCCTGCAAACCTACCCATCCAAACATCTCTCCGTGTTTCCAGTGGCCATGTGCGACTGTCCTGTTCCACGCCACCCGCATCTGTCACCATTCTCATCCTTCGCTGAGGACTTGCTGTGCAGGTCGAAGAGAAAGGTTATGGCCAGCACTTAGAGTCCAACTCACCTTGTACCCTTACCACACCCAAGTTGTTCTCCCTCCCTGAATATCATTATGTTTTTGTTTGACACATAAGCCTTTCCCCATGAGCCTTTCTGAGATTCCGCTCGCTTGGCCTTGACAGACTCTTGTCCTTTGCTCTCCTCTCACTCTGTCCTTGGGCTCTGATTCAGCAAAGCACTTAAACACGTGCTTCAGTGCCTTGCTGAACTGAAGTCTGATAGATTTTCTCTCTGTACTGGCCTCCATGGCAGTCTTTTCCGGATCTTATGCTGATGGCACTGTGGTCTGGAAACCCAGCGGAACGATGACCATTCCAGACATCATTGGGGTAACAAATGATAATGGGAATTATGCAAAAGACCACCATTAGGTATATGTAGTGCATTACACAGTCAGGACCTGGGGTCCTCAGGGCTGCTGCAGTACAAATGCTGATGAGTAGTGAAACCAGAAAGAGCAGGGACCCAGTTCTCCTCATGTGTGTACTGGGGGACTCGCCTGATTTCAACAGCTGTTCTACCCCCAGGTCAGAGACAAGACTCATGCCTCATCTTCGCCCGCTGTTGGCTGCAAGCATCCTCTCTGGAATGTGTTTTCCTATTAATTTTTTTGTGTCTCCCCCTTTATTTTGGCTCTTTTTAATCTCCCATCTCCTTGGCAACCACCATAGGTCTCGTCTGTTGTATTTCCTCATTTGTCCGTGGCTATCAGGACCATGTTGTTGAGCTAACAGCTGCGGCTTTCCAGCCAACGAGGTGGGAATGGAGCACAGAACATTGTTTTGGTGAAGGTCCTACATAAATTAGGTCTGTTTTTTTAAATACATACCTTCTGCAGAGGGGCAGATTTAAAAAACCAAGAAAAGGGTTGAACTTTTGTGAGATAGGTCCCATAGAATGAAATTAGGGCCTGAACCAGCTATGCAACAAATGACCAAATGTTCTCTTCCCCCTCCGCAGGCTGGGCTGAGTTTAGCCATCAGTACATGGCATTGTTTTAGCTAGTTCTCTCTTGGTCCAGGGAGGGTGGAGCCAAGCATCTCAGCTGGATTTGTAGGCGGCAAGGCCCAGGTTGAGTGAGGCAATGGAGATGGTGACTTTACGCCACTGAACATGCTTCCGTCCCTGACTGAATCAAGGCCCCGGCTGGGTTGGCATCACTGGTGATAGCTAGGAGTTATCCCAACACACGTGTCTTGCCTGCCTCCTAGGGGTGGTTCCCTCAGGGCTCACTAGATCAGCCAAGTTGGGTGCTGAAAGCCCAGCCAGAAGCATATGTTTGTCTCCTCCCCTCCCTGCTGTCTCTGCATCTCTCTTCCTTTCATACCAGCTGGCTTTTCTCCTAGCCACCAGGTACTCTGTCTCTCTCCAACCTACCACTGCCACCCCATCCCCTCCCCATTGGCTCTCTCATTGCAGTCAGAAAAAGTTTTAAAATAAAATACCCAGGCACCCTTCCCCTGCTAGATAATCTGGGGCAATCATTTCCTCACTTCCGTGAAGGCACACCTCTGGGCTTCCTCCTGAGGTGCCGGGCATTTCACACATTCACAAAGGTCCCTTCTTCTGGGTAGTACTGATGCACGTGCTCGGATCCCATGAAGGTCAATGAGATGTAAGTGCTTGCTCACATGCTTTTCAGAATCACAGCCCATATAAAGGGCACTGAAATCTTGCACATGTGCTTTGCAGTAAATTGAACCCGCTAGTTGAGTCTGCACCATAACTGCAAAGTTTGCAACAGGGATCTGCCTTCCCCACCCAAGCCTGGAGCCTTTGGAGGCACCGTACCAGGTGCGTGTGGGACCAGTGTGGACAGGGCAGGCTCCAGGTGAGCCCCCTTCACAAGCCCTCAGTGCCTGCGCTCTTTGCTTGGGCGAAATCCATGTTATTTCACTGGAGAAGGCCAAAGCAAAGAGCTCAGGGATGAAGCCATTCGCATCCCTCCAGATTCCCGGCCTCCATGTGGCCTTCCTCCTTGCTGAACAGAAGCATCACCACACAGGCTAACACCTGCTGTCCTTCCTCCCCTTGCCCCGCAGCAACAAAATGGGCATCAAGGACCGCATCCGCCTCAACAACTCACAGAAGCAGGGCAGCCGGGCAAAGCAGCACCTGGCCCTGCCCGTGCGCTGCTCCCCCAGCACTGAGAATGTGGCTGACGCCTCCAGCCCCACCAAGGTGCAGAAGAGCTGGAGCTTCAATGACCGTACCAGATTCCGGGCGTCGCTGAGGCTCAAGCCACGGCCACCGATGGAGGGTACGTCCCATTCCCTCCACCCTTTCTGTTTTGCATCCAAGTCCTTCGAATCTGAGTTGCCCAGCAGAATGGGACTCCCTACCCCATATGCAATGAGGACCCTAAAAGGTTGTTATCTAGCTAGAGTACAGGTGTGGGAACCAGGACGCCACTTTCTCAGCCAGTGCCCTGCGGAGCAACTTCAGGAAAGCCACCTGTTACTCTGTGCCTCAGTTTTCCCCTCTGTCACTTGGGGGTGGCAGGCCTGCCAAAGAGGGGAATTGAGATCCTATGAAGAAGCTAAAATGCTGGTAGCTTGTCAGCTGGGAGAAGTTAGAGAGGAGCCTGCTGGTACGTAACACGGGACCCCTATGGCTGAACCATGCAGAGCCCATTTATTCACAATGAACCAATGAGACCTAGAAACCTGACCATTGCAGGTACAGAGAGAGCACAGGGGTGAGGCCTCTTTAGTGAGGGCTCCACGGAGATTTGTACCCCTGTAACAGATCTGAATTGGGGCTGTGTGTCCCCAGCCTGTCATGGGAAGTCTCTGTTTTCTGTCCTCAGTTGAATGTCCGCCGGAGGAGAGCTCCGAGGAGAAGGGCTACCCGTACGACCTGACCTTCGAGGACATCATGCCAGCAGTGAAAACACTCATTCGGGCTGTCAGGTGAGTCCATCTCACCAGCGGTCCCTGCATCCTATTGCACATCTACCTACCCGCCAGTACCAGTGGGTCACAGCTCATGGCAGGGAGCAGGCCTGACATTTGTGGGTCAGCTGGAGGGCTGGGTGGCAGCTACACCTGGGTGGTCTGGTGGAGCTTCTTCCTTAGGACTCTGGCTGCTGTGGTTGGGGAAATCATGTCTCTCTGCCCCGAACCTCCCTAGGTCTCGGGCTGTTCAGGCCAGCCAGCGAATGGTGAGAGCAAGAGGGGAGCAGGCACAGCCTCAGAGAGCGGGCTAAACGTTTGCCCCATAAACACAGAAGTGAGTGTGGCTGGTCCCCTCTCATCCAAGCACCAGCCCTCTGACACACCCAATTTTCTGCAGTCAAAGCCAGGCCCCATTGGTTCCTGCCCTGGTCTGTTTCGAACCAAACGCTGGGCACTTTGAGTGAGGGGGTATGGAGTGTTTTCTTTTTCATGCAGCTGATGTGGGCCAACAGCAAACAGAATTTTCCTTCCTCTCCATGCAAACCTGATGGTTGCTGCTTCTGAGGCTGCTCAGAGGAGGTTTGGGTCAAGGTTCTGGTAGGGACAGGAAAGGAGAGGTTCTTGTCCAAATGGGATCTGCCACCCTGGAAACTCCCCTCCCGGGACCAGAGCCGCAGCTTCCACACTGGCTGTCGGGCTGACCATCTCGCTCCCTCTTTCTGTTTAACTGATTAGCCAACGGTTTTGTTCCCTGGTAAGACTCCTTGACACAAACAAATGGCGTTGCTAGTCCAGCACATTCTGGCTTCATTATCTCCAGCAGCACCCAAGATGGAAAGTAGCCGGAAGACAGGATGCAGAGTGAGCCGAGATGCTAATTGGGTCCCAGCAGCTTTTCTGCTTTTTATTTTTCCGGGTTAATTCTTTTCCTGGTCTTTAAACCCATGGGCTGTGCCCCAGACACCAAGCTGGATCTCTTTGGCCGCTTCCCACCCACCTCTAGAGCTGTGGAGGCGAGACGGCCCTGGATAGACCCATTGTTAGAGGCAGTGTTGCTGGAACAGACCTCGCCATCTCTAACCACGTCATCTGTCCTGGTTGGGGCACGGACATGGCAATGCAGCGAAGAGCTGGTGGGTAGGACTGGAAGGAGGGGAGGGTGAAGATACGTTGAAATACACCCTCACTCTCCCAATTCAGCCTGTTTGCTCTCTAATGGGGAGGTGAAGAAGATGTTGAGACCAGAATATATCCTTAATGATTGGAGCAGGGGCCTGGCAGTTAGGACACCTGATTTCTATCCCCAGCTCTGGAGGGAGAGAGATGTCTAGTGGTTAGAGTGTGGAGGAGGCAGAGTGTCATTACCCCTGGGTTCTGTTCCCAGGACTGAGAGAGGAGGTCTGCCGTTTGGAACATGGGACGCTGGGTTCTATCTGGGATGCAAACAGGTGCCATCTCGTCCCTGCATTTTTCAAGCCCAGCTGCTGTGACCTGGCCATCCCAGGGCCTCTCTGCACATAGAGCCCAGGCCCTTACCTGTCTGCTGATTGTTCTTGGCCCTGCTGTTTGCTGGCCCTGAACAGCAGGGCGGCTTTGGGAAAATCTAGCCCCGCCCTTTTCCCTTTCCCTCTAGCCCTGGCCCATCCATGCCAGCAGCCCTCCCCGCGGTGCCAGCCCCTGGTCCTGCTGCGTGGGCGTGCCTCACATCGAAGCCGCTTAACGTAAGCAGGAAGAGCACAGGTCTGAGATTCCCCAATGGCTTGTGCCTGCTCACGCAGCCTGCGTGCATGAGAGCTGTTCCCTGAAGTCTGTGGAGTTATGAAGTCTTCCATCAGGGCCTTGCTAATGAGGCCTCTGCACCAGCCTCTATCCCTTGGCTGCCGCTAATGGGCTGACAAGGAGCAGGTGACAGAAGACCCAGGGTGCAGAGAGCAAGTTAGAAGCTGGGGCTGGGCTATTCTCTTCCCATCTGCTTCCCTCCAAGGGCAGCTCTGGCTGGAATAGAAAACAAGCAGGTTATTTCCGACAGCCAAAGAGGAGGGGCCCAGAGATCAGAGATGGGATAAATGACCTCTTGCAAAGGCCAGAAAGATTCCCCATCTCCCCTCCCAGTGTGCCTGTTTGTTCCAAGAATTAGACTCCAGGGTTTGAAATTGGTGCCACGCCCCAGGGAGGCTCCAGAACAGACGTGGCTGCCAGAATGGCTGCCTGCTGCATTTCTTGCTGTGAGGTGCAGTCGTGTAACTTGCACTGAGTGGGGAGGCAAAAGGAGTAATTTGCTCCCTGAGGGAGCTGGAACGGATGATGGACCATTCTGCAGCCCCAGCATCCAACGGGAAAGCCCCTGAGCCAAGATGTCACCCAGATGGTGGCGAGGCCTGGGCTCATCCAGACTTCCAGTGGTGGGGAGTTCCAGAGGTGAGAGTCTGTCCTGCCTCACCCCCTGGGGATCAAGGCTTGCAGAAAGTGCTGAGTTTCAGGGCCTCTGAAATACATGACATGTGTCGAGTCTGTTGCTCAGACCCATCCCTGCACTGCCCCACTCTGAGGAAACTCCTTGTGTTCCAGCAGGATCCTGAAGTTCCTGGTCGCAAAGAAGAAGTTCAAGGAGACCCTGCGGCCCTACGATGTCAAGGATGTCATTGAGCAGTACTCAGCGGGCCACCTTGACATGCTCGGCAGGATCAAGAGCCTTCAGTCCCGGTGAGCTGCACCCACCACGAATGGCCATAGCCTGGCGGCTCCTGGTGTCCGGCACCACTGCGAAGGGGAGCGACTCCCAGCCAGAGGGACCCTTCCCAAAGCTGCTTCTGCAGCCCTTTGGTGCTGCAGAAATCAGGAGCTATAGGAGTGATCCTGTGACTCCTCCACCCAGTGCAAGGCTGGTTCAAAAACCCTAACACTGACACCCTAAACCCTGACAGAATTCCCCTAAACCCCCTTCTGCTGTAAGTCCCAACCCAGGGACCTCTAGACCCTGTCCTCCCTTCTAACTGTAAACCTTGACACAGACACTCCAAAATCCAATACTGACCTTCCTTCCACCCTGATCCTGGCACCCTGAAACCCTACCTTCCTCTCTGACCCTCCCTTCTACTGCCAAACTCCTACTCCGACCCCTGCTATCCCTAAAACCAGCTCCCAAAAGAAGGATAAAATCAAAACCAAAACCCTCTGCCCCAAGCAGAAGTTTGACCCCAAACAGGGAGACGTGCCACAGACTCCTCAGATCTCCCTGGAGCTTCACTGTTGTTGTTGATTTTGAAAGGAAGGTGCCTATGTACTATGGGGGTGGGCTACAGAAGAAAACCCTAAAACAGAAATATGGTGGCTCGTAAATGGTGTGAAATTATACATTTGGTCCTTGGGCTGAAGAGGCGGTTCCCCCCAGACTGTAATAACAGTGACTGAGTGGCCATACAGCCCAGTTGCCCAACTCCCATTGATATCTAGCCCTTAATCCTCTAGACCTGATTCTCCTTGGCCCCATTCTGAGGTCTGAGGCTGAAATAAGGCTCCCCCCACCCCTCTGTCCACAGTGTGGATCAGATTGTGGGCCGAGGAGCCATCGCCATGGATAAGAAGACCCGGGAGAAAGGAGAAAAGCCGTCCCTGGACGCCGACCTGGTGGATGAACTCACCATGATGGGCCGAGTGGTCAAAGTGGAGAAACAAGTAAGGCTAGGCTCAGGGAGACACGTACAGCACCATGCACACTCCCAAACACAGTGACCCCATGTGTATGTCAGCAGGACAGATGCTGCCTGTCTGTCCACATGTCCGTCCACCCACGTTCTGGCATTGTTACAGCTGATTTGTTTTTAAAAAAAAAAAAAGAGAGAGAGAGAGGGACCATATGTCGCATTACTTTTAAAAAAAATCTTTTTCTTTAGCAGTCTAGTGTCAAGAATGGGGGACTTGGGAGCCAGGACTCCTGGGTTCTATTCCCACCCGTAGGAAGGATATGGGGGGGTCCAGTGGATGGAAGAGAGGACTGGGAGTTAGGAGTCCTGGGGCAGACAAACAGCTTCTTCATGGAAGTTGTGACCTGCAGGGGTCCCATTCCTCTGTCACAGGCTCCCCAGGGACCTTGGGAGAGTCACTTAACCTCCTTGTTTATCCAGCCATGAAATGGGCCTGGTCTCTGTCGCTGCAGATCCAGTTCATCGTGGTAGTAAAATGCTTTCACATGTGACTCGAACGTGATTTGAACTCCACCAGCTAAAGGTGGGAAAACTACTGTGCCATTCAGCCCCTTCTCCGGCACCACACAACCCGGAGCTCTGCCTCCTCCTCCCCCCTTAATCTGGGGGCCCCCTGCCTCCCTCCTCACCGTCTCCCCATTCTGATTACACCAGCGCTGGCTCAATCCCCCTCCTCTCTCTTCCCCGTCCCCCCAGGTGCAGTCTATAGAGCACAAGCTGGACTTGTTGCTCGGCTTGTATTCACAGTGCCTGCGGAAGGGCTCCGTGAACTCCTTCAGCCTGGCCGCCATGCAGGTCCCTGGCTTCGACCCTGACCTTACCTCTGACTATCACAGCCCCGTGGAGCATGAGGACATGTCGGTGTCCGCGCAGACCTTAAACATCTCCAGGTCGGCCAGCGCCAACATGGACTGAGAGGGGGCCCTGGCACGGGAGCGGTCCCCGCAAACATGCTGGCAGGCAGACCTGATGTTAGCTAGCAGGCCAGACCGACCCTCACTCCCATCCGGGCTCGGCTGGGGACTCTGCGGCCTTGTCTAACGATGCACTATGAGCCTCACTTTGATTTTTACTTGAATAAGTCTTCCTCCTGACCACGCACAAGCAGGAATTATTCAACAACTAGCCAGCTGGCCGCAGAGGGGCCAAGACTCCAGGGGAAGCAGCCGGAGATGGTTTCTTAAGTGTTAAGCTACGCAAAGGCCGAGAGACACGCCAGTGACTGGCTTCGGTAACTCAGCTGCCCTTTATCGGCTCAGACTCTCGAGACTGTTCTTTGCAGGCTATCTTCTCCGCAGACACGATCCCCCCTCCCCATATGTCCATCAGTGCAGTTCCGTCCCAGCACAGTCTGGAGTGGGGGTTAGCCAGGGATAGAAAAATCCATCTTCTGTTCCCAGGCCAGACAGCCCAGCTTTCAGGCCCTTGGCTGCGGGTCCCACCACATCCCCCCATGGCTAATGGGGTTTGACGAACGGTGCCAACTGGAGCTACTGCTGGTGACGAATGCAACGGGCCAGAGAGCCTTGCTACATGGGCCTTATTTCTTCTGGCCGCCTCTGCGGGAACCATCCTCAGAATAAGCTTTGACACAGGATAGACACTGACTGTGAGCTTCTCAACAGCCAGGCTGGAGTACTCGGTCGCCCTGCAACGCTAGCCATTGGCCCTCCTGGGAGCCAGAGCAGGGTTCTTACTAACAGCTATGCAAGGCTAGACATCCCTATCTTTCCCAGCACCAAACAAGGGGCATTGTCACTTGATTGAATGTGGTTTTCCCCATTCCTAGGGCCGTGCTGGGGAATGGACGGGTTTTGCCTCCCAGAGGCCTTTGCACGTTTCCTATCTCCCAGCATGCAGGGTCCGGTTCCTGCAGCTGTGACTGTAACTCAGTAAGCACAGTGGAGCCCTCTGCACAGCGGTGCACGCTCGGAGGGTAACACATGCAGCAACGTTTTAATATGCAACGTTAGATCCCGACAGGAGGGCTGGCTGAGTGACCTGTCGGCCTACGCAGAAGGTATTCACCCCCCAGCCATTGGGCTGGTGCACAAGCTCGCTCGAGTCCATGGGCTTTCGTGGGGCTAATGCTGCTCTGTTGGCGCCTGCTGGAAAGACTCAGACTGACTTCGGATCAGGCCCTTGACTTGAAAGGTCCATTGGACCAAATGCAGCCCTGTTGCACGAGACTGCAACTCCGCTAAAGTCCATGGAGGTAAAAGCAAGCCTGGACCTGGTCCATCGCCCCTGGCTGTAGGGGTGTGTGTGTGTGCGCGCACAGCCAGGAGGAGGGCACCAATGCTGTAGCTTAGTGTTTAGCTTCTCCCCCCACTGCCCCCCTATGTCTAGCCTGTCCAGCTCAGGAATCCCAGTTTGCCCACTGTTGCTTCCATACGTCTCCTAGGGTCATGGAAGGCGCTGGTAGCTCAGGGTCCCCAATCTGTCCAGCCCTCATTTCCTCAGAGGTTTTCCCCATCTGGATCTCATCTCTTGTCCTGCCACTCCTCCAGCCACAGCCAGCGTAGCTGGGCACGGGGCTTTGCTGAGCTGTCTGCTGGCCTTACCGCGAGTGTTTCTCAGCATTGCTGCCTTGGCTGTAGATCCTGCCTCCCCCTCCTCCCCACTGCTGGCCCCCATTCATTTCAAACCTGGCCCCAATCTCATCTTGGGCTCCATAAGGGAAGTCACCGAATAAGTGGGGCATTAGCCTGCCCTTTGGCTCCCTAAAGCCCCTTGATTTCCCCCACACATTCTCTTCGATCAGGCATATTCAGTAAAGAGGAGCAGGCTGGGTCTGGCCTGGCCTCAGAACCCCTTTGCCCTGCTCCAGGCTGGTTTCCTAGTGTGGATGTGACTGAAATGCAGCAGGCAGGGTCACTGGCATAAGGGGGGATTTTTTTTTGGCTCCAAATGGCCAAAACTTCAAGGTTTCAGTGTCGTCAAATCCACATCAGCAGATTTGCATTTGAATTCTGAACACCACCGTTCTCACACACCTGCTAGTGCTCCCCCTGTGTAAAAGGGGGTGCGGGGAGTAGATCTTTTGTAACACCAAGCATCTGTGCCTGAAGGAGCGGTGGGATCTATATCTCATGTCTGTCAGTGACCCCTGCCTACACCATTAAATGTCTTCCAGAATCACTGTGCACATGCACAACCCCTGCTCAGAGGCATGTCCCTGTGCTGTGGTCCTGGACTTAGGAACCAGCTTTCCTGGGGGGCCAAGAGCAGCTCTTGAACTTGGCTAGGAAGGGTTTGCATCCTCCAGTCCCCCCTCTAGCCCAAACAGCTTGCCCAGCCCAGCCTGGCAGTGTGGGAGAGCAACCGGCTGGTGCAGGCAGGATTTGTGTCTTTGTGGGGGTTGGGATGTAATATTTATTTTTATACTCCGTCCTCCCACCCCCATGCTAAGGCAGCTGGTGGTGGGGCCGTCCCTGCCCTCCAGCAAGGGATCTGAATGCTGGCTTAGGGTCTGTCCCATTCCAGCCTGCCCTGTTTGGGATGGGGGAACAGAACCCCCCTGGGCCCTATTGCTCAGCTCAGCTGATTCCTGTGGTTTCCTCCACCCACCCCAAGAAAAAGTGGTGCCTCCCTTTGCACTGCAGAGCATTAGCCTAAGCTGGTCTTGGTGGCCCCCCCACCTTGGTCCCTACTGGAAATCAATACCAGGAGGGGGCTGGGCTGGCAGAGGCCAGCTCTGTTCTGCAGGGAAGCTGGAACGAGTGCTGGTACCAGGGCCGGGCTGGGCCATCATCCAGCCCACCAGGGGTGAGCTGCAAGCCTGGCTCTCCAACACGGCCTCCCAGCCCTGCCCTTTCCTGGCAGAGCGAGGGCGGCACATGTGGGTCTCGCCAGGCTGCCTGGGGTCTCCTTACTGTCGGAGCCCTTCTTGCGTGGCTGAACCTATGCAAAAGGGCCGCTTCATCCCTTCACCTGCACCCGCAGGGATCTAAAGGGCAGAGGGGGTGAGACGAGCATATAAAAACTGTCCCCAGGTAGCTCACCAGGGTGGGAGAGGCGGCTGGCGGAGGCCCATGCCCTGGACTTAGGGCATGGGGGCATCCATACACACACCCCATTCAGCTGCATCCTGCTTGCTGTCTGTGCCCAGGTAATGCATGCTGCCCACTCTCCCTGAGCGCCCTGCCCGGAGTCGGTTGGTCTCATCCCACCATCCTTGCATGTCCCTGCATGCGTCTTGACCTGTGCACTGAGACCTTCCACCCTGTGCCCTGGCCCCGATCATGGGCCCCAGCACTCTGTGGCAGGGCAGGGCAGGGCACACGTGAGTCCCCCCACACCGAGGCAGATGTGGCTCGTGTCTGAACGGGATGGGGGGGCCCAAAGGCTTCGGCCCCAGGGAGAAGAAATAGGAAACCCCTCCAGTTGATTCCCAACAACCCTTGTTTCCGAGCCGACGATAGTTACCTCACTTTACTAACTTATTAACTTATTGGTTTCATTAAAGTTTTATGTAGACGGCTGCCTGTGTGTCTCGTTCTTCCCACCTCAGCGCAGGTACTCGCTGCCCAGCAGGGGCCTGGTGTGGACTCCTCGGTGTTACTTCTTGATTGCCCCAGGAGGTGGCGCCACAGACCCAGCTCCCAATCACCACAGCCCTGCAGCTGCTTTGGGAGAGGGTGATGCTACCTGAACCAGGTTGGAGGGTCACATGTGCAGGTCCCAGCTGCACCGTCACAGGTGATTGGTCACTGGGCTCCAGGGAAATGCAGGTTATCCTGGGCTGGGGTAGAACAGAGTGACCAGGTGACCTGATTTTATAGGGACAGGACAGCCCTGATACTTGGGATTTCTCTTATACAGGTGCCTATTACCCTCTCACTCCCTGTCCTCATTATTCACACTTGTTGTCTGGTTGCCTTAGGGGAGAGAAAGGCCCCAGGTCTTGAGTTATTCCCAGCCCGCATTTCTTCCAAAAGTGATGATTTAACCGCCCAACCCTCCCCTCCATGGTGCATCAGCATCCTGATTGACAGATGGGGAAACTGAGGCATGGAGTGTGACAAGTCACATGAGCTAGTGGTAGATTAGAACTCCTCCTCCCCTGCTCTAACCCCTAACTGTTGCCCTCCTCTGCCCCAGAGCTGGGCGTGGAACCCAGGAGTCTTGACTCATGGTTCCCTGCTCGGTTAGGCCGTGCATTCTCCTTGGGGTGCAACGCACCCCCTGGCACAACAGAAGGGTCAGATAGATGCCCTGGCATGGGATTTCTAGCAGCGGTACTTACCCCTTCTAACACAAGAACCAGGGGGCGCCCAATGAAATTAAGAGGCAGCAGATTTAAAATGAACTAAAGGACATATTTCTTCACACAACACACAGTCAACTGGTGGAACTCCTTCCAGAAGATGTTGTGAAGGGGCCAAGTCAGTAATGGGGTTCAAAAAAGAACTAGATAAGTCCATGGAGGATGGGTCCCTCAATGCTTATTAGCCAGGATGGTTAGGGATGCTACCCCATGCTCTAAATGCCCTTAGTCTCCGCCAGAAGTGGATCACACGATGCCTGGCAGTTCTGTTCATTCCTACACTGGCACACCTGGCCTTGGCCCCTGTTGGAAGCCAGGATACTTGGCTAGATGGACCATTGGTCTGCCCCACCATGGTCATTCTCATGGGAAGAGAGGAGGAAAGACGTGTCGCAGCGTGAAGCTCGCAGCGGTTCAGTCCCCATTCCTGGGATTTGGACAGTGCCATTATCTCTATAGTATGGGAGTGGGGGGGGGCTGTC
This sequence comes from Pelusios castaneus, assembly GCA_007922175.1. NCBI lineage: Eukaryota > Metazoa > Chordata > Testudines > Pelomedusidae > Pelusios > Pelusios castaneus. The sequence goes on from ML685764.1 coordinate 29,533,338, forward strand.
TCCTGGCAGAGGAAGTGGTGGCCTTACATAAAAATGCTCCATCTTGTCTAATGAATCCGCCTGCCCTGCTAGAAGCTACGGGAGGCTTCTGTTGCACAGAATCAGGGTGGGGCAAGTAACACGGCCTGGGGCAGCCCAGTGAGGGCTCGAAACCCATCCCCTGGGGCTCACAGGTGGCTAGCCACAGTGCAGCACAAAGGAATCTCGAGAATGTAAAATACTCCCCAGGAGGCCAGAACCTCTGCAAAGGCACCTGGGCCAACTCCTCACCCCTCTCCAGCTCCACCACCTCCAGGGAGCAGCAACTTCCCAGCATCCCATATTGCAAGCACTCGGCACTTGGCCCTTCCTGCCAACCCAAGGGCACTATCTAGGCCCAGCAGGAGTGTGCTGGGAATCTGGGATGCAACTCACCACGCACCTCAGTGCTTGGTCTGGCCCTGGCATGTCATGACAGCCACCACGAGCGGTGCCCGGCCTGCCTAGCCCTGTTCAGAGGGTGGCAGGGACAAACATCCCATAGGGGAGGGTGTTGTCTGTGCCACGCATGGCACGTTTCAGTGCCAGAAGCCACCTTTCCTTGGGCCAGTTCAAGCCGATCTGCTGGCCTTTGGGAAACAGCCAGCAAAGGCTTGGTGTTGGGCTGTGGCCGCTGGGAGAGTGTGCTCCTGAGCAAGGGAAGCTGCCATGGCCACCTGGGCCCGAATGGCTGGCTAGCGCTCAGAGAGGGAGCACAGGGTGTTTGGGAGCTGGACTCCAGGATGAAGGAGACCCAGCACCCTGGCCCTGAACGGCTTCATGTGCAATGCTCCACAGTGGCCTGCAGTATAGCGAGGGGGAAGGCGTGTCCTGCGGCATCCCAGCACGACACAGTGTGACACCCAGCAAGACCGCCTGGCACGCCACAATCCTACACAAAGCTACACCCATCCCCAGAACTGCACAATGCAACACTGCCCGGCACGCCACAATGCTACACAATGCAACAACGCTCAGGGCGACGTTCTTGGAATAGAAACTTGGAAATACCAGTCCAGGTGTGCTCAGGCTCCCAGTGAATCCCCCCTCAAAGGGCTCCACACACTGCTCATTCAGGAAGGCCAGAGATGGAATACTCCTTCCCCCCTACCCCTCGACAATGGAGCGCAGCAGTGATCTAGGCCACCTCCAGCCTTGTTTTCCTTCAGCTCCTGCTGCACAGCTCCAGAGATGGACGCATGCAAGCTTGCTGACTTCTATATGTGTGTTGTGGGGCTCTGTTGGCAGGTCTGGGAAGCCAGCCCAGATATGAGCGCAGGGAAGACGGCTCTGTACTTCTGAGTAGAGCCTGCATGAGTTGTGTGGCCCACCTGCGGTGTCGGCATCTTGGAAGAGGCACGTGCCTCCCCCTGCTGTATATGTCTTTCCTGTGTGTCCCCCCCCCCCCATACCCCAGAACTGCAGTGAAAGGCCGTGCCCCCAGCTCTGCTGACCAGGCACTTCGCTTGGACAGATGTACAGAGCCCCCACTCCCCCATGGGAGTTAGGCACCAAAATAGTATCTGGGCCAGAGTTACTGTAAACTCCGCCCTCTCCCTACCCGTCGGCCTGGCCTGGACCAGTGCCTCTCAAACCGAAGGGCAGGCGGATGCTCTGGGGTAGGACAGACGCCATCCCTTTCTTTTGGTTGGTCCAAAGCCTCCTGCTTGGCTCGTGAAGGGGGCCCGGTCCATGACCCAGCCCGCCCTGTCCTTGGCGTGTGTCCAGCTTGCTAAATGTTCCCTGCTTGGTTAGGAATAAATCTCCACAGTGCCAAGTCCTTCACGTTCCAGCGTTCTTTCCGGCCCTGACTAAAATATTCAGCCCCCTCCCCCTGCAGCCCATGGAGCTGCCTTTGACAATAGCTGCCTTTGACATGTCTGCTGGGGACATGACCTTTCGCTGGGGCTGTGGGAAGAACCGGGGTTCTTTTCTGGCAGCACATCTGCAGGCTGCGTGCTTCTGGGACAGCTGGGCACGAACACATGGTGCCTACGCCTTGGGGAACCCCTCCTGCTGTATTCTGTCCCTCCTGGCCAGAGCCAAGCCCGCTGCGAAGGCAGATCTTTGACAGCGGAGCCAATGGCAATGTCCCAAACCCTGCAGCTGGGTCTCTGTTCTGCTCTCTGCAAGTGCCCAGGCTTGTGTTAAAAGGCTGAATTCAACTACAGGGGCAGGGTCAGTTCAGGCTCTTTCCTCCACAGCGCCCCCAGCAGGACATAATGTGCCAATCGGCATGCTGTGCGGACGAGTCAAATGAATGGGAATCAGACGCTCCTGCGTGCCAAGTCGCTTTGTTGCAGGCCCCTCTCAAACGCTGCACCCCTTCAGTCAGCTGCTCCTAGGGGATAAACTCCTAGGGCATGGCCTGTAATATTCCCGTGCCATCCCAGACCAAGGCTTCGGAGCAGCCAGCCGGGGGATGGGGTCTGCCAAAGATGATCCACCCACCCAGATTTTACACAAAGCCAAGGGCGAGCTGGGATGGGGCTGGCCGGTTCCAGGGCTGTTCACATTCACTGTCCTGAGCTGCAGGTCTGAATGATAAAGCTCCTCTGTGGACTGGCCACGTCTAGCCCTTATCTGACCCACGCTGAGGAAGGACCAGACAAGACAGACACAGTGCCCAGTTGGCTGCTTTGCAGGCCCCGAAAGTAGGTGGTGAGTTGTTTCCCCATCTGAGCAGGTGGCAGAACCGTCCTCACATTCGCTAGCTAGTGGCCCCGTGGGCTAGGCCAGGTCACGTCCCACGAGCAGCATCTTCCATGAGTCTCAGGCCTTTTCTCTCCACCTGTATGTTTTGCTCTCATATCCCCCCTCCCCCCCCATCCCTTTGTCTGCCAGGCTGTGTTTTGAACAGACGGCGTGACTTGGTGCACCCCCAGGCTGTCCCTTGAAGGAGCGGGGTCTGTAGCCTGTGGAGCCCTGGGAGCTCAGTTCCTCTCATGAGGCTTCCAGACCACATCTGGTGGTGGCTGCAAAAGGACGTGGTGGAGGCAAAGCGTGGGCAGCAAGGGAGTGGCCAGTGTTTGTCCTCTATAGGCTGAGTCTCTTTGTTGCGGGGAGAGCAGAGGCGGCTTTTGGGGTCGGCGAAGCAGGCGGCCGCCTAGGGCCCCGAGCACTAAGGGGGCCCGTCAGTGGTCAGGGCAGTCGCCTGCTTCTCCTGCCAGCGGTGTCACTGGTGCTGGGCACGCAGGGCACGTCCCTCGAGTCTCAGTGCCAGGGTCCCAGGTCTGGCAGTGGCAGGGACCTGGGGACCAGCCGCCACCAGCAGCCTAACACACCACTACCGGGGCCGTGGATCCGGGCCTCAGCCAGGGCTGCAGTGACCGGAACTGGGCTGTGAATCCGGGGCCCACCGGGGCTGCAGAGACCAGATCCAGTCTCCACCGGGGCTGCAGCAGCCAGACCCAGTCCCCGCCAGGGCCACAGTGGCTGAATCCAGCCCCTGATGGGACTGTGAATGCGGGGCCCACTGGGCCCCCAGCGGCTGGATCTGGCCTATGGTGGGACCATGGATCCGGGGCCCACCCGGCTGCTGCTGGCCTGATCTGGTCCCAGGGAAACGAATCGGGTCCTCCCTCCCAGGATAGATGGGGCCCCCGCTGCAATGGATTGGGCCCGCTCTGAGGAACGCATTGGGGTTGGGCCGTGAACCTATTTTGGGGGCAGTGACGCCCCTCTTACCTGGGAGCTGCGGCCAGGGTGGGGCCTTTCAAATCTCCTGCCCTGAGCATGCTCCAGCCAGGTAAGAGGGGTGGGCCAGGAGAGTGGGGGAACTGGTGGGCGGAGTGGGTGGGGGTGGGGTCAGGTAGCCAGTGAGCGGAGCTGGGGGGGGGGCAGGGAGGGTAGCCCGCGGTGGGGGGTCAGGGTCACAGATGGGGACCCCTGTGTGCCTATAGGGGGCCCCACAATAGGCCCTTTGCCTATGGCCCCCAATAGCCAAAGGCCGCCTCTTGGAGAGAGGTGGCTGGGCCCTATGTCCCCGAACAGGGCATGTGGGGAGTGAGACATAGCTCCTCCCCATTTACTCTCCCACATACAATTGATCTGTCTGTCTGTCCGTCCATCCCCAGCTGTATTCCTCCACCCACCCATCTGTGGGCTCTGTGCAGCTGCTGAGAAAGGCCCCTTATCAGCCAGGCGTTGCCCTGGATCAGACAGCTTTGCTTCAGGCTGTGTGTCCATCTGCTGGGTTCCTTCCCTCTTGACTGGGGATCTGGATCCCTTGCCTCAGTTTCTCTCTGACTGGAATCCCTTCCCTGACTCTTGGGACAGAGAGGCTGTGAGGAGCGGGCAAGGGCTTGCTCTTGAGCCCCCCCCCCCCCCCCCTGTGCTGGCCGGGGGACCTGTGCCCAGCTGACAGGTGCTGTCCCAATGGCAGAGACAGGCTGTGTGGCGGTGTAGCTCTGAGCCAGAGGCCCCAGGATATCCAGGGATACAAAACACAGCTCTGGCTGACAGCCTGGAAAATGCCAGTGTAGGAAGCATTATTCACCTTTGACCCTTCCCCGAACACGGTGACCTGCCTGGCTGTCACCCGCGGCCCTCCAGGGATCTTGGTATCTGGGCTGAGCGCTGCACCAGACACAAACACAGGAAGAGGCTACAAAAGAGCCAAAATACTTCGGAGATGCCTCAACGTTCTTCATTAACCCTTCCAGCCCCAGTGCACTGGGCCCCCTCTGACCTTCTCCCTGCCGGCAGGAGTTTGCTGGAAACTCCAGGAATGCTTTCTGCAGCTGTGACAGCACTTGGACTGCAAACCCACCAATGGCAGTTGTGGTATTGGTGATACAGCTGGGGGCGCTCTGTCCTCCGAGTCAGTATTGCAGACTGGGGATGAGGGGCACCGTTGCCTTTCCAATGAGAAGGAAAACAAAGACTCTACGCATACAGGGTCATTCAAATCCCCTGTCACTTCTCACAAGGGTAACGCTGTCTATGTCCCAGTGTCCTGGCCAGTCTCAACCCAAGATCATTACATTTAGCCCATCTAACCTTCCCCCAGCCCTTTCAGTGGGACAGAGTTGTCCTTTCCTTTCCTAACCTCTAACACAGCTTTGTTGTATGCTGCTAAACAGCTATCACCTTCCACCCCAGAGGCGGCTGCATTTCAGTGACGGGTGAAATGCGCCCAGCCAAGGAGTCAATGAATGAACGTGGCTTTTTGAAGGCAGGGCCATTGTTACTATAGGGACATGTGAGTTCACACTGTGCAGGATTTTGATCAAATGGCTCCTGCTGAGAACTGATTTGAGGCTATCACGAAATAAGGGGGCACTCTGGAAATGAAATCTTGGTCACTAGGGAAGGACATGACCCTAACTCTGCTGGTAAGAGATGCTGGGAATGGAGTGGGTCTGGAGAATATAAATCTGACCTTGCTGACCCAGGGAAATTCCATGTTAAAAAGCTTTAACTCCCTGTGTGCTGAACAATCAATGCCCTCGCAACTGATGCCAGATCAGAAACTGCCATGGAGTGTGGCCCGGCATCAGTGAAAGGGTTAAAATAAAATCCCAAGGATGTCCTTAGGGTCAGTTACTGCTCTGGCTTCCGCAGGGCCTCCTGGGAAATACATGACTCACCATGGCTTCCCATCCCTTCCTTGTCACTGAGAAACTATGCACGACGGAGCCTGCCATGCCTTCCTGCCGCCCATCCCATCGGCATCGCCCCAGCCCTTCCCTGAGCCATGTCTTCTGCCGCTGCCTGTGGAGAGGGAAAGGAGGCACTCCGCACAGGAAATCACTTCAAGGAGCTTCTGCTGTACAGGACAGGATGATGGGCCAAGATCAGCTCTGCTCAGTTGTGCTGCACCCTTTTGGGTCTATAGCCGCACAGGCCCCATCTCCAAGGCAGGGACCCAACCAGGATCAGATACGGCCTGAGGAATTGGGCCTGGGGCAACAGCCTCATACAGGCAGCTCCAGGCCTAAGTCTAGGAGTGCATTGAACCCACTGCTCTAAGTCGGGACTTATTTGGGGCCAAGAGGAGTTATCCATCATCAGGAGTCCCAAATGGGACTGGCCAGTTATGCGGCCAGTGAGAGGATCATGAAAACAAGGAGACATTTTTTAAAATAACTGAGTTTGTGGAGGGATCTAAACCTTCATGCTTCAGGACACGAGCTAATCGCTAATTCAGGAGGTCAGGAGGAAACATCCCATCACTGCAAGGGATTCTTGGCACATGCAGAACTCCAGCCTGGAGATCCAGAGGGCAATTCCAGGGGTTCACTCCTGGCTGTGTGACTGACTCGCCACATGAGCTCAGGATCAGACAAGTCATGGTGCTTCTCTATGCCTCCATTTCCCAGCTCTGTAATATGGGGGTATGACACTGACCCGTCCTTTGTAAAACACAGTGAGATCTGTGGCTAAGACACACCTGTGTAAGCGCGAAAGCCCAGATTCTGAAATCAAGGGGAGTGCGATTCTTAAATAACTTTGTGCACTGGGGTCTGTGCACTGTCGCACGCAAGCAGTGTCAAGGGCCGGGCAAACGAACGACACGGGCTGTTGGCGTTGCACTCCTAGCACTTAGTTTGCAATTTCCCCCCCTATAGTCCCAAAACAGAGCACAGAGGCACCAGCTCAGGGAGGCATGACCACTGGCCCATTTTACCTGCTATGGGGGATGTAGCTGTAGCCAGCTGCTGCAGAGCAAGAGATGAGATTGTCATGAGGCACCTCCTAGTGCAGCGTTGTCCCAGGAGCAGGACATTACCTCCTACCCCCATCGAGCGATCTGCTTCTGCCCTGAAGCCTGCGCATGGTGCGGTCTTTCATGTATTTTTCCGCAGAACTGGTGTCACTGCAGGTGCCTCCATTAGTCAGATAAGGAGCTGGTTCTTTTTTGATGCCTTTGCCTTTATAGTATTTCCCAGCAGCATGTTTTGCAAGTTAATTACACGTTGTCTACCAGCAATTCCTCTGAGGAGCCAGCTGTCTTTAGCTCAGTGCACAGGCGTGGGTCTTTATGGTCAGAACTGGTCTGTGCATGCCCCACAAAACCAGCCGTGTCTCTCTAGGGTAGACGCTTAGACCCCTGAGGGTCTCTGTCATTGTTATATGTGATCATCTCCTCAGCATTCACCTTCACAACCCTCTGTATCCCCATAAGGCAGGGAAGGCTTGGTATCCCCATTTAACAGATGGGAACACTGAGGCACAGAGAAATGTAAGGGCCAAAATGTCTAAAGAGCTCAGTACCCAACATATTTCACATAGGCATCTAAATGAGGGTGTGAAGGAACAGTGGGAACTGCTTTCAAAAATGTGGCTCAAGGTGACGTGGCCGAGGTGACACAGGAAGTCAGTGGCAGAGTCAAGGTTGACCCCAGGTATCCTCAGTCCGAGTCTAGGGCATTAGACATAGACTCGGATCCCCAGTAAGGATCTGAATTTGGTCCTCCTGCCAGCTGGGTGCATGGCTCACCTGGGATTCAGTCCAGCCTTCCTCCCCTTTCCCTGCTTACCTTCTTGCTTCATCCCTTGCGCATGCAGGGCAGGGTGGACAGAAAATAAATGGTATTGGGGGTTTTTTGTCCTCACCCCCCTTTTTGATCCTCTAGACTTGTCTATTATTCATTCATTGAGTCTCCTCCTCAAGCGTTTATACCATGTCCATCCCAGTTGCACCTAAGAGCAGTTCCTAGAAATGGCCGGCTCTGCTGTAATCACCATGCTGCTAAACTCCCAGCTGTTCCATCACCCGCTCCATGTCCCGTCCACCCACATCACTGGAGCTCTCTGACCCTGGGGCGTCTGACCCAGATGATTCAGGCCCTCTGTGCTAGAGGGCTGAAAAAGGCTGGCTCAGTGTCCCTGGAAGTGACACATTGGGGTACTGAATGCAGCTTGTTCTCAGCCAGCTGATGGCCTATGATTACCCACATGCTGGTGGGTGGGGCATTGTAATGCCTTCCTTGTCCCCATATGACTCACTGGCGTGGCCTGTTCTGCCCATCACAAACCCGCTGGGCGGAGGAGACCTTGGCACGGGATGATTCAACCCCGTCTTTTTGCATCCCTTGCAGTCTTAGGACCCCTGATCATAGACTCATCGACTCTAAGGTTAGAAGGGACTAATATGATCATCCAGTCTGACCTCCTGCACAATGCAGGCCTCAAAACCTCACCCACCCACTCCTGCAATAAACCTCTCACCTATGACTAAGTTACTAAAATCCTCAAATCATCATTTAAAGACTTTAAGATACAGAGAATCCACCAGCAATTGAGTCATGCCCCCTGCTACAGAGGAAGGCGAGAAAACCCCCAGAGCCTTTGCCAATCTGCCCTGAGGAAAAATTCCTTCCCAATATGATGATCACTTAAACCCATCAGCCAGATGCCCAAGAAAGAATTCTCTGTAATAACTCAGAACCCACCCCATCAATTGTCCCATCGGCATATCTACCACCAGGAGCCAAAGATCAGTCAACTGCCAATCTAGGCTGTCCCATTATAGCACCTCCTCCATGAATTTATCAAGCTCAGTTCTGAAACCAGTTAGGTTTTTTGCCCCGACTGCTCCCTTTGGAAGGCTATTCCAGAACTTCACTCCTCTGTTGGATAGAAACCTGCATGTAACTTCAAGTCTAAATTTCCTAATGGCCAGTTTATATCCATTTGTTCTTGTGTCCACACCTCCCACCCCCTTTACAGAGGGCCTCTGTGGTCTCTGTTTCATTTCACTGCAACAATGACTCCGCAAAGGGTTTACGGCTGGTTGTGCAATGGGGCAGGTCAGGGCAGCTCCCGTTACTTGGCTATTGTGGAACAGCTCCTGAGGGTGAGACTGAGTGCAGGGCAGGCTGAGTCGACCAGGGGTCCTGAGCTGAGACAGATCTGGGGAGGGATCTGATCTCTACACCAACAAACACAGCCCAAGGTTGCCAGTTAGACGCAGGTTTCTAACCATCAGAGGAGCGAAGGTTAATAGGTAAGTAGGTTACAGGAGTGGGAGGGTGAAGTTCTGTGGCCTGCATTGTGCAGGAGGTCAGACTAGATGATCATACTGGTCCCTTCTGACCTTAGTCTGTGAGTTTTGGTTGGACGTATTCCTGGAGGTTTCACCATGAGACAATCTTTTATTAAAGACTCATCTTTCATTCCGGGCAACTCCAGGGCAATCCTGGGGGGCTGGCTCCCCTGAGCCCAACTGATTATCATCCAGGCTGGACTGGGATCCCTGCACTCCTCCACCCGCACTCATCAGAGCTCATCCCTCTGCAGGTGGCCTCCCCAAGTGCTCGCCGTGCCAGGCTCAGTCCTGCCCAGGGCGTGCGCAGTCTTGCATGTATGAATGCCGAGCAGTGAGGGGGTCCTGATGCAGCCACGGGGGGATCGTTGCTGCAACTGGGCCACCTCCTGGCGCCTGCATTGTAGCTGGGGTATATAGAGCACCTCCTTAGCAGGGAAGGAATGGGGCTGAACCCCATAGCCCCACCCCTGTAGACTCTGCATTTGGGAATAAGGGAGTCTCCGTGTAAGGGGCATGAGGCCTGCTCCATGTCAGTGAGTCCCATTTTTCACATCACTCACCTTTGGGGGGACCCAGACCATAATCTCTAAGCGTCGCTCTTTTCAGAAGCTGATACCCACTCCCAGCCCCTCTGCTGGTGCATTTTCTTCCGTAAAGTACCCTGAAGTGCCATCACTGCCACCCACCCTGCACAAGGAAGTGGCGTCACGTGGCATGCAAGCAGCTGCTTTCCTGAGCAGCCCTTTGGGTGCATCTACATTAATAAATGAGGTCGACTTAAGTCAACTTAATTTACTCTGCGTCCACACTGGAGTTTCCTTAAGTCGACTTAAGGAAATTTAAAGTCGACTTAATAAGACCTGCTTTTAAGTCGACTTTAATGCTTAAGTCGACTTCTTAAGCCCCTGCTCCCTTCTCCCCAGGAAGCCGCTAGCAGCTTGTCCTGGGGAGA
>ML685764.1:29543702-29719310 GCA_007922175.1 Pelusios castaneus
AAGGGAGCGTGGGGCTCCCTTCTCCCTGGGACCACTAGAAGGGAGTTCCCCGGGACCGCTTGGTCCCAGCTAGAAGGGAGCGCTGGGCTCCCTTCTGCCCAGGACCTGAGCAGTCCCGGCCCGAAGGAAGCCAACCAGTCCGGGCCAGAAAGGAGCTCTGTGGTCCCTTCTACTCCGGACCGCTCTGGGGCTTGCTGCCTCCGGGAGAGCCAGCCCCATGCGGGGCTGGCTCTCCGAGGACAAGCCTTCCTAGCCTGGGGAGCCGAGGCTCCAGTGGAGTCTCGCCTCCCCCTAGACCTAACTAGTCGACTTAGAGAGTCTAGTGTAGACTCTCTAAGTCAACTTAGTAAGGCCAGGTTTAACTCGACTTGAGTCCTGTGTGGACTCTCTAAGTCGACTTAATAAGGTTGACTTAAAGCCGACTTAGTAAAGTCGACTTGGTAAAGTTGACCTAAATTTCTCAGTGTGGACATAGCCTTTGCGACCTAGAGATTTGAGGTGTTGTGTTGTGAATTGGTGATGAAGTTGGCCCAAGGCTAAAACTTGGGGCTCCTGAGTCAAACAGACGGATTTTTTCATCAGCTCTGTCAAGGGCGGGGTAGCTTTGGCATCGGAGTGTGCCAGTTGAGATACTGCCGCAGGTCTGGCGAGAGGAGCTGGGACAACTTCGGTCCAACGGGGCGCTGCTAACTAAGGGTTTGTTAGGGACTCCACTACACTGGTGATGGGTGTGATTTCAGAAAGTAAATAGAAAAATGCTGCACAGCTCCATTCCCTTATAGCCTACATCTCCAGGCCAAATGCAGCTGTTGGGCCAGAATCAATTCATGTACCCAGAGCTGGGCACCCAATAACCGTACCAGTGAAGACCAAGATTCAGTCTCTTCAATGCAGAGCTAGTGACTGAAAAGCAGGGATCACAGATAAATAGAAAGGCCTAGACAAGTAAGTCTCAATTTTCCAAGCATCAATCCTCACTAACTATGCTGGTCCCACATAATAGATTGATTAGTAAACAAAGCTGGGGCTAACTGCCACTTCTAGGTGAAGACTGTCTCTTCCTTCTTCTGGTTCCTCTGGCACTTGGTCTATTTTCTGTGTCCCTTCTAGCAGGGTCTAGGTTACCCTGAGGCCCTCTGGTCTCAAGTCCCTCTTCTGTCTGACAGTATCACCAGCCTTCTTGGCTATATGCATGTTCATAGAAATACAGAGCATGATTTTTCTAGTATTTATACCCTCTTCCCAAAGGAGTCACCTGTCCTCAACATATGCAAAATATACTTTGCTAGCTTATCATCTAGCATATCCTAATTAATTCCTAATTTGGGAGGGGGCTGGAGGGGTTGGCTGAGATTCCCTTTTTCATTAACTACTCACCCAGGCACCTGAGCTCACGTTCTATAGGGTCAGTTGACTCAGGTCATTAACTCCCAGATCCATCATTACACCCCCTGCCTGTGCGTGCTGGGCAAACAAGCCATTGCCTGGCCATGACCATTGGTTTTCCACATCAGCACAGCTGCTTACAGGGGCCCTGGACAAACATACATGGCTCACGTCAGCGTCACGGGCAAGTTTGGCCTTTTCTAGTGTTAACTACTGTGTAGTGCTGAGCAGCCCTGATCCCAGAATCCTCTGGCCTTCAGACTCACCTTCTAATACTAGAGTGACGCAGCACCGTCCCAACAGCCACCAGACCAACCCCCTTGGCTTCCTTGCCATGAGCAGTTATCTATCAGTGAAAGTGAAACCCAGCCCACGGACGGCTAAGATTGCAGCACACCTTCCCACGGAGACGTTTCATCTGTGCCGAAGTGGTGCTAAGCCGTGGGACTGAATGCACCGTCCGTTAGCACCTACAGGCCGGGGCTCAACGGTGCTGGGGTGAATTGGCCCCCAAACTAGTGGATATTTGTTCCTTTTGTATCGCCACTGGCAGGATGTGCTCTTGTTCTGCTGGGACTGGAGCAGTAAGGGTGCTGCACGGCCGAACTGGGGTGCATTGGCTGAGTGGTGTGTGGGGAACCCAGGACTGGAATAGTACGGCGGTGGGGGGAGCAGGCCAGGCGTGGCCTACTGCCAATATGTCTCATGCCTGCTCCATGCCTGGCTCAAACTCCCTTCAGTCCCTCGCCTTCAGAAGCTGCCGCGTCCCAGCTCTGACTCGGGAACAGAATTTATTTCTAAGGTCACATTTCCTCTCACCGTGGTTCATTTTATTCCTATGGCACTTGATTCAGATGAGGCCTGGAGCTGCACATGCATTTATCTGAGCCTTGCAACCTGAGACTGGCACTGAAAGCTTCCGGGCAGGGGGTCAGTGGCAACAGGGTGCAGCAAGCGTGGGGAGCAGGCGGGAGAACTGGGGTCAAGATGAAGCCCTGCCTCAAAACCACAGCTTTCTGGCTCCTTTGGGGGATCTAGCAGGTCCTTCCTCCCACCTCCTTACCCCGTGGGGGTCCATGGGCAGAAAGCCGGTGGGGACACAGAGGTTGGAGGGCATAGCTGTAACGTGTATGAATAACAGCGCCTAGCTCTCATGGAGTGCCTTTCATCTGTAGATCTCGAAGCACTTTACAAAGGAGGTCTGGATCATGATCTGCATTTTACAGATGGGGAAACTGAGGCACAGAGGAGGAAAATGACTCGCCCAAGGTCACCCAACAGGCTGGTAGCAGAAGTCGAAACAGAACCCAGGTATCCTGGTTCTCGAGATCCTAGCTTGTAGTTTTAAGACATTAGCTGGTCAAGGAAAACCCCCCACGCCCCCTAAAATATAACCTGACCAGGGTAAAACCTTGTCTACGTTGGACTGTTCTGGCATGTTAGCTAACACTTGCTATTGCCGTCACACCTTTTATCCCTGGCACAGCCTAAGAGAGAATGGGGTAGCCATTGCCCACAACACTCCCTTTCACAGCTGCCTGGGTGTCCCCCCTCTTAGCAGGGGCATGGATTAACAGTCTTGTGAGGGTGGGCTAGTGAGATGTGCCAAGGGCACACATAAGAGAGAAACATTACATGCTGAAACGTGGGTCTAAAAGACTCTACAAGCCAGATTTTCTCTCGCTCAGCTTCTGCATGTACTGAGCCCTCTGAAAATCAGCCCCTTATGTGGCACCTCAGTAGAAGCTGAGCTGTTCTGAAAATCGTACTCAGAGTAATTAACCAGGGAGCAGCTGGAAGATGTTTAACCACATAAGCCCCACCTTCCATGCCCCCTCTGAACTTAGCGCCTACGCTCCGCTCACGCCCAGCAGCCTGGCCCTGACAAGACATACAGCAGCTCTAAAAGTGAGTGGTGCCTCATTGAGGGCAGGTCATTCTGTTGGTCGCATGCCCTGATAACTGCCCTGGGCCAGCTGGCTTATTTGTCTGGTTGTTTCATCTGGGGATCTCAGAGGATTTTCCCAGGTGGGTAAAGAAATATGACATCCCTGTTTCGCAAATGGGAGAAACTGAGCCACAGCGAGAGGAAGTGACTTGCCTAAGGTCACACAGTGAGTCAGTAGCGGAGATGTAGAAACAAGCTATCTGGACATCCAGTCCCCTGCCCTAGCAATCAAACATGGCTATGTCCCCCATTGGTGCTGGACTATGCCTATCTTTGCAGGTGTCCTGTACAAGTGGGGACACCCTGTTCCGTTGTTGGTACATATGAATTGCGATGTAGATGAACAGACAGAAGCTGCTCACTTGATTGATGCCCCAGGTAATGTGGACAGCCCTTCTGGGCCTGCCCACATACACTGACGTAAATCAGGAATAACTTCACTGGAATCAATGGATTTACACTCGTTTTGCATCAGTGTAAATGAGATCAGAATTAGGCCCATTGGTATTCAGGCTCTGATATTTCAGGGTTGCATTCCCACCCCCTCCCAAAAGACATTTTCCCCTCCTCTTGGAAGGCCGCACTTGTGCCTTTTCACAAGGGGCTTCCTTATTAATGAGGCCTTAATCTCCACTTTAAAATGTTGATTGACCTACCTATGTTGCTCAGGGGACGTAAAAAAATTCACACCCCTGAGTGACATAGTAAAGCTGAGCTAACTCCCGGTGTAGTCACTTGCTGCCGTCACTCAGGAGGGGTGTGGGTTATTTACAATCACCAGAAAAACCCTTCCTTGGTGTAAGAAGGGTTCACACTAAAGTGCTGCGGCCGCATACGTGCAACTGTGCTGTGGTAGGTCCCAGACAGTGGATGTGCCTGGGAACACGGCAATTCTAGGTTAGGCAGGACTCAATTTTTTACTGATAAATGGTGCTGGGCGTCGATTTCACCGTGTGCACACAAACTGACAAATAATTGTCACCATCGACAACAAGCAACATCTATAGCTGGGCAGAGATGTGCTGTTTGAGGATTTAGACCTCTGACCTAGGCTTGCTACAAAGGGCCTCGCAAATGACTAGCCACACCAGAGAGGGTTCGTTCATTAAGGGCTATTTGCTTGGTATATTTTTGACATGCCATGGTGACGGTTGGTGTTTGAACGGTTTACAAAACTTCCATGTTTTGAGCCTTCCTGTCAGTCATTAATTGTCTGATCCCCTCCATAATTTCCTACGACTAGGAACACTGAAATCAATAAAAATCAAGGGAAAAATGCTTAAAAATAAATGCCTCTGTGAGCCATCAATGCTATATTAACAAAATATTAATTCTCCAAAGCCTAAGTAGGCCCTAGCAACAAACTGCCTTATTTCAGGCTATTGCAGGCAGCAGGCAGTGTATCCTTCGGTGACCGTGCATGGTCCAGAGGGGGGTAATGTGTGGATTCTACGCCGGCAGATTTCTTGCGCCTTCATCTGTCTGACAGCGGCGCTAGTAGACAGGGTGCCTGGCTGGAGGACCTATGGCTCTGATCCACTGTGTTGCCAAGGTTCAATACTGGGAAGCAAAGAGGGGAAGAAACAGTGGTGGGCTTGGGACGTAAATCTCTGTGCCCCACTAACTTCCCTGAAGCCAACCTGAATGGTAGCTGAGCTCCGCAAGGATTGCCCTGGAATGTGAACCCCCGCTCTGACCTGCTCTGTGACCACTAGAGCCTTTCCCCCCATAGCCAGGGGAGGCTGGCTGAGAGTAGAGGTGGAAAGGCGTGTGCTACATAAAGAGTACCCGCCCGGGCCCCTTTGCACCAGTGCGTGCGAGAGAACGAGGCACAGAGGAGTGGCTCAGCTCAGCGGCTCTGAGTGTGTTGAGTTTCTGTCCTACAGGGGGACGACAGGAGGAGGACGAGGAGGGCTTTTCTGGCAAACCCAGACTGCTGCTTTGCTGGGGCAGGCACGTTTCAGGTACAATCTGATTTCCTCACAGGGAGCTGGGCTCTAGTGGGATTTGCCTCCTTCTTGTGGGTTTTTCTGTAGCTAAGGACTTCTGTATGAAGCAGCCGTGGAGGGCGGGGGCGGGGGCGGGGGAGGGGGGAGAAATCGGCTTCATGGATATATCACTGATTTAGGGGAAGAGACAGGACAGGATTTTGTTTCTTTAAGACCAGGATTCAGTTGTGATTTAGGTTCCGAGCCTGTTGCAGGCTGAGTGGATCAGTGCCCAGAGGGGCTGGCTCCTCTGGGGTGAACTTTGGAAGGCTTTGCAAATATTTCATACCTTCCTGGGCAGACGCACTTCCAGTGGGGGTTGTGTGCAGTGGGAGGGCTGGGGGGGCCTGTTACTGGGAGGGACTGGGACAGCCACAGGGCTCTGGTTGCTCCGGGGCGCCTTATCACTGGTGTGTTTAATAAAGGTGTAGCAGGGAGGGAAGAGCATATCCCCAAATAGCCAGCTGCTAAACTCTGAAGGCAGGTTGTGTCAGCTGGGAATGGAAAGAAAAATTCCACTAACCGGTTCCTTGCTGAGTGGCTGGGGGAGTTGAATTTGCTGGCATTCTTTCCCACCAAGCAGGCAAACCATGCTTTGCAGACCAGAGTGAAATCTGCTTTCACGCAGTGCCCCCCACTTGACTTCAGTGTAACAAGATCAGAATTTGGCCCGGCATTGCAAGACTGACTTCACCCAGTGCTGAAATGCAGCCTCCTCTGGGGTGGGACATAACTACTGTTTTACAGTCACGCAGTAATGCTGCCCTGGGAGTGCTCAGCCAGCAGCAACATGCAGCCACCTCTGGGTCTCATGCGGGTGGTGCTTTACCGTTGCACAGCCGTGTGACTGTATATGGGAGTTTATGTATATACCACCAGATTCCAAGCATTTTCATGAGCCTGCATTAGCATCCCTGCTCCAGGTTTTATGCTCTGTGCTGCTTGTTTCCTTGATGTCCGAGACCTAGGTCAGAGGGTTAAGCTAACAAAGTGAAGGCAGCTTGCTTACCTTGCAGAGGGGGAGCAAAGGTGGTGGCAAAAATTGATTGAAATTCCTTCCCTGCCTTTTGACCTTCATTATCCCTCATGCCTGAGTTTGCTGCTGAGATCTGGAAACCCATCACACCGTTTAAGTCCTAGATCACAGCACTGCATGCGTGCAGATGCACATTTAAACCCCCCATCAGGAGGACTGAGCAGAAAGGTACAGGCAAGAGAAGGCTGCGGTAACCCAAGTGGATATGAAAGGGAGGGAGGGAGGGATTGAGCACAGGCTGGAGCCAGGAGCAGAGTGAGCAGGTATTGGACTAATTTACCCTCCATAACTCTGCTGCTGTCCCCTCAATCCCACTCGGCAGTCCCTCCCAGATCAGAGAGGGTGAAAGAAAAGCTAAATTCTGACATGTCCATGAATGATGATGCTGAGAGGAAGGTGAATCAAACTTACAGGCAGGAAATGCAGAGAGGGGAAGAGCTGCAGGGATGGATTCCACTCTCAGGGGCTGATCTGTCCGCAAACAGCTACCAGAAGAACAAAACCAGAACAAAATTAATCCCTTTGGCTGTGCTGGTGCAAATGAGGCCGGGGTAGTTCTCTGTTGATTAGATGCAGGATAATGAAGTGGGAGGATCCAGCGGTCAGGGCAAGAGTCAGGGGTTTAGGAGACCTAGCTTCAAGTCCTCATTTTGGAACAGATTCCGTATGTATTTCTGGGCAAATCACTTAGTCACTCTGTGCCTCAGTTTCCCCATGTGGGAAATAATAGCACTGCCCTGCCTCACAGGGCATTGGGATAAATCCATTGAAGAATGTGAGGTGCTGAGTTAATAGTGTGATGGGGGCCAGATAACCAAACCAGTGCAAACTCTTATGTCAACACTTGGGGTGTGCCATTCTGCCTGGGGGTGGGGGCTGCAGTGGGGATGTTACACCCATGCAAAGCCCAGGTGCAGTGGTGTGGAAACAGGCTTGTGCTGGGCGTGTCTCAGCCTTGACTCAGCGCAGCGACTCGGGGCCTGAGCCTCCATCGCCCAGCCCCGCATGCAGCCACTGACAGCAGTATGGAGGGAGCGTGACACGCCGGCCAGCGGGGGGGGCGTCGATTCCCACCCACTCTGCAGTGGGCTCCGTGCGTTGCAGGATCAGCCCCAGGGTTCAGAACTCCCTGGTGGAGGCAGTGCAGGGCGGAATCTGGGTCACTAGTGCCGTTCTGGCGTAGCCCCTTAGCGAATGGACTGGAGCGTCTGATGACTCCAGATGAGAGGGTGGAGATGCGGAGGAGGATGCGTTCCTCCCATTGGAACAAAGATCCCCCGAGCTGTAGTTAGACTTCTGCATGGAGCTCACCAGACTGAAATCAGGCCAGGCTCTGACATTGGTCCCCTTGCTAGACCCCAGCCCCCCTGTGCCTGGCCCTGTGCCCTGGGACGAGCAATGCTGAGGCAGTCTGCGCAGCGCAGCCACACAGCCAGCCCCAGCAATGGAGTGGTTTATAGATGGTAGCCTGCCCTGCTGCTCCCATCCCCTTTCAGAGGCTGCCCTGGCCTGCCCAATGCTGCTGGGCTGTACCAGCATGTGCCAGCTTTCTTTCTCCAGTCTGGGGGGATTAAACAGAAACATGCTCTGAGCCATTCTTGGTTGCTTCCTGCCGCCCCAGCAGGTCTGTGAGAGGCCCAGCCCGCTGCTGGCCTGCAGGGAGCCAAGGCTGGGCTATGCCTGACCTGACAGGTGAAACTGGTATCGCTTCCCCCTAAGTCAGGCCTCCAAAATCCTGGGATTTAACGAAGAATACAGGTCAGCTGCTTCTCCTGGTGGGGGAGCACTTAGAGGTCCTGTTTCCCAGCTTCTCTCTGCAGCCAGTAGGGCTAAGAATTTACTTAGTTTTTTAGTGGGACCTGAGAGTCTCTAGTAATCACTTGATTTCAGGTGCTGGGGATTTAATGAAAATAACAAAAACCCCAGGCCTTGCAGCAGAATGATGAGAGTTCAGAACACCAAGAATCTGGTTTTATGTTAAGTGTGCAGAAATCTTACAGCTGGCATCTGCTTGAGCAGCTGGGAGCATGATACCTAGTTTTATTAGGCTTACTGCTAGCCTGGGCTTTGCTATTACCTAATTTGCAGCCTGCTGCAGCCTTGATCCCATCTAACCTCCTGGGAGCAGGGGTGTAGTGATGGGTGGGCCATGGCCCACCCACTTTGAAAGCCGATCCATTCAATCAGATTTTAAGCAATTCATCCTGCGTTTTTTATCATCCTCTTTTTCACTTGTGACACACGGTTTGTGCCCACCTGTGTCAACTGCAGGCTCTGCCAAAAAATCAGTTCTAGCTATGCCTCTGCCTGGGAGAACCTGATATCCTTTTATCCTGATAAAGATTTGGGAAGCAAGAAGCAAGTCAGTGTCTCCCACCATCTTGCAAATGACCAGTGCCACAGCTTCCCTCTGCCTTTTCCAAACCACTGTGATACTACATGACTGTCAATTGCCAATCTTCAGGGAACACCCTGACTTGCAGTTCCGTCTGGTCCCTGTAAGTTATTTGGGCCTAAATCTCTTTGGCTATGTCTACACTTGTTAATTTAAGTCGACTTAGCATGTCCACACTCAAATTTTAAGTTGACTTAGAGGCTGGACGCCTAGGTCGACTTGTAGGGGCTAGGTGGACCTGGGACAGGTCCACGGTGGCAGGAGGGGCACCCCTTGCCAAGTGCTGGGGGCTCAGCCTTGGCCCCTTTGTACCTTGGTACAATGGGGCAAAGGGGGACAGGGACCCTGGCAGGGCATAGGGGCAGGGTGGGCAGGGCTCTGCCCTGCCTTTTGGGGGGGCACGCCAGGCTGTGGCTGTGCCAGGCACCCTGGCAGGGAGGGCAGTGGGGAAGCCCTGGAGCCCCCTAAGTCGACTTAAAGTTGACTTAGGGCTACTCCACATCCACACTGGCTAAGTCGACTTTCTAAAGTCAACTTAGCCAGCAAAGTCAACTTAGAAGGAGGTTTTATAAAGTCAACTTAATTTTTCCTTAAGTCGACTTAAGCAGCTGCTTAAGGAAAGCTGATTTAAGGAAAGCGTAGTGTGGACGCAGAGTAAATTAAGTCGACTTAAGCAAGATTAGGTCGACTTAATTTGTAAGTGTAGACGCACCCTTTGAGTCCCTGGGCTTTCACTTGATGAATCAATACTCTTCCTGCTTATCAAGCACTCTCTATAGTTCTCCATCTTCAAGTGTGTGATGAAGTGAGATTTTTCTCCCACGAAAGCTCATGTGATAAATACATTTGTTAGTCTTTAAAAATGCCACAGGACTCCTTGTTTGTTTTTCTCTTCTTGGGTGATTTCCATGGTAAGAAAAAAAAAAAGTGGGGGCAGAAATCTGTCCTTTGCCCCACAACACTTAGGACAGCATCATGTGTAAATATCCCCCTTGCTCTCTGCTCATGAGTTTCCATAGCAGAGTCTGTTTTGTTAGTTGGGTGAGCAGCTGGTCCATATGTTTCACAGTCTCCTGCACTGGGGCGCAGGGACGGTGGGGGTGCACTGTCTCATGGGGAGCCGTTCCCACTAGCTGTGGGAGGGATTGTGGGGGATCACTAGTTAATGTCTGCCCATGAAGATGGTTCTCTGCCTTTGCTCATGCCCCCACTCGTGCGCCCACTGGTGCTAGCCCTGCCCCACATCTGAGGCTGCAGTCATGCTTGCTGAGATAACCCATGGCTGCCCCGAAGGAGCAGAATGGGTTGCAGCATCTCACTGCAGTGCTGGGGTGGGGCCGGGCTGTGCTGAAGACCCAAAGCATGCTCAGGTGGCAGCTGGCAGTGCCGGCTGGCTGTCCTCTCTGCAGAGTGTGGCACTGGGGAAGCGCTGACTCTGGGCCGAGATTTTGGAGGACAGCCAGTTGGTGGGTGGGTCGTGGGGGATGGGTTATTCCGCCCTGGGATGGGAACAAGGGGCAGATGCCGGCTGCATCTCGTCCTCAGATTGCGCAAAGCTGGAAATGCTCTGTTCCTGCATCTCCTGGCAGGCACTAAGTCACCAGCCTGTTGGTGCCCAGCACCTGCTGCTAGCCTGGCGTGAGACTAGAGAGACTCTAGCATCCCTGGGGGATTTGCTGTCCTTAACCCTTTCTCTGCCGAGCCTCGGTGGCAATGTTGGGGCAGATTTGGGCATGGCAGGGTGGATCTGGGGGTTCATCTGCCCCGTGACCTTTACTCCAGCCCTAGGAATGATGGTGCAGGCCCAGAGATGCCCGTTTCCACTCCAAACCTTGCGTTACTCACATCCCGTCCTCTCTCCCTGGGCACTGCAGATCCGGGGACGTCAGGCAAATGATGAGGCTGCTGTGGATTCTCCTGACTACCTGGCTGCTGGCGGCAGATCTCTCTGCCCACAGGGCACGGACACGAAGAGAGCTGGCACCCGGCTTGCACGAGCGGGGGATCCGCGATGCCGATGGCTCATACTGTGAGAGAAATGATGCCTGCTGCCCTGGCAGGGATGACGCCTGCACTGTGCCCTACCTAGATACTATCTGCTACTGTGATCTCTTCTGCAACCGCACCATCTCCGACTGCTGCCCTGACTTCTGGGAGTACTGCCTGGGCATCCCACCTCCGCTGATCGTGCACAAAGGTAGGTGGGGCAGCCCCCCATCAGCTTGCTCTGGCAAGTGATCCCTGATTGCTGGACCTGGTGACTCAGGACCTCTGGGGACTGCATGGGGTCAGCAGGGATGTAAGCACAGCTCTGTGCACTCCCCCTCCCTCGCCCCCCAGATTTCCAGCAAATGATGATAACACTTGGTCATGCCCGTGGTAAGGGTTGAACCAGCAAACCCCTGTATTTCCAGGCCCTCCACTCCTCTGTTCCCCCTCGGAATGAACAGCACCGAGGCCTCTGTTCCCTCTCCAGCCTACTCTGACAGCAGCCGACCCCTATCCCCATCCATAAGGGGAGCCAACCAGGGTCAAATACCCAGACATGGTGAGCCAACTCCCCGGACACCCTGCTGGTCTCCTTGTCATCAGGCTGTCTTTGGATCCTGGCTGCAGGATATTGCTGATCGCCCCGTCCCTCCCACCATCACCCTTATTGCAGATCCTACTTAAGATACGGTCATTTCCTTGGCAGCCGCGAGGCTCAGCCCGACAGCGGCTGGGAATGTGGGCACTTCACACACATAAGAGCTCCCTTTCTCTGGCCCTGAGCAGGGGGGCAGAGTTGCCAGCTGCTTTTCCTGAAGATCTGGCTGCCTCTAGAGTGAAGAAGAATTGTAATTCCAGAGGTGCGGGGATCTGGGAAAACCCTGGGACTGTAAGGGAGATCTCGGATCCTGCTTCTGGGAAAACCAGTCCTGGGGTAATAGGTGCCAATCCCACTGGAGAGGGAGGCAATGGAGGTTAGACTTCCTTATGCACAGGCTGAGTTTAGCCTGATGGCTAATTGAGAGCAGAATTTGGCTCAGTACGTTCCAGTTCCACCTCTAGGAATACAGGGTCAGATCCTCAGCTGGTGTAAATCAGCATCTTCACTGTATCCCACCTGATTTACACCAATGGAAAATCTGGTCCACATTAGTTACTGACTGTTCCATGGCACCCTTCTTCCAAAGGCCTTGGAGCGTATGGGTCGTATTCCCTGCTATGTTATGCCAGTGTAAACCCAGCTAACACCTTTGCCTCAGTAGACTTCCTCTAGAGCTTCTCCTGGTGCAACTGGAAACAGAATTTGACCCTACCTAGATAAATGGGTCCCTTTGCCCAGGGCTGAAATGCAGCCACTTCTGGACTGGAGCGTGGCAGCTACCTCATAGCAACACTGCCCGGCCAGTTGGTATGGAGGGGTGAAGGAGAACGTCGTGTACACTTTGACATTGCACAGGCAATTCCAGGATAATGAGCCGGGCTGGAATTTGGCCAGTTACATGAGTTAATATCCCCACTTGTCAGGTGGCCAGGTCCTTGGACCCATGCTGCTACCATGGAGATCAGGACCCAAAGCCATGCGACATGATGACGTTTAGAGCCCTTGTCTTTCACTGTAACGCTAACTCTGACGTACAGACTGTGCCTCTGCCTTGCGGGCGGGATAGTGCATCCGTTGGCTGCATTTCCTTCTCTCTATGTAACAAAACTCATTCTTAGAAGCCATTGAGGAACCAGCCAGCTTATAAATATGAATAAAGCGTCCGTAACTGGCTTCTTTGTTGGGACTGTTTCCAGACTTGTGGGTGAGCGTGGAGTGACTCCTGCCCCCCGCCCTCTTGCAGTGTTGCACGCTCATGGCACAAACTGCTGTGCAGTCCTCACTACCTCCTGGGGGCTGTCAGTCGGGGTGGGCCCGAGGGGGGCTCTGTGGTGGCCATGCTGGAGCCCAAAGCAAAGTGGTAACATGCTGGGGGTGTAAGGAGCCGGCCCTCATCCGGGGGCAGATTTTGATCTGTTACGCTGGCAGGAATCTAGAGTGTCCCCAGTGGAGCCATTCTGGATTTGGACCTGTGCAGCTGAGAGCAGAACTTGATGACTGAGCTGCGGGGAGCAATCGGAAAAGCCCAGGGTGTTTACGTCAAGGCGACGTGTCACACCTTGGACACGCTTATTACCTTTATCTGGCAGGGATTCCGACACCGCACAAGTAGCCTCCGCCGCACCGTGACACAAGCCCTAAGCCAATGAGTCAGAGGTTGATAAGTGTCCCCCCTCCTCTCCCACATTGCCCTTTGTACATCTGCCCTAGTCACACCCAGTGGCTGGGAGACAGCACGAGAAGGCGTGAGTTAAAGCCTGCCCAGTTGAGATGCTACAGGGCAATTCAGGTGGGTCCTAGCAACAGCTACATGGCTGCAGGGCTTGCTGGCCCTGGAAGGACCTGGCCCCTGCTCCCCGAGACAGAATTTAACCCTTTCGTGCCTTGTGAAGAGCTGTGCCCCTCAATACAGATGAGGGAGGCTGGAAAAACCTGTCTGATTGACACAGAGGCAAATATTTCCAAGGCAAACCACTGGGCAAGTCACGTAGTCTCTCCTTCTGCGTCGGCTGGCCATGTGCCTTATGGTCCCAGTCCTGCTCCTTTGAAGTCAATGGAAAGATCCCCCCAGGCTCTGTGGTCGCAGCCATCGATCTAGCCTTGTGCCTCACCAGGGTCTGTTCTCACCTCTCTCCTGTTCAGGTTGTGTTCGTGCAGAACACAGGTACCCAGCCGGAGCCACCTACAGAGAAAACTGCAACCTCTGGTGAGTACACCAGAGTTCTGGGGTCCTGCTTGCAAATGGCCAAGCTTCTTTGCTAATTATTTCCTGCACTGCTAATGAGCTGTTTGCCATCAGTTGAGTCAGAGGACTCTAGTATCTTTTTAATCTGCAGAATTGGGCCCACTAATGACAATTTCCAGAGCAGCAGCACCATGTAACAGCTGGTAGGAAGCGCATCATGAGCCCAGCCCCATCAGAGACCATGCAGCCTAAAACTGAGATGGCGGGGGTGGGGAAGAGAAGGTGCCAAGCGTGTGACAATCAAGCTGTATAAGGATCCAGGATGAGGATCTCTGGAAATGCCACCTGCCCTGATCCCTTGAGCTCTGGAGATCCCCTCCCATCCCCCAGTCACAATTATCCGAATTGTCTCCAGAGCCAACTCACACAGGCGTTTTATCAGCAGGAATCTGGGGTCGGTTGCCCTTGGTGTTGCAGCCAACTCTTCCTCAACCAATTCCCTACCTCCCAGGGCCACAAAGGTCAGCCCCTGCCCAAGATGGGGGCTTTAATAAGTGCTGAAGATTCCTGGCTTTTAACAGGCTGCCTCTCCAGCAGAAGGGAAGGTGTTTCCCAGCAGGACTGGGCCTTTGGGGCTGAACACTCCTCCTTCCAAAATATTTCCAGTCCTGACCCCATGTAGGACTTCAAAAGCAGTGCCCTAACTGGCTCTTCTTCCAGATGTGTCTGCATCGTGTGTGATCCCAGCTACTCCCACTCATCTATCTCTCTATCTATCCGACCCCTCAGGCAGATCCATCCCTGCTTTGGCACAGAGTTAGAGGCCCATCCAGAAGGAATCACATGCTGCTCTCTGCCCCAGTCTCTGGGTCAGCAGCATCTTAGGGGCAGTAGGTGGCCTGGTATGCCTGCTGTAAGTTACAGCAGCTGCTGGGGCTGCTCTAACGTCCACCCAGGGGGGTCACTCTAGCCCCCAGAGCAACCTGGCATCTGGGAGACACAGAGGCGGTGTGAATAGCTGCGATACCGGTTCTTACTTCCTGCCCCTGGGAGGCGCAGCTCAGGAAGTAGCTGATGGGCTGTCCTTCCAACACCTTTGGTCAGCACTTTCACACCAGTACCACTACCCTCTCCCTCCACCAGCCATTTATAACAGGGCCTGCTCTGCTCCACTCCTTGGTTCAGCTTCTGAGAGCGAAGCCGTGTCTACACTGGGGGCAGTTTCCCAGGCTGGGGTGGACAGTGTGGACTGCAATAGGGTGAGATCCTCTCTTAGGTTAATAACGAGATGCTCCAGCAGGCTGGTGGCGCTGTGCAGAGACCAAATGGCAGGGAGGGGGGAGCAGAGCACTTGGAAAAGGAGGCAGCGGAATTTGAACTCTGGCTTTTTCCATTGCCTCCCGGGCGCAGGGCGGGCGGAGCGATGGCAGGTCAGAAGGGGTGGGAAGGTTCCCCTGGGGCTCTAATGCACAGAAGGAATGTTGGGCCTGGGAGGAGAGACTGCGACCCCCGGCCCCAGGGAGGGTCATCTTGGTTGTTCCTGAGCCCCCTTCTCAGGGCACAAACACCCAGCAGCCCCCAGGAGCAGAGATGCTGCGGCCTCTGGAATCCAGCCGTTCTCAGCCCTTGCAGCTCTGCCAACGAGGGGGGACAGAGACCAGAGAGGAGAATCTCCCGTGACCTCTAGCAGGTTATAAGCGCTCTCCTCCCTCCACCGGGCTGCAGAGAGCTCCCTGTGAGCTAGGGGGCAGGTGTAGGGGCACACAGATCTCCGCTGATCCTGGGGACAAGGCGCAAGTGCTCCCTCCTCACCAGACCCCCCTGGGGCTGCTGAAAGCCTCTTCCTGTGTGTCTGGCACCCACCTGGCCCTGGGGCCTGTCTAGGCAGCATGTGTGGGGTGGGAGAGAGCAGTCACCCCCACAAGTTCCTTTCTCTCCCCCCCCCCACTTCTTCGCGTGGGGAGTGGGGGAATCTCCACTTCCTGTCCCAGGCAGCACTCCCACCCTCTCTCCTCTGGCAGGGGCAGTCATCTCTGGTTGGGAGGAAGGCAGAGCAAGATCTCCCATCTACCTGGCTTCTCTGCCTTGTCCCGTCCAGCGTTCCAGGGACAGAAGGACCCTCCCCTATGCTGGCAGGGCTGGGCCAATGTCTGTGGAGCTGCTGGCCCAGCTCAGTTCTGTCTATACTTGGAGAGCTCCGTCTGGCTGCTCCTTAAAAGGAAGGGCTGGAAAAGGAGCAAAAACCAGTGGGGCTCTCAGAGAAAATACCAAGCATTGCTTGGAGCGCAATTAATGCTGGAGGAGGCTTGTAAGAACTCCCCACGGGCGCCAAGATTGGAAGCACTGGAATGGTGGTTATTCAGGGAGGGGGAGGGGGGAGATCATTTGGTGCCTGTGGGAGTGAGGGGGCTCAGGGGCCTGCTTTGTCCTCCCCACCCAAACACTCCACTGCTCCACCCTGACCCTGAGTGCAGCGCCCCCCATGGTGGGCTCCTCACACACCCCTGCAGCATGGGGTACAGCACACTTGCTGGTCTGAACTAGACACCATGGGGTCTTGAAGTCTTGCAGGCAAATTTAAGGGTTTCCATAACTCAGCCTGAGGTTCTGGGCCCCTATAACCTACTGCAAATGGGGATGGGCCAGGTTCTGCGGCCTGAGCCGTGTAGAGTGGTTCCTTCTGGCCTTAAAGTCTCTGAGCCAGTCCTGCTATTCCTTTCCTCCCCGGCTCTTCTAATGCAGCTCAGGCCTGGGGTGCACAGAAATGTTGTATCTGCGTATGTATACACATACATCAGGCAGGGGTGTGAAAACCCACACCCCCGGGGCTGGTTCTGTGCAGGCCTCACCGTGGTGGAGGTGCAGAGGGAGTGATGGAAGAACGGTTCCTTTGATGTGACTGCTGTAGCTCGGGAAAGCCGGAGATCCACTGCCGTCAGCCTCTCTGCTGCAGAGCGACCTAGCTGCAGCACTGTGGTGTAGACATGGGCTCTAGGGTTCCCTAAGAGTTTAGTGCAGACTCTAGGGCTCTGTGGTTTTAACACTGGCTGATAAACTAATTAAAAGGCGGTGATAACGGCTCTGATCTGCGACCCAGCCCTGGAGTTTACTGCTGTTTGCAAAAGCCAGGCTAACTTTCTGACTCATTAGTTTTCCTCCCATGCTCCTGTGCCTTTCCAAGCTCCAGCAGTGGCCAGCAGGGAAGCGGGTCACAGACTCATATCAAGCTTCCTGGCCCCGTTTTCCAGACCCACATGGTTCCAAAAGCGCAGGGAGGCAGCCAGACTTGTAGCTAATTCCTTGAAGCATCCAACTCTTTAAGGGCTGGCTTGCACATGGAGAGTATGTAGATTTGCTGCTGAGGAGGGTTTCTTTGGGGCAGAGGAAGTGTGGGAAGGCTTTTAGACTTAGGTTATGTACATACGACAAACTTGTCCCACAATAAGCTGTTGCGGGACAAGGAAAGCGATATAAATATAGCGCTTTTGTGTGTGTGTATACGTGCTCCTTGTATCGCAAAGGAGCATTCACACGTGTGAAGCTCCTTTGCGATACAAGGAGCAGAGCATGGTGGGCACCTGTCCCACCATGTACTGCCCACAGCCAGCCTAGTCCAGCTGCAGGGTCCAGCTGCGCTTAAGCTCGCAGCCCCCACCGCCACCAGAAGCCCCGGGGCTGAGCTAGGGGGCTGGCCTGAACTGGTTGCCCTCGCCTCGGTCCAGGGAGCCAGTCCCCTGGAGCCGCGGAACCCGGCAGCTCCAATAAAAGTCAGTTTCTCTGCTCTGCTAAAGCAGTGAAATTGACATATTTGACAGCTCCAATGTCCCAGAGTGGCCTGGATTGGCACTCTGGGACATTTCCGGAGGCTGTCTGTTGCGGAAAATCCGTCCACACGAGCACTACTGTGGAAGAGCTGTTCTGCGGTAAGCCTAACCACTCTCGATTGGAGTGGTTTAACTGTTGCAGGGCAAGAGGGTGTTGCCACGCAACAGGGAAAATGATCGTGTGGACACTCCACGCTTTATTGCGCAGTAAGAAGCCTTATCACGCAATAAAGTGATCATGTGTACATGGCCTTAGAGTTCACAGCCACTTGAAAGCTTATCTGGGCAACAATGGATGCAGCTTCCCCTGAGAACCAGTATAGGCTGCCCCCTAGGGAGGCTTCCCCGGCTTGTGCTGTGGGCAACACATGGTAAAGGTGGCTTTGTGTCCAGTCAGGGAGTGAGCAAGAGGGAAAGCCCTATTCCAGCCTCGCAGGATAAATCTCTAGCACAGGCAAACACCTAGTGGCTCCATCCCATGCCAATGACAAGACTGCACCCACTTCCCTGACTGACCCTGCTCTTATCTCCTTTTCTTCCCAGCACCTGCCGTGGGAATGGCCAGTGGGAGTGTGAGCAACACGCCTGCCTCATCGATGGTGAGATGATTGATGCCATCAACAGAGGGAATTATAGGTAAGAGACATGTGCTGGGCGGGTCGGGAAGAACCTTTGCCATGGCCTTGGAAATCCTGAAAGCTGGACTTGATGACAGTTCTCTAAGGATCCAAGGGACAGCCCGATGCTCTGAGAAACCTGGAAAATGCTGGTGCTGGTTCACTGTTGGTGTTTGGGTCACTTAAAGCTCCCCGCTGAGGTCCCAGCCCCATTGTGCTAGGTGCTGTACACGCACACAGCAAGAGATAGCATCCATCCACAGAGCCTGCTGTTCACGGAGGAGCCAGGCACAAGGTGGGAGGAAGGCAGAGTTAATAACAGGGGGAGGTGAGGTGCAGAGACTTCGCCTATGCTGGACAGGCGAGGGTCCTGTGCTGCCCAAATGAAAAATCCTGATGACCCTTTCAGTGATGTTTTCAATGCAAATTGGACCCCAAAAGGCAGCATGTTTTCCCCCCTTCAGAGAAAAATGATAAATTCCAACCCTCGACCACAAAAATATTCAGTTTTTTGGGGGGCAGGGGGGAGAGGGCCCTTTCTTCTTTTGAAAAATTCAGCCCAGCTCTTGGGGACAGCTCCTGTGCCCCACTGTGCTGGCTCTTCAGGGCCTTGGTGAGGGGTGGAGTCTCTCCTGAAATGGAGGAGTGCCTGTCAACCCACACGCTGTAGTTAACGTGCTGCCAAAGATCCCTGAGCACCCACAAAGCTCAGATGGGCTTGTGGCCAAAACTCCTGGGTTCAGTGCTGGCCGGTGCTGTAGCCCACTAGCGTAACTCTCAAACGGGGGTGGGGCTGCTCAACATACGGCTTCGGATTCAGCCAAGCGGTGCCTTCCTCGCCTGGTGCTGTGAGCGCGCCACGGGCTTTGCTTTCTAACCCAGCTCGCACCCATCCCTCACTAGCTGGAAGGCCGCCAACTACAGCCAGTTCTGGGGGATGACGCTGGAGGAAGGGATCCATTACCGTCTGGGGACCATCAAACCGCCCAGCACCGTCATGAACATGAATGAGCTGCAGGTGAGTCTGTCTCTCCTGGTCCCGGCCTTGAATAGGGTGACCAGACATCCCGATTTTATAGAGTCCATCCTGATATTTGGAGCTTTTTCTTACATAGGCGCCTATGACCCCTCCCTGATTATTCTGTCTGGTCACCTTAGCCTCCATGGGATGGAGGCGAGGCTGGGGGTTGGGTTATGTCCCTCTATGTCCCTCATCTGACCTCGTTAGCTCGTACTCTTGTTTGTGGCACTTGAGACCGACTCACCTGGCCTTCAGCCCCTTTTGCTCCAACCCCGGCAGCTCACTGTGCAGCTCAGCTCTGGCCCCTACCACGGGCATATAGTTTGGGGACCACCTGCTGGTTTCATCCCCATTGAGGTTCCACCAAATAAACAAAGGGAGATGGGTCAAAACAGTCTCTGGAAAGGCTGCGAGGGCCAGCCAGCCTAACCTCATGCTTCTGTGGCCCTTGGCTGTATAGTGCCCGAGTGCCTCATGCTCTGGTGCCTGTGGGAACATTCTCCCCATTGTACAGATGAGTGCGGAGGCACGGGGCAGAGTAAGTGACTTGACCAAGGGTATATTGGGAGGCCTTGTTCGAGCTGAGAATTGAACTCACAGCCCAGTTCTGTACTGACCCGCCTTCCTAGGCGGGGAAGGTCAGGGAGGCAGGCAGGGCCCTTCCCCTGGTGCTGGAAACAGCTCCATGCTTTTGGCTCAGGGCTGCTGCTCTCAGCTGTGGGTTCTTGATGAGGTCTGGTAACCCCGGGCTGTTTCGATTCGGTTTTACTCACCTGTGGCCCTTCATTGCACAGGCTTCAAGGGCAAGTTCCTGACCTGGGGCAAATGACCAGGAGGGTCACATAACAGGGAATTTCCAGAGGGGTAGCCGTGTTACTCTGTGTACAGCAAAAAACAGCAAGAGTCCTGTGGCACCTTATAGACTAACAGATTTTCTTTGGCATAAGCTTTCGTGGGCTATAACCCACTTGGTCAGCCCACGAAAGTTTATGCCGAAGAAAATCTGTTAGTCTATAAGGTGCCACATAACAGGGAATGTTACCCAGGGGCACACCTGCCCACACACACACCCATGTGTGGGCCTGCCCAGAAGCAGAGACAGAGGCGTGTTCTCTGAAGGAGGCTGCAATCTCCCCAGGGGAGCCCCTGGTGCAGGGATCCAAAGCCATATGTCCCCTGCTCAGCACATCCAGCCTTTTCCTTTCCTTCCCCTCTTTGTTTCCCATTAGAAGTGAGCTCCCCGCCTGCAGGCCGCTGCTGTGCCGCTGAGTCTGCAAAGCCAGCCTGCTGCACGGTGCATTACCCCGGACACATTCTGTCCCCAAAGACTCCTGCTAGAACAAACACACGGGCAGTGACTGCCGGTGCATGACACTGACATGGAACATCACTGGGGGCTCTGCTCCCATCCTGCACAACCCAGTTTAACACACAGGGCGGCCCGTGCCGGAGCATGAGGCAGGGCGACAGGGTGCTGCTCTCGCTCATCCTTTTCCAAGTGCATTCTTGGAGAGCAAGACCCTATTTTTCCAGTGGGGATGGTGGGGGGACAGGAAACCCAGGCTGTCAGCGGATGGGACAGGACGTAACTCCAGCTTGTGCTATTGTTCGCTTGCTGCTCTTTCTGTTTGTCTCTTGGCACTTCCGTTTGACCTGAGACTCGAGAGTTGGCTAAGCCAGGACGGGAAGCGGTGAGAACAGGGGGAAAGGCTGATGTCTGTGGGGCAGGTTGATTTCATTCTGCTTTCCCATGGTCAGGGATTCCCTGTGTTTGTCCGAGCCAGGTGCGGGGGCTGTGTCCACGGGGGTGGGGGCTTCCCCTGCTCAATGCATGGTGCTGAGGCTGGTGGGGAGCAGATCTTGCTATTGTGCCCCTTCTGGAGTGGCAGAGATCAGGGCATTGGGGAGGTAGCATGCTCAGATTCCACTAAGGACCTTGGGGGCAGCATTCCCAACAGCACCTCCTGGGGGTAACATCAGCTGTGCAAGGCTGTGCAGAACCCTGGCCAAACGTGCGAGGAGGGTGAGCCACACTTTCCCCTGCTCTCGCAGAAGGGAGCTAGTGATTCAGAGACCTGTACATCAGAGTCAGAGACCAGGGGTGCGCTCCTGGCTGGGTACCTGCTTTTTATACTGCAGGGGTGGACTGAGCTTGTACAGCCTTAGCATTTACACCATTCTCCTTCACTGTGGCATCTTCCCATCTTGCCGGCTGGGAGCCTAACCTCAACATCGAGGCACAGGGGATGGGAAGAAGGGGGACTTCACTGTTGTTATGGCCTGGCTTTGTTTTTCTTGGCATGCACCGATCACTGGCCCTGGCGGAGGTCACTAAAGAGAGAAGACAGCACAAACATCATGCCTTCCCCTCCTAGCCCTGGGCCTCCATGCCCAGGACAGCACTGCTGTCCAAGGCTGCAGTGTCCTTCACTCCCTGATCATGTGTATTTTTAGAGACTCTTCCTGATCGCGCAAAAATGCATCCGCCCCTGGGAATGGCTGGCGGGCTGTAGGGAGCTGGACAGCCATGCTCAGGAGTGGCTCCTGGAATCCATCCCCAAAGGAAAGGCAGCCATTTGTTCTGCAATTGGAGGGTGACCTGGGGACATTTGCAATTCAGTTGGATTTCAAGGAAACTTGCTGTTCTTACAGTAGTCCTCGAAGCCAGAGCCTGAGCTCAGAGCCCCGGGTGCTTGGTGCTGTACACATTCACTGAGAGCCCTGCCCCAAGACCCAGTTTAACATCTGCCAGGCTGATGGGGGTTGATTGCCTGCTTGCAGGAGGCTTTTGGCAAGGAGGGGAGGGGGTGAAGGCAACTGGGGAACAGGGAGGGACCCAGGTTCTCGGCTGGCCCTGGGGTATCCTCACTAGAAGGACTCCTCTACTGAATGCATCCTGGAAATCCAGCCGCCCTGGGCCATGGTGTCCCCTGGTCGTCGCTGAGTCTCCCTGTCTTTGCCCCTGCAGATGAGCCTAGACACCAATGAGCTGCTCCCCAGCCATTTCAACGCTGCTGACAAGTGGCCCGGGATGGTCCTCCCGCCCCTAGACCAGGGCAATTGTGCCGGCTCCTGGGCGTTTTCTACAGCAGGTGAGACACCCAATGTGCGGGGGGGCCCGTCTATGTTTCCCAGAAGGAGGCTAATGGGTGGCAGCTGCAGAGAGCGAGGGCTTCTGTTGCTAAACCCGTTGCCAGGGCTTGGGTAGGGGAGTGGCTGTGACACTCGTGGCCGCCTTACCCACGCATGGGAAGACCCCTGTTCCTCCCATTCCCATTGCTGCCATGGATTAGCATGGTGAGTAGAGCAGGCCTTGGCTCCCCGTTGCCCCAGATTTGATTTCACAAAGCTGGCACCTCCTGCGGCTTTGGACTGTCCATAATGCCAAGTGCCAGTTGCTTCCTGCCCTGAATCAGGCTCAAGGGGTGAGGCTGGGGACTGGAGGGAAGGGAGGGGAGAATGGTTGTATTCGCTGCCGTAGGAGTCTCCTAATCATGTGAGTTTCCTTCAAGCCGTGGCTTCGGACAGGATCTCCATCCATTCCATGGGGCACATGACACCCGCCCTGTCTCCCCAGAACCTCATTTCCTGCGACACCCGCAACCAGGGGGGCTGCAGCGGGGGCCGGATCGACCGTGCCTGGTGGTATTTGCGCAGGCGAGGGTGAGTGGGCCCACCACTGGAGCACAGCTGCTTTGTTAGCCATGGGGCTAGGCTGGGTTGAAGGGCATCGGCAGAGCTTTGGGCGGGGAGGAAGCACCGCAGTGGGGCCAGGGGCTGCAGGGCAGAGTGGAGAATCAGCAGAGAGGGGTCTGGGGCTTTGGGGCTGAGATAGTGGAGGGCAGAGGCTGGGGATGGAGAGCTGGGTGTGGGGAGGGCAGGGCAGGAATAGCCTGGAGGCCAAGGCCAGAGCACGGGCAAAGCTGAGGATCAGGGCAGGGAAGCCCAGGGCTGGAACAGCAGGAGAGCTATGTGCTGGGATCGAGGGGCACTGGGGAATCCATGGGGAGGGCAGGATGTATGCAGCATGCCCAAGAACAGGGTAAGGTTGCCTAGAGAATGATCCGCTCCATGGCAGTCACCTCCATTCAGAGATGAGGCTGGTATCTTGGTCCAGACATCCTGAGGCTGCACCGGACGTCTTGATCCTCCCTGTTCCATCATCACCCCTGTGTCAGGGCTGGGGGACAGCCTGTGGGTGGGGCCTGCTGGGGCTGGGGCTCTGTCCCCACGCACTGCCATACCTCCCTCGAACCCGTGCATCTTGCCTGCCAGGGTGGTGACGGACAGCTGCTACCCCTTCACCAGCCATGAGAAGGACAACGCCCCTGCCGACCGGCCCTGTATGATGCACAGTCGCTCCACAGGCAGAGGGAAGAGGCAGGCCACCCAGCGCTGCCCGAACCCCCAGGCCAACTCCAACGAGATCTACCAGTCGACCCCCGCCTACCGCCTCTCCTCCAATGTAAGTGCCCCGCCCCGCCCCTGGGCCATGCGGTGGATTTGGGCAGAACCCTCCATGGAGCCCAGCCCCTGAAGGGTTAATATTAGCTGGACCTGGGCTGTCAGCATCTCCCAGTCTGTGTGTGAGCCAGCCCTGCTCTGTGTTCACAGGAGAAGGAGATCATGAAGGAGCTGATGGAAAATGGGCCTCTGCAAGGTAAGGGATGTGCTGACCGGACTGGACCCATCTATCTCCTTCCCCAGTGAGCCGCCCCCCCCAGGACATCCCCTCCTCCTACCCCCAGCACAGACTTACTAGTCCCGGGCTATTGCAGATGAGGGGGGTTCAGTGGCTGGCTTCCCTTTGGGCCACTTGTCTTCCCCACTGGGAGTGGGGTGAAGGGGGCATGTCCCTTGGACAGCTGCCCTCCATCACTATCCCTGGCCACATCGGGCACCCATCTCCAGGATCTTGTAGTGGAGCTAGCAGGGGAGACATTGGCCTCGACTGCTGGGCTTTAAGGATTCCTCTGGGGCTAAGGTACGGAGCAGCTCCGTGGTGCCAGGTGGAAACGTAGGGGCTTCGCTGGGGGAAATGTAAATGCCGGCAGAGCTAGGCAGCAGCTGGGCAGGGTTTTCAGGGTCTACATTTTGGATATAGGAGCTTTGTGAATCTCGCCCTCAGCTGCTGTGGTAATGAGTGCAGTGGAGTGAGAACCTGTGCAGATCAGAATAGACTACCCTGTTCTGCATGGTCTGGTGCCCTGAGCGTTCTCCACCTAAGGCCAAGCCCAGCATCCCCGCCTCCCAGTGGGACAGCAAACATGGCCCGATCCTCACTGGGGGAGAAGGATCCCATCATGTACAAAGAGGGGACAAGAATTAGATACAGCTTGGGTGTATGGGGCTAGGGCAGGACAGTCTCGGTACTGTCTTTGTACAGTTCCTAGCACAATGGGGTCCTGGTCCCAGCTTATGGGCCTGAACGACCTATTATCATTCAGATTGTTATAGTCATGCCGAAGGGCTAACCGGGATCCCACTGTTCCAGGCAGCCCAAGCAGGAGGCCTATGGCATTTTGGCTTTGCAAGTATTCTTTTCTATGTTAAAAGAAAAAATTACCGATCAATATTTAAATTGCTAGCACTGTCCATTCCATGCTGCCTTTGCTCGCAGTTTGTAGTTTCTTTACAGTTTTCCAGTAATTTATTAGTGTTGTATTACAACAGTTTTTTTTAAATGACAAAAATCAATTCCAGAAATTACCTTCTCTGTTTTCTGGGTAAATATCATCATCCTCTCAACACAAATGGGGCCTGCTTGTCACTTGGATCGTGTTCAACGATTAACTGCAGGGAGCTGAGTTCAAATTCCCATCAGTTGGATTTTTAATGTACATGACTCTAAATTTTGTAAAATTTTCTTTGGCATGACTGTAACAGCAGTCCAAGGGGGAGAGAGAAATCCTGCTCGAAAACCCTGCTGTGTTCTCCCCATCTGCTCTAGGCACCCATATATTTTCAGCCCGACTGACTTTCCATTTAGATAAGCCACCGAACAACAAAGAACAAATGTCAAGTCTGCTTGAGGGAGAGAGCACAGTGTGTACATCTCTGCCCAAGCATGCTGCATTAACTCTACCTCTCACAAAATGGCCAAGGAAATTTAAAGGTACGCTACACACCATCTCACCCCGCCAAGGTCACCTAGCTTCCGGCACCAGAGAAGCTCATGCCAGACAATGGATAGAAGAGGACAGTATAGGCCAAATTCACCCTGGTGGTGACCCCATTGGCATTAATGCTTTCTAACACCACAGCTGTGCTGTGTCTTGCACACCTAGCTCACTGCTCTCTCCTGCCCATCTGCAGCCATCATGGAAGTTCATGAGGATTTCTTCGTGTACAAAAGTGGCATTTATCGGCACACGCCAGTGATGGCTAGGAAACCAGAGCACCACCGAAGACACGGCACCCACTCAGTGAAAATCACAGGGTAAGGCGGGCCAGCCGCCGCCTAGCAATTATGTGTGTGTGCACACATGCCTGCAGTGTCGGACAGGGTTATGTGGGTGCTGGAGAAGGTGTTGGAGGGAGGAGGATCTGTATGATGATTGGAATCTGAGGGTGATGCGGTGGGGCTGGTAAGGTGTTTACAAGGTATGTGCCCTGCGGCGTCATTGAGAGGCTGTTGGCCGGCTGGGCGTATTTGACGGGAGGTGTCCCAAGGAGGCTGTGTGTGGAAGGGTGTTTTGGTGTGGCGGCTCGGGGTAGTGTCTGAGGAACCGTTCCCCGACTGCCCTTGTCTGGCCTGCGAGTGGCATTGAATGTGTGCCAGGTGCTGTCTCTGGAATGAGGAACCAAAGCACATTGTGGGGCCCTTCAGGGAAAGCAGAGCCCTGAGGAATGACTATAGCCAAACAGGAATGGGGAGCTTTTCCTCTGGTGGCAGAGAGACAGGCAGGTAATAGGACTCACACCCCCCCCCCACACCCCCGCACACACACACACCCCGGCCCCAGGGAACTCATCTCTGGCAGCCACAGGCATCGGTCAGGGGCTACCTGGCAGAACAGTCTCCAAAGAGACTCCCTGCCTCCTTAGCCCACACACATATAGAGGTGGGAGGGGGTGTATTTCTCAGGCTGGTATAGCTGTGCCAACCTACCCTGTGCTGTCCTCTGCCACCCAGTCCCATCCTGGGGCCCCACACGCAGCTCTACTGGGCCCCTCAACCCTGGCCTGCGCAGCCCCTCTGCTGTTCTGAGTGCAGCATGCCAGGCTGCAGTGCTTGGTTGCTGGCTGGGTTTATGCTTAAAACCACCTGGAGCTGCCGTCATGAAAAGCTGGTGCTGGAGGTAAAGGCCTGGATGCGGCCTCCGGCAGGGCAGTTAATGGCAAAATGCCATTTGGCCCCCATGGGTGCAGGATTGGGGATGGAGCTATGTCCAGAGGGGCCAGGTGTGGGGGAATAGCCCCCTGCCCCCATGTGCCCTGCATCCAGGAAGCATCCCTGGCTGTATGGCTGCTGGGAGCTGTGCGGAGGGTGGTTGAGTGCCGACATTCTGCCCTCTCTCACTGTGCAGCGGAGTGATAGTTTCTCCATTGGCTCATAGGGCTCACCCCACCCCCCCCCATACACACACCCCAGCCCCAGGGAGCTCATCTCTGGCAGCCATGGGAATCGGATACTCCTCCTGGGAGTGTGGCCCACTGTGACTTGGGCTCTCCACAGATGAGTCCAGGCACTGCCTTGGGAAAATCTCTGTCTGGGAAGACACTTTTCCTGCCCTGGAGGAAGGGAGTCCCCTTCCTTGGGCTGGAGAGGAAGCGTGGCGGTTGGGGGTGTGGACGAGGGATGAGAGTCCCGTGCTTGTGGCCAACCCTGCAATGAATCACTCCCTGGCTTTACATTGCTTAAAGGGGGGGTGGGGGTCGAAGGTCAGTTTTGCACTGATTTACCTGGGGGTGGGGGGGGGTGTCTCAGAGATCAGGCAAACCATGCTGTCAGTCCTGAGGCATGGCTCTTAGGCGGGAGATAGGGCTTCGGGGCTCCGTGCCATCTCTGCGAGCCAGGAAACCGGCAAAGCTAAACAAATCCCCCGGTCACGGCACCTCTCCAGCGTCACCTCAATCTAGACTGCAAGCAAACAGAGCGTCGCTGTGGTTACTCATTCCAACACTCAGCAAAACACTTGGGACAGGCATGGAGTGAAGGAAAATCCTGAAGCCCAGGGCAAGCCCCGGTCAGACAAACAAGGAACATGCACGTTCTCTCGATCTGCTCACAAGAGTGTCGCAGGCGACAGCTTGCAAAAGGGACAAGAATTGTGGCCAACCCATCTCCAAGTGTGTGATAGGAAGGGTGGGGCTGGCAAGCAGGGTAGCCTCTGGTCTGTTCTTGGGCACAAGGCCAGGGCAGGATGGCTCCCAGGGATGGTTAACAGGGTCCCAAGTCTTCAGCCTGCTCCCCTTGGGTTTGTTGGATCAAAGCGAACCATGGTTGGGAGCAAATGAAAATGAAGGGCTCAGAGGCACTGGGTGTATCTCATCCAGGGGTTAAGGCCCGCTGGACCAGGATCAGAGGGGCTGTGGATGGACCATGCAGACTGAGCCATGCTGGAAGGGTCCTTTCAGATCATGGGCTGGGGGAGTTGCTGCTGCTGTTCTCCTCTTCCAGAAGATCAAATGCAGGGCTTCGCCCACACAGTGGTCCAGCCACTGCCTTACCGGGTGCTAATCAAATTCACTGCCTTGCAGGGGAGAAAAGTGCCAGAACTTGGCACCAGTAGCTTCTGCTATGCAGAAAGAGTCAAGAGGCTGGATCCACCGGGTCTGTGCTTCTTCCCGCAACACAGAACCATGCCTTTATTGATCTGTTCCTTTCGTTCCTGCTGCAGGTGGGGTGAAGAGAGGACGCCCTATGGGGAGACTCAGAAGTACTGGGTGAGTGCCGTTCTCGTCCCTTCCGTAACCCGGCCGCAGGCAATGAAGAACCCCTGTAAATGCCGAATATATAGGTTGGGGAGCGGTGAGAGTTGTTGAAATGCTGCGGGGCAGTTGAAAGGTGCAGGCCTCTTGACAACCTGTGATGGACGCGGGGATATTTTCACTGTACTTTGCAGCCCTGTGACTGCTATTGGCACTGCAGAGGTGCCCTCAACCCCCCACACCACATGCCCTCTGCACCTGCTCAGTTCTCTAGTCCTCATCCCAAGGATGGCTGCAGATCTCTCGCATGGGGAGGGCTGTTCATTGTGTCCTGGGGCACAAGAAGCATGCGAAGTCTCAGGAACCAGAGTCTGTATTCTGCATGTGTGAGGGGGCTGCTGGTATCCCCAGAATGGATCAGTGGTTTCCAGCTGGCACAGACTGCGGCTAACGTCTTTTTTTTTCTTGCCTCCCGGCAAGGTGGCTGCAAACTCCTGGGGCAAGCACTGGGGAGAGGATGGCTACTTCCGCATCGCCCGTGGCGCGAATGAGTGTGAGATAGAGACCTTCGTGGTCGGCGTCTGGGGCCGCGTCAGCATGGAGGACATGCGCCGTCGGAAGTGAGCCAGCCAGTGGCCCAGGCTCGCTCTTCCTCCTGCAGCCCCAACATGTGCCACAAACCCAAACTGTGATCGGGACCCAGCCACAGGCACTGATGGGAGGCTCTGCCTCCCTCACTACCCCCCACAAAGGGACCCAGTGGGATCCCCAGCCAGCCACCAGCCTCTCTTAGGACCGCACAGGGCTCTGCGAGGCCTGGCGCCCCTGGGGCCTGGGCAGGCCACTGAGGAATGTCTTAAGAACAGAGGCTTTTCCCTCTCTTGGTGACGGCCCCTTAACCTGTCTGCCTCAGTCCTGACTCCTCCCTAGCAAGAGACATACTGGCAGCCCTGTTCCTTAGTGAGACGCAGGTCGGCGGCCGGGGCTGTTTTCGCTCCTCAGACGGTGTCTTTGTGCCACAGTGTCCCAGCACTCAAGGATGCTGGCTCCTCAGCCATGAAGGCTCGACTGTCACCCTCTGTAGGGCTGCGGCACAAGGCCTGGAATGGAAGCAGGGGTCCACACAGTCTCTTGGGCACCCCAGGCGTAGATGGGACAGGCCAGTTCGGGCAGTCA
Organism: Pelusios castaneus; assembly: GCA_007922175.1. Lineage (NCBI taxonomy): Eukaryota > Metazoa > Chordata > Testudines > Pelomedusidae > Pelusios > Pelusios castaneus. Next base: position 29,572,743 of record ML685764.1, read on the forward strand.
CCCCAAACTCTTGGGACATGCCCCCCCACCTCCCATACTCCAGCCCTATCACCCATCCCAAGGCTTTTCCCTGGAGATGTCAGAGATATGGAGGGGGCCATAGGGCTTCCTGGAGCCTCCCCTGCAGATCTGAAGAGACCAGCCTGTCCTGTAGTTAACTCAGAAGCAGCCTGACCCTCAGGCAGTGGGGCACAGGGGCTTCCCCGAGCCAGGCCCTGGTCACCCCCTTGGTGGGTTGTTTGCCCCTTTGGTGCCGCCAGTGAGTGAGGAGCCAGCACAGCCAGCGCGAGGAGCCTTTCCCGAGAGCCTCTCATGTTAGCACGGATCCCAGGTGGAGCGCAGGTTACAGCCAGCCACACTGCCTTCATGGAGCTGGGCAGGGCTGGGGGAATAACTGATGCCATCCCAGTCTTTCTTCCCTCTCAAGCCAAGCTCTTTAACATACCAGCCAGCATGTGCTGTCGCACAGGTCCCCTACTGCACCCCTGAGACCCCATCCAGCTCTCCCACTCCAGTTCCCACAGGGTGTCCGATCGACCTCGCAGTTTCTCACAAAGCTTCCCCCCCCCACCTGCCCTTCCACAGCCCCCTGGCCTCTCAGCCTCTCCAGGCCAGAGCTGGTCTCAGTGTCTCCCAACACCCCTAGTCAAACCCAGAGCCCTGTCAGGCCCAGGGCCCTGCTGGCTTTCTGCTGACTCTGAGGCCGCCGTGCGCTCGCCCGTGTATGATCCATGCTGAGCACTTGAAAGTGCATCCCTGGCCCCCCTGTAACCCCTGCCCCAAGCTTTGTACTGGACAACAGGGTCTTAACACCTAATCCCAGACCAGCTCAACAGGGCATTGTTGGGAGCCACACGCTGCTCCGATGTTTTCGCTCACTGCCCTCGCTGGCTGGGTCCCTGGCGCAGCCTGCGCTGTGACCCTAAGCTGCAGCCTTTCATGTCAGCGACACAGAGGTTGTTAAAACAGCCCTGGGCTTCCGGCTGACTGGGCTGGCAGCTCAGGGACGGAGGGCTCAGAACTGCCTGGCCCAGCAGCCCAGCTTCAGAGGAGCCAGGCTCCATGCCAAGCGTGGGGACCCTGAGGAGGGGCAAGGCAGCAGACAGCTGCAGGGGCAGATGGGGCTAGCATGGGACATGTGGAGAGTTGTGTTTGAGGGCTTGGAAGGCAGGACAAAGGGGAAATGCAACACCTCCTCTGCTGGTCTCTGGGGCAGGCCTGGGAGGAGGGGAGTCTGGACTGGATTTGGAGGCTTCTGCTACCATAGGTCCCGCCCTGTCGATTCAGTTCCCCACAGGTCGATCTCTGCCCTGGCTGGGAAATCCTGGGAACTCACTGTTTGGTGCTGGAGGGCGTTTAGAGGCAACACCCAGGGACCAGGCAGCTCTCTGTACGGACACCGGGAAGCAGAAGGCCGTCTGTGTTGGCCGGGCCTTTGGATCCCGGTCGGGGCAGAGATGGAGCAAAACCAAATGGCAGAGATCTGATGTCTGATGTTTCCCTGACAAACTCTCACACTGGTGCAGGTTTCCTGCTCCACTCCATGATGCCAGCCAGGCTGTACTGCTTGTCCTACCTACACGTCCTTGCCCATTTGGGTTTCTTTTGCCCTCTCTGCCCAGCTGCTGCCCCCTTTTAGCAAATCCCCATTGTCCAGCTCAATTCTTAGCTGCAAAAAGCATCAAAAACTGTGAAATCCAATAGGCTGCTCCCCACCCCCGGCTCTGTGCCCATCACCCTGGCTTCCTGACTGAGCTGGGAAATCCATTTCCCCTTGTTCAAGAAGTGATGTTGAAGTTAAGGGCAGAGCTGGCACTTCTGTCAAAGGCCTTGAGGGACCTTTCAAAGAGTGCACCCATGAAATGCACACGAACCCATGCAACCTCCCTCTCTCTATATGCACACCTGCATTTGTGCAGTAGAATGGGCCTTTCTATTTTGCACAAGCAGGAGTTGTGTGCAAGGGGATGAAATTTGCCCCTGTGCAGATGCAGTAGCACACAGCCTATGGATCACTTGTTGACCCTAACCTATGCTGTGTGCTGGCCGTCTGCCCTGGGGTGAATTTCACGCAAGGTGCATTTGTGGAGGCCTTTAACACCTGCGTCTTAGTTGTGGATCCAAATAAACCAGGGTCCCAGAGGAATGGCGACATTCTTCCACTTGCCATTGCAGCCAACTTCAAACAAGGCTTTGGCCAGGGGCTGTTTGAGTGTTCCCCAGAGGGGTGACGTCCTCACAGTAAAACCATTCAACTCCACTGACAGTCTTAACCAAGCATAATATATACTCCTCCTCGGCTTGCCACTTTCCAGGATGATCAAGGAGTCTGCCTTGTCTGTATGGTGCTAAAGGGTCCAGCGCAGGAAAACGTCCATTACCGCAGGCCTCGATTTGGGGAATTTATCCTTCTGTCAATATCAGAGGCAAACCCCCCACTATTGACTTCAGTGGAAACTGGATCCGGGCCATTGGTCGATAATTTGTTACACTTTGCCATGTTTGCTGATGTACTCACAGCTTCCCAGTGGTTCCGTGTGGCTGGAAGCCTTGTCCTCTCTGCGTCTCCCTCTCCCAATCCAATGCCCCCGTCCATGCAATGGAGAGGAGAGCTGGTGTCCAAAATGTGGCCGCTGTTTTGTCAGGACCAGCTGGGTTCTGAGAAGCTGCACTGGCCCAGCTTAACCGTGAGTCTGTATCCAAAAAGAACCAAGAACGTGATCTACCTGCCTAGCTAGCTATTGGGGTATACAGAATGGTTGTATTTTAAGAATCTTTTGTATTTATTGTGCTTTTTATTATTTGTCCATAAATTTATTGACGCCTCTCCTGAGCATAACTGTTTTTTGCCCACAAGGTGGGCCTGGTTTCCACTGGTTATGTGTGGACATCCATAGGGGTCCTTAGCCCACTCCATCCTGCTGCCCTTGAAATTCATGCTTGGGTGAACTATTGATTCAGATGGTGTCCAGGTGGCTAGTGTATCCCTCACTGTCCACAGCCCTCTAGCTGGCCCCCCAGCCGCACACAGCCCTCTAGCTAGCTGGCTGCCTCTGTACATGGCCCTCTAGCCACACATCCTGCCCTTTGGCCCCCACACCTTTCTATCTACATAGACACCTACCAACCAATCCCATAAATACCCTTCTGTTTAGCTTTCCATCCCCATCCCCTCCACTCCATCCATCCAATCTATCCCCATACAGTAGCTCTGGCTATTCTCCATACACACCCCTCTATCCACCCATCCTTCTCACCCCCTCTATCTAACCATTCATCCCTTCATCCATCATCAAACCATCCACCCTTCTGTTTAACTATCCAGCCCCACACCACTCTAGCCCCACATGCCCCCCTCCAGCTAGCTGTTCCTCTCCCCACACACACTGGCTTGCCCTCTCTCCTGCTAATGGTATGTCCAAAGCTGTCTCTCAACCTGATCTGGCTGCCTCTGCTATTTCACACCCCAACCCCCACCCAGTGGTAGCTAAAGCCAGGTCCTTGGGGTGCTCATGCCTACGTGCTGCTGGGTTCGTTGATTTTGCCAGGGCACTAGGTGTGGGGGAAGTCTGTGGCTTTGCGCCTTCCCTGGGAAGGGCAGACTGTGCAGCCACCAAGCTGCTAGGGCAGGGAACAGCTTTGGTTTTTGATAGGCACCCTGAGCTCCCAGCCCCGCCTTGGTGTTGCCCCCCTGCCCCAAGTGGTGCTGAGGACAGCTGTGACCCCCTCCTTCCCCGCCCATAGGCAGTCTTAGCAGGTGGTCGGGGTGGGCACCGTGGGCAGCTGCCCATGGCTCCCCAGGGGATAGGCCCCGTGCTGCTCTGGCGGGGAGCTGGGGCAAGCTGGTGGGGGAACCTGTGGCGGGTCTGGAGATCCCAGCGGTGGGGGGCCGAGGAGCCGGGCAGGGGTTCGGCAAGGGGAGCTGGGTGGGTGGAGGGGACTGGGAAGCCAGGCGGGTGCTTGGGGGGGGGGCAGGGAGCTGGGCAGATGTTCAGTGGGGAGCTGGGTAGGGGTTTGGCAGGGGAGCCAGGCGGGGGTTCAGTGGGAGAAGCGGGACCCCTTGGAGGGGATGGGTGGCTGGTGGGGGCCTCGGCGAGGGGGTGCAAAAGTAAAGGATGGGGCCTCACCCCGTAGCATGAGAGGGTGCCATCCTTGACTTTTGCCCTGGGCCCCAGAATCGCTAAGATCCCCTCCCCCCCCCCCCCCCCCCCCCCCCCCACACACACACACCGTGCACCTGGGCCCGTATCATTTGTCCGGGGGCAGGGGCTCACAGGCTGGCTGTTTGCAGGGCACATGTCCGTCACTCCCACAGCTGTGGGGGGTGGGAGAGGCCACAGCAGTTTCCTGCAATGCACGAGACACGCTTAGCCACACGTGTGCACTGAGACTAATGTTCCTGTCACTGGGCTGGGGCTGGCAAGACTGGTGTGCCAGCGTAGCCATGTGTCAGGCCTGGGGTCGCTCTCACTGACAGCAAGAGAGAAGTTTAAAAAGTAATGTGACAAGGCCACCCTTGCCTGCACGCTCCCTGACCTGGGGGGGACCTGATCCTTCCAGTGGGGGGTGGCTGCTGGCCCCTCCCCCCAGTGTGAGGTCAGCTGCCTGGAATGAATGTGCTGGCGAGATAAAGGCCCTTCATTGTCTGGCTTCCTGTTTTGCCAGGACACTGTGAACCCTGGCAAATCACAGCCATGCGCACACCGGGAGCCCCCCACTAGGAACAGGCAGCCAGACACACTAGTGAGTGGAGTGGGGAGCGCATCCCTGCTGGCACCAGTGGTTTGCACCCAGCCGTGCTAACGTCGGTGTGCCAACACCCCACTGACACACACAGGGGACGCACCTGTGCACGCATATCGCTACACGCCCAGTGCCACGGGGCATGAACGCACGTATGCCCGCATGCCCCATGCTGGAGGTGCTCTGTGCAGCACATCACTCCAGGCTTCTCCATGGATGGCACGTGCCACCCCCACATGCACCCCTGGGGAGGTGGGGGGAATGGAGCCCTGGGTCTGTACAGGTCCAGCCTTGTTACTAGTACTGTAGACATGGTGTCTCCACAGGTGTCCATCCTCCCTCCCTCCCCCTCCCCCGCCCTTCTGGGTCAGTCCTTGGGCTTCCCTCTGTAGGCTTTATTCCCACGGCACTGCAAGGTTGTGGAGGCATGTTAGCAGCTGTGTGGGTACCTGCTTAGGCTGGGCCAGCCAGGGTGTAGCTGTCACAGGTTGAATGAGCATGCTGTGTGTGTGTGTGTGTGTGTTTGCAGGTGCATGCGTGGTAGTGCTCTGTGTATTCATTTTGTGTTTGGGTGGGTGGCTGGGTGGATGTGGGTGTCTATGCGGTAGCGCTCTGGTTGTATGCAGTGTGGATTAGTGTTGTGTGGTTGCTTGCATTAGCTATGCTGCAGGGATTTATGCACCGGCCACCCTCAACTGGCACATTGGGGGCCATGGGGGGCTACAGGTCTACAGCTGTGGGGTAGCCATGTCCTAGTGCTGGGGAGTTGCTGTGTCCTCAGCCACAGTGTTTGGCAGGGCTGGGGGAACTCTCATTATTCTTCCAAGCAGCCGCCTGGTTGGTAATGTGAAACAACCAGACCAGCCTGGCAGGTTGTCTTCCCGCGCCCAGGGCCTGCCTGAGCAACGCTGGGAGAGACTTGCAGAGTGTTAGCTGCTGTGCCTCCCCCCCCCCCAATCCCCACGTACAGCAGCAGGAAAAGAAGAGCGCGCCACCTGGTGACCCCCTGCTGCATGCGCAAGCGCTCAAGCAGCATCTCCCACCCCAGATAGACACCCAGGCCTATAAGGGCTTTCGCCTGCCTCTGTAGCAGGGGCATGGCTCACTTGCTGTGGGATTCTCTGTGCCTTGATGGCTTTGACGTTTAAACCATGATTTGAGGACGTCAGTAACAGGCCCCCCATATCCCAAAGGGGTAGCCGTGTTAGTCTATTGTAGAAAGACAACAGAGTCCAGTGGCACGTTTAAAAACTAACAGATTTATTTATCGCATGAGCTTTCGTGGGAGAAAAATCCCACTTCATCAGACGCTTTGAAGATGGGAAACTTATATGTTAAGAGTCTAGCACAGAAGTGGGTGGGTGGGTGAGGTATTGTGCAGGTCAGACTAGATGATCAAGCATATTGGTCCTGTCTGAACCTAGAGTCTGGGGAGAGGCTGCGCTCATGCTCCTGCACAGGGGTGTGTGTGTGTGTGTGTGTGTGTGTGTGTGTGTAGGGGTCATTCCCCCTCCCCCCCGCAACCCCCAGGCCAATCATGTGCCACAGAGCAGCCTACAGCATGTGGAGTAAGGGGTGGACAGGTTCCTGAGGAATGGAGGGGAGAGCAGGGAAAGACCAGTTAATAGCTTGCCTGTCTGCCAGCATCCCAGTGCCCACCTGCCATAAAATGGGGCCAGATGCACCCCATGGTTTTTTGTCTCAGCCCACAGGGCCACCAATGGGCAGGACACACACATCCCCCCCCCCCCCCGGTGTCCCGTCTGTGCGGGGCCCCTGTACAAGGAGCCGGGGGGGGGGGGGGGGGTGGGGGGCTGGGGGGTTTGGGGGGGGGGGGGGCAGGGGCTGGGCTCACACCCCAGCTAGCGACCCAGCCGGTCTGGGGGGTGGGGGGGGGTTGCTCCAAGCTCTCTCTCTGCACTTAGTGTATAACATATTAAACCGGGTGGGTTTTTGACAGCACCGGCTGCAGGTATGCACAGGGCTTAATCCGCACAGGCTGCTGCATAGCCTTGGAGGCGACTGGGGGGGTTGGTGCAACAAGCAGTGTCCCTGGCCGTCAAACAAACCCCCCCTTCCACAAAACAACATCAAAGCCGAGTGTGAAGGTGGGCAGGTGCTGCGTAGAGCTGTGGCCAGCAGATGGTGCTACATCCATAGAAACGGCTGTGGGCCTGATGCCCTGGCCCTGGCAGTCACTGAGAGGATGTGCAACCAGCCCGCTGGGGGGGCTGGTTGCACCCACTGGCATGTGTGTGGGGCAATGATAAAGGCCATTATTGCAAAGCATAAACTATATAATCATTCCCAGCAAATTACTACCTTTCTATTGATACCAAACATGACATAGCTCCTATGGATTATAGCATTTATGAGATATGAATAGAAAATAATATCATAAATGCTTCCCTAAATCCAGACAGCATCACACCCTGCCCACATGCCCTGCCAGGGTCCCTGTCCCCCTTTGCCCCATTGCACACAAGGGGTGCCCCCCCCTGCCACCATGGACCTGCCCAAGGTCCCCCTAGCCCCTGCCAGTTGACCCAGGCATCAAGTGGAGATGCTTTCTAGGTCGACTTTGCTAGGTCCCCTTTAAGTCAACTTAATTTTATAGTGTAGACGCACTAAGTCGACTTAGTCAACTTAGTTTAAGTCGACTTAAAAGTGCAAGTGTAGACATAGCCTTAGTTAGATCCCATACAGAGTCTTTTGTTATTTGACGTGACCATTATAGCTGAAATCACTGATAAGTGCCAGTGCTTAGACCTGCTATGGGACAATCACAGTGTTTCTGTGGAGAGATCGCCAGCCTGCATCATCACAAGTTCCCCCACTGAGACCTAAAATCACAAAGGTTAGGTTACAGTGTGGAGGTGCCTTCTTTCCTCAAACTGTGGGTCTCCAGTACTGACCAAGGAGGACAACATGGTAAGTGGGGTGCGGTGGCAGGCGATGGGACAGGCACATCAAAGGAACATTTGTGTGTTGAACTGTGATTTAGTGACTTTGGCAAATAAAGAATTTTAACAGTCTTGGCCTAGTAGGAAACATTTATATAAGTTTCCCAGTCACATATCTAGCATCCTGAAGCAAAGTCATTATCTCACATTATCACGATCTTCAGAGATAGATATTGGATAGTTTCTGTACTAAACTTTTTTTATATTTTGGTTAATTTTTACATAAGAGCATGAGAATGGCTGTACTGGATCAGACTAACATTCATCTAGCCCAGTAACCTGTCTTCTGACAGTGGCCAGTCCCTGCTGCTTCAGGGAATGAACAGGACAGGCAGTCATGGAGTTATCCATCATCCCTTGCCATCTGGTCCCACCTTCTGGCAAAAAGAGACCAGGAACATTTCAGAGCATAGTATTGTATCCATCCTGCCCATCCCAGTTAATAACATTAATGAACCTGTTCTTCATAAACTTATCTAATTCTTTTTTGAACACTTGGCCTTGGTCTTGGCCGTCACAACATCCTCTGGCAAAGAGTTAAACAGGTTGACTGTGTGTTATGGGAAGAAAGGCTTCCTTTTGATTGTTTTAAACCCACTGCCTATTCATTTCATTGGGGGACACCTAATTCTTGTGTTATGTGAAGTATTAAATAGCATCTCCTTATTCTCTTTCTCCACACCAGTCAAGATTTTATAGACCTCCATCATATCTCCCCTTAGTCATTTCTTTTCCAAGCTGAAAAGTTGCAGTTTTTTTAGCTCTTCTCAGGTGGAAGCTGTTCTGTGCCCCTAATTGTTTTAGTTGTGTTTCTGTGTACCTTTTCCAATTCCAATATATATATTTTTTGAGATGTGGCAACCAGATCTGTATGCACTAATCAAGATGTGGAAGTACCGTATTTTCTGTCTTATTATTTATCCCCTTCCTTTCTTATTGATTCCTAACATGCAGTTAGCTTTTGTGCCTGCCACTGCACAGTGAACAGAATTTTTCAGAGCACTATCCACAATGGGCTCCAACAATGGCATATTGCGCTGCATCAGTAAGAGTGTTGCCAGCTGATCGAGGGATGTGATTATTCCCCTCTATTTGGCACTGGTGAGGCCACATCTGGAATACTGTGTCCAGTTTTGGGCTCCCCGCTACAGAAGGGATGTGAACAAATTAGAAAGAGTCCAGTGGAGGGCAACAAAAATTGGTAGGGGGATGGGGCACATGACTTATGAGGAGAGACTGAAGGAACTAGGCTTATTTAGTCTGCAGAAGAGAAGACTGAGGGGGGATTTAATAGCAACCTTCAACTACTTGAAGGGGTGCTCCAAAGAGGAGGGAGCTAGGCTGTTCTCGAGGGTAACAGAGGACAGAACAAGGAGCAATGGTTTCAAATTACAGCTAGGGAGGTCGAGGTTCGATATTAGGAAAATCTTTCTCACTAGGAGGGTGGTGAAGCATTGGAATGGGTTACCTAGGGAGGTGGTGGAATCTCCGTCTTTGGAAATATTTAAGGTCCAGTTAGACAAAACCCTGGCTGGGATGATTTTGTGTGAGTGGTCCTGCTTTTATGAAAGCTTAGGTCGACCTAACCCTCCTTTAGGTCAACCTAAGCACAGTGTGGACGCTTAAGTCCACTTTATTAAGTCGACCTAAAGGCAGTTAGGTCGACTTAATGACGTGGACTAAATCTACATCCATGGAAACTGCTTTGTTAGTCAACTTAATAAGGTCGACTTTTAAGTCAACTTACAGTTGGCCTTATTAAATCGACTTAACAAAGTTGATCTATCTTTTTGTAGTGTAGACATAGCCTGTGATTCTCTCTTTCTTGAGCAGTAACAGCTAAGTTAAACCTCATCATTTATCTGTATAGCTGGGATTCTGTTTTCAAATGTGCATTATTTTGTATTTATCAACACTGAATTTCATCTGCCATTTTGTTGCCCAGGCACCTAGTTTTGTAAGATCCCTTTGTAAACCAAAAAACCCAGAAGGATGTAGATAAATGGTTCGTAGAAGGCTTGAGCAGTCAACTTTGTGTGATAATCTAATAAAATGACCATAAAACACTTTTCAGTTTTTACTATAGTGCTATACAGCCTCCCTTTGCCCCGCCCCCCCATCTCACACCCCATTAGCCCTCACACACCCCCTGTAAATTCCAACACCCCCTCCCCCCATTTCAATTCCTGGGGAAAACACGGGGGGTGGAGTCTTGTCACCTTACCCAGCCAGTCCTTTGTGTGGTCACTTATATATGTGTATAATGGTCCCTGGCAGGCGTCCCCTGTAAGCCAGCCACACACAAAACCACCACCTTACTGTCCTATCAGAACCTGTCTCTGTCATCAGGAGCTGCAAAGCTAGGAGCCACATGGACAGTGCCAACGCTGAGGCAGCCGTTAATGCTGCATGAGTTACTGACGGGGGAGCGGGGTTGAAATATGAACTTTCCTGTCCCTTCCTACCCCAGTGCCAGCTTTCTGCTCCAGAGGGACACGTGGCAGGGTTTTTAATTGCCAGTAGCCATTGACAGTCTCCAGGCTGAGCCGCTTGATCGACTTAGCGTTCACAGTGCCCTCTGCTCCCAGTGTCTTATTTACTGTCCACAGAAAGCGAGTGAGCTGTTTTCTAGGTTATTGATTTCCTGCGCCAGACACGGGGTCTGGCTGATGTCAGGTTTCATGAGCTAACGACCCAGGCGGTGGGGAGCTGCGAAGGCAGCCCTGCCTGGATGCTGACTTTGGCAAGGCCCCTTGGCAAAGCTTAGCCCCTCAGTGGGCATTTGCAGCAGCAGCGGGCGATTTGACTGGCAGAATGTGTCATATGCCTCAGGGGGTAGCACACTGGGTGAAGTGGGTGGCAAAGGCCTGGCTGGGTGTGCTGGCAATCAGCCTTTAATTCCTGGTTCTCGCACAGCTTTCCTGTGTGACTCTGAGCAAGGCAACTCATCGCTGGGTGCCTCAGTTTCCCCAGCTGTAACATCACCTTAGCTGCCAGGCTTAGTGCCTCGTTATCCTTGCCGTGCTGGGGGTAGTTGCTCCATTCCTTTAATATGGTGCTCCCCTCTAATGACCGGCCTGTGTTGCTAGGTTTCCTGCAGTATCTCAATCAGCCAGTAGATGTCATTGTGTGCTGAATAGTTCCCACTGTGGTTGAATCAGAGTTGGAGCAGAAGCTGTGTGGGCCCTTGTAGCTGAGTCTCTAGGTGTCATCTTTAATAACCGGATACTGCTGGCAGCTCTAAATTTTTGATTCTATGCATGCACCATGCGACTGCTAGACTGCAACCCGGACAGATCCCAGTGCAGAGTTGCCTATGTCTAACTCTGGGGTTTGCTGTAACTTTCTGTTTAAAAGTGTGAGCTTAGAATTTCTTTTCTAGAGTAGGAAAAAAGCATTTCCACACCCGTCCTCACACCCATGCCCATAACTGACAATCAGCTTGAGGAACTTAGCTCAGCCTTTCCGACACAATGGACCTTGAAACAGAGCCCAACCTGGTAAAATTTCAGCACCCAAAAGACCATTTTGGAGCCTTCTGTGCGAGAGAAACCAAAGCACCAAAAATGGGAACACTGGTGTGGCTCTGACTGAGGTTAGCGCCCTTGTTCAGGGTATTGTGGACCAGATTTTCACCAAAAGCGCCGTAACAGTAGCACTGGGAGTTGAGCCTTCTTGAAAAAAATCTAGCTCTTAGTTGTGTGAATGGAGCAATTCTGAAAATCTGTCTCTTCCTGGACACATAGCAAGAGACAGAGCTGCTGGCCCAGTGCAGAGCCAGCACACATGAGCCACTGGTGGGAGAGCCCATTGCCATGTTTTCACGGTTTCATAGAGCACCAGGGAGTATTCCTGTCCTTGTTGCTGTCCTGGCGAAGGCAGCACGGGCCAATGGGGAGCGCATTGGCCAGGACGTGAGGACTCTGGCTGTACCATTGACTTGCTGCATGACTCCTGCCCTGGGGCTATCTTCTCTAGTTAGACTCCTAACCCCTCAGTGCAGAGACTGTCTCACACTGTGTATGTACTCTGGCCAGCACAGGAGCCTCAGTGGCAGTAAGCAGAAAGTGGGAACGACCCTAGCAGAATCACACTGCCTCCTGCTGATATGCCATTTGTACTGGGAAGGCAGGGTCCTTGTTGTGGGGGGGGGGGGGCCCCCCTGCCCCCCCCCCCCCCCCCCGCCTCGCCAGCCACTCCAGAAAGACGCTGGCTTGAGGCCAAATTCTGCTGCTGAACTTTGAGCCTGTCGCCGGGCTGGCTGTGAGGGGCCCTCTGCTGGTTCCCCTGCCTGCTTTGCTCGGGGTAGAAGGACCTTTGCTAGGCTCAAGGGCTGAGCAGCAGAGGAGAACCGGACAACTGACCTGGGCACCGCTCCCCTTTCGTGGGTAGCAGGAGACTCCCTGGTGGACAGAGCCTCTGACAGCAGCTTGGGTGCCGGGGCAGCTGGTGTCCTGCAGCCTGACATTTTCCAGCTGCCCTGTGGGACTGACATGTCCAGTGACAGGACATCATCCCTTCGCCGTGCGGTGTAATTACCAGCGAGCAGGGAGGGGAACAGGATGGTTCTTGTGGACAGGTTGAGTCTGCACCGTGGCCTGGAGTGAGGAGCCGTCGATACCATCGGTTTAAACGCACTGGCCTAGAGTCTGTGTCAAACTGGTGTAAATCTGGAGTGACTCCCTTGCCATTCATGGCTGGGCACTGAGAGCTAACTGAGCCAGAGCGGCCAGCTCAGATCTGCCCTTGGCCTCATTCCCAAGGGGGCATGCACCCCTCAGCTCAAAGCAGGCTGGACAGTCATGGCTCGTGAAGTGTCTGAGACTGGAACAACTGGGGCTGCTGTGGGTCACTCCCCCCCTGCCCCCCGCCCTGTTAGAGCTGCGGGACGGCACAAGTGACATCATGAGTGGTCCATCAGCGCATGCCCGCTGACTCTCGGGGACCATTCCTCCGCATCCATCGTGGAGTTTATGCTGTGTCCATCATCCTGGTACGGCATCTGAGGGTCAGCCCCCAGGTTCTCTTTACAATAACCAGACTCAGGGACATGGGTCAACATCTCTGGGGCCCCACCCGATCTCAGAAACTACCCAGGGAGGAGACGCACCCTTGCCTTGCTATCAGCATGGGGACTCAGGGATCCAGACACATGGTTTCCAGTCCCAAGCCTGCCACTGACTCACCGTGTGAGCTTAGCCAAGTCATTTGGTGTCTCACATTGTCCCGCTAAAATGGGGCTTGGGCTAGTTAACCGGTTTGCAGGGAGCGCATGAGCCTGGAAAGGACTTTGGGCTACTCTGCTGCAAGGCAATGCTGTTATCATCATTGTTATTAACAAAGAAAGCCCCAGCTGACGTGGAGAGACACCTTTTTTCCAGGCATGATACCACCTGCTAATCATGTTTCCTTAAGTGTTCTTAACAACAGGGGATCCCTCTCCACATGCTTTGCAGCACAGCCATTGCGGCTGGGTACCATTGTATCTCGCCCATTTCAGCTGTGGGCTCTCTCCGCCGCCGCCATCTGCGCACGACCTCCTTCCATTTGGGGGGCATCCATCAGTGCCCTCCAAGTGCAACGGCAGCTTGCAGAGCAGATGAGAAGAATACAAAATTGTTGATTTGTTTCCCTCTCCGACTCCCATTTGGAGCGACAGAGGAATAAAACGTCAGTCTCTAGTTTTCCGGCAAGCTGAACATTTCTATATAAAGTCCTGAGAGTTCACAATACCTAAATGATGTGGAAGAAGGAGGCTGTTTGAATGCGGGGGGGGGGGGGGGGCGGTGATCGTGTAAATGTCCTGGGAGCTGCTGACCAAAAATAAGAGTCAATTACTACTATAAAATGCTTGAGCAGCAGGTTCTTTTCCTGCAACTTAGGGTCCCAGCATAGTGCGAATGAAGCAAAAAGAAGCCAGCCAACCCCATGAAAAGTGCGACAACTACAGGCCAGTTACAATCCAAAACAAATTAGAAATGCTGGACAAAAAATCTAGTTGTAAAACTCCACAGCAGTTCTTCAAAGCTCTTCTGGAAGGTCTGGCCAGTGATGAGCAGAGGACCAGGGTGTGTCTGGATGGGCTAGGTTTGCCCACAATGCTGTCAATGGAGCTATGCTGGTGCGCTGCAAATTCCCATGCACTGCACTGGTGCCAAATGGGGCTTGCATTAGGATGTGACTTACCTAGGGACGAACCAGCGCAAGGCCAGCTTGCCCTGCCCTGCACGCCTGTGCATCAGTGCAACTCCACTAGTGCTAAAATTCTCCTGTATGGACAGGGCCTGACTTTAGGGAGCCACTCAACATGGCTGTCGTTTCACTGACCGACAGCACAGCTGGTTTCTGTCACAGGGCGACGGTTCCCCACCAGCACTGCTTTCAGTCTCACGGCTTAAAAGCACCTTGTGGTGTCAAGCCAAAGCTGACTCAGGCTCGATGTGGCAGAGACTGGATTTTTTCCATGCCATGTCACTGCCCCAAGGTCTCCTTAGACATTTTGAGAACTGGCATAAGATTGTCCTCTAGGGTGAAATTCAATTGCATAAAGCCAAAAACCAGAGCGTCCATTCTAGCTCAGACCACTGGGCTTAGATCGCGTTCTGGATGCGTGGGCACCCGTAGGCAGATGTGACGGTCCCCTCCTTGGCTCGCGCCTTGGGGACTGAACCAGAGACTTCACGAGCGAAAAGCATGAGCTAAGGAGTCAATTGGAGGGCACAGTAATTGGACAGTATCCCTTTAACTAGTTCGGGAGCCAGTCAGCTAGTGGGCCACCAGGACCTAACAGAGCAGCTGCCGATATGTCTATACTGCAGACCCCCCTCACCAGCCACAGGCATCCTGCAGGTCCTGCCTTGCACTGTAGATGTAGCCAGGCCATGTGTGCGGCTATGTAGCTACCAGCCATGGTTATTTGGAACCCAGCTGGTCTCCTCCTTTTCTTCATGTCGCATAAAGTGAAGAGGAAAGAGCCAGGCTCCCCCATTAGGGCTGTGACAGCCTCTGCCGATCAGGCACAGATCAGGGCCAGGAACAGACACTCAGCAGCAGGTGAGACCTCACCCTCTGCATGTGAGTGGATTGAGCTCATGCCGAGGCTGGGCTTTGCGGAGGGGGCAGTGTGGTAGCTAAGCCACGGTCCCTTGAGGATTGCTCAGGGTGACCTACATTCCGCTGGCAGGGACCATTAAAGGCAATAAAATGGAAGCAGAGGAAAATCACTTCTGAAGATATTTTTCTGCCAAGGGGACAGTTTTGATTGACTGCCTCAGGCTTTGCCTTCAGACTCTCACTTTGCTCCAGGCTCCCTGGTCAGTGGGTGGCAGGGCCAGGGGTGGAAGGGAATTAATTGGCTTGTGTTAAATTCAGATGCAAAAGAATAGAATTGGCGGAGGACCACAAAGAGATGCTGAATTCTCCTGGCGTGTGTCAGCTTCTCCAGCACACTGGCTTATTCTTACCCTCCGTGAGAGGCAGATCTTAGAGCAGGAGAGATGCCACTTGTGACAGGAAGACCCAGTGAAATGGCAGTTCTGTCATTCTCAGGAACAGAAGGACCATGTTCTCTGGCCTGTTGCACACAGGTGGTCAAATGAAATGATCATAACGGTCCCATCTGGCCTGATGGGGGGGATAGCTGCTGTAAAACTAGCCTCACACTCTTGATTTGGAGTGACACTGTTCACATCAGTGGAAGATCTGGCCCCATGAAGCTAGTAAGTGGCTGAGTCATGCATTGCTGGGGAGGTATTGGGCGCTCGCTTGTCATGGTGATGCAGGTGAGGACAAACACACGGGAAACTTTTAGTCCCAGAGATAGGACCATGGCGTAGCTGAGCCTGGGAAATGTGGACTGTGCCACAGCCGTCATTGGTTCACTATGTCATTACCTTGCCAGACCGAGTCTGGTTTGGGCTGCACCCATTAAACCATTGCAATAATGGGCCCTAGAGTCAATGGATCCTGCCTCGGACAGGGCCAAGGCCCTGTATCTCCCTGACAGTACAATGACCAGTGGAGAGCTCTTCTCTACCCTGATGCCCAGCTTGTGCCTTGAAGCACTGGTCCGGACAGCTCCCATTGATATCCCAGCAAGGGGGCCGGCAGAGGCTGCTCTCATTCCTGTAAACATTGGAGCCTTCGTCTGAAAGTGACTCAGCTTTGAGCCTTGCAAAAAGACAGCCGCTCACATAAAAGTTGCATGCCAGGAACAGATGCGCAGACTGCCCTGGACCTCTCAAAGGGGGGTCCACAAGTCAGGGGTGTCAAACTTGCGGCCCGCGGGCAGCATCCGGCCCGCCACGAGCTCTTATCCGCCCCCGGAGCCCTGCACAGCTCTCCCTCGCTGGGCCTGTCAAGCTCCGGTAAAGTGCCTGCAATTTTACTTTTTGTCAGCAGAGGGCGCTCCTCCGCTACAAAAATACATTGGAGGTGCGCCCTCTGGTGGTGAAAAGTAAAAACTGCAGGCGCCTTTACCGGCCCCTTGCAGATTCCGGGGCTGTGAGCAGGTTTTTTTTTCCAGCGGGGGGAGGGGAGGAGGGTCCCAGCTGGGCACCTTGCTTTGCGGCTTGGCACCTAGCTGGGCAGAAATTTTGTTGATACCTGGCCAGGGCCTTTTAAAATCTGCCGCCCTGCACGCACCCAGGCAGTGGCCCAGGGCGGGAAATGGCCTGGCCAGAGAACTGACTCCAGGGGCTGGATTGAGCCCCTGTGAGCCAGGTAAGTGGGGGGGAGAGGGCATGGGGGGGTGGGAGCCGGCTCTATGGGGCAGCAGTCTGGGAAAGGGGTTCGGGAACTGGCACTGGAAAGGTGGGCGGAGAAGGAAACGGGCAGAGGAGCCGTACCAGGAAGGGGAAAGGGAAGGGGAAGGGCAGTGCAGCAAAGGGGAAGGGGTCAGGGAGCCAGCGCAGCAAAGGGGAAGGCGTCAGGGAGCCAGCGCAGCAAAGGGGAGCCCGCAGGGCATGGGAAAGGGAAGGTGTCAGAGAGCCTGTGGGTTTGGGGAGAGGAAAGGGGAGCCCACACTGCCCCAAGCACAGCAGGGGAAGGGGTCAGGGACCCCAGGTGGTACTGTGCTGAGAAGGGGGTCAGGAAGTCTACTCGGACACACTTCAGCCCCCGGCTGATGTCCTGCCTTCCAATCTGGCTCCCGACACCGAATGAGTTTGACACCTCTGAGTTACATTCTCTGCTGGTAAGGGGCTGGAGCACCATTGCGTTCAGTGGCGCTTTGGGCCAGATCTCCCGCTGGTTCCCATGGGCAAAGTTCCATTAGCTAGCAGAAGAAGCAGCATTTCAGACAAGCTGTGCAGGCCAATCTAGCAGAAACACGGCCCTGCACTTGCAGGACGAAGGGGTGAGTTTGAGGGCTTCAGTTCTTGGATTCCTCCATTGAAAGTGGCTCAGTTTTCAGCAGTTCAGAGGATCAGGGTTTCCAGGGTTTCACAGAGTGAAAGAATTTAAGAAGGGACCTACCCTGTCTCCCTGCACATCCCAGGCTGTTTCATTTCACACGAACACCGTCTGTTGAGTCCAGCGACCAGTTCAACTACAGCTTTGCAGGGGACCAGAGTGCTGTGTACCATGGACAGGACTGAGCTGGTGCCACCAGTGCCTGAGGCCCCTGCAGTGACGGCACTGGCCAGCTGAAATATGCCCAGCTGATGCCAGCAGGCGATCCATGCCCCACTTCAGCCAAGGAAGATGGAAAAACTCCCTAAGTTCCAACCAATTGGACAAGGGGGAAAATTCCTTCCTGAACCCAAATCTGACAACCAGTTTGACTCTGAACTTGTGAGCAGGACAAATGGCCAGGCATCTGAGAAAGGGGATTCTCTGGATGAGCTCAGAGCACCTATCGGATACCCAAGATCACAACTCACCTTTCCTAATCCACATCTTGCCTGCTAGGAAGTGCTCCATGTTGGCCCCGCACCCCAGCTCCAAAAGATAAAGGATTCAGCCTTTCAATAGCTGGAAGCATCAGAAGCAGATCAGAGAGATCTGGCTTGCATAGTTTATACCCCACAAAGGGAGCAGCGTGCGGACAGGAAGGTTTGTTTCTTTGCTAATGTTTTAAGTATCTTTCCCTTTGCTGATTATTTGAATCACATCTGCTCATTATCCATGTGGCTCCCCTGACGCCAGGCAGTAAATTGGGAGAAAATGAAAATGGAACCAGCCTCGACTCCCAGAATTGCCCCGAGACAAGTTAATTGCAAAGGCTTTTATGGGGCACTGCTGCAGTCAGCCAAGCCCTGGTTTAAGCACACTTTGATTTGTAGCTCATGACATAGACCCAGAAATCCCAGTCCAACAAAGGAACATAAGTCTCTTTGTAAAACGAGAAGGAACTTGGTAGTAAACTGCCCTGAGAAACTATTCACACTCCAGAGAGTCATATCTGGAGTTGGCTTTTGTTATTTTATCAGCCTTATACATCAGTGACAAGCATTAACGCAGTCCCAGAGTGATGAAGTGAAGGTTTTAATGACACCTGAAACCCTTCCGGCTGTGAAAAACCAAAACAGACTGAATTAGGGTTCTCTTCTCTGCTACTTGAAACAGAACAGAAGTGAGCAGAGGACAGGAGTGATGAATGATGCAACCCAGAGAAGCGTTAGCAGGGCTTAGTGGTCTTGGGATGCTGCAAATATTTGTTGAGATCTTTAAAAGAGATGATTTGTTTCCACTGTGTTTGCAGGTGGGCTCTCCTCAAATGCTCTAGCAAATGGATTAGCCAGCAGGAACGGTCGCTAAGAACCTGAGTCAGCAAGGGCACACATCCATCCCTAAGATTAATCTTCCGTGTATCCCAAGAGCCAGAAATCACATGGCGACACTGGTTTGACATGAACAGCAGTCTGCTAAAGAAAATTAGGTACCACGACTTTTATCTTAAGAAACCACAGGATGGAAAGGGCAAATCAAGGTTCCTATAGACTGACCTTCCCATGTGTTTTTAATGGATAGCTGCCTACCTTCATAGATTCCACAGCCAGAAGGAACCACTGTGATCAGGTGGGCTGAGCGCCTGTAACACAGGCCAGAGAATTTCTGCAAAAGAATGCCCAGAGCAGACCACTTAGAAAAACAGCCCCTTAAAAATTGTGTCTGATGGAGACTCCACCATGACCCTTGGTATATTGTTCCACTGGTTAATTACACTCAGTATTAACATTTTACATCTTATTGCCAGGTTGAATTTGTCTAGCTTCAACTTCCAGCCACTAGATGGTGGTATACTTTTCTCTGCTAGATTGAAAAGCCTGTTATTAAATATTTGTTCCCCCCCTAGGACCTAGGAACCTATCAACTATGACCGGCTCATCTCTCAGTCTGCTCTTTGTCAAGCTACAGAGGTTCAGTCCATCATTATCAGGCTTCATTATCGTGGCTCTTCTCTGACCCCTCTCCAATGCGTGAACATCCTTCGTGAATAGTGGGCGTCAGAACTGGACACAGGGTTTCAGCAGCAGCAACACAGCACCAAATATAGAGGTTAAAATAACTTTGCTAACTGCAACTTGAGTTTGTGCATCCCATGACTTCATTAGCTCTTTTGGCTTCAGCATTCCAGTGGGAGCTCATGTCACCCGATGATCCCATCAGCAGTATATAAATAAGCTTCATTCTTAATGCCGCAGGGAGGGAAGCAAAATATGACTGAAAAAGTCTTTGCCCTCTGTTGTGTGGGTGTAGAAGCTCTTTTCTTTGCTTCATACAACATCCATCTGTAGGAACCTCTCACTCCCATGGTCTCCTATTTATCCTTTAATGTGGAGAAACTTGAAATCCAGCTGTGATTAGCACAGCATGGGAGCTAGGAAGAGCCACAGCTAGACACTACAGGTAGCACACAGCAACCTGAATCCTGCCAGTAGCAAACCTTCCCAGCCAGTTTAACAAGGCACTCAGAGAGATTCTCAGAAGCTCTTATTAGCTCAAGGGCACCAGGGGCAACATTAAAGTTCCACAAGAATCTGAACATTCGGGAGGAAAGGGAAAGAAGCATGCAATTGACCAGAGACCAGACTGATTTTTGCCAGTGTATAGAACTTTTGCAGGGCTGGAGGTAGGATCAATTTCTGCTCCGTGACATAATGACTCTTTTTGAATGAGTGTCCAAATTGGACTGAATAAGTGCCAGTAAGCTGGGGAAACTGCCAAGGCAGGAGCAAGCCTTCTTCAGTACTTTGGACAGAGATATTTTGTTAAAGGGAGGAATGGGTATTCTTTGGCAGAAATACACGGGGTAATCCAGCCAGAAGAGCTTCAATGAGCATTAGGGGAAGCAAAAATAATGTCTCCAGCAGCCTCCGCAGGGACACAACCCCCTGAGGAGTACTTGCAGTGGAAGGAGCACAGAACAAAACAGCTTGGGAGTTCAACTAGGGAGGACAAGCCAATTCAGGACACGCCCAGTGTGGGAAGCAGGAAGACAAGAGCTCTGTAACGATAGCTTGGGCTTAGGTAGGAGTCTATGGCTCATGCTTTACGCCTCCAAAGTCAGGTTAACATTTTCCCTGGCTGCCCTACAGTCTTGGGACACAAGAACAAGATCAGAATTCACCCACAAAACATGGTAAATGCAGTGACCGGAGAGACGACACCAGAGTTACACCCAGGCATGAGCACACTGTGGTGCATGCCGACTGGTGACACTAGCATAAATCCAGAGTGACTTCCATGACTTCAAGAGCTGCACGTGAGAAGAGAACCCTCTTGTATCCTGCATTAGCAGGGAAATTGATTCAAATCTAAGGGCTTGTCTTCATGTACAGCTGTGCTTTTCTGCATCAGCACTTACATTGGCAAAACATTTGTTGTTCAGAGGGGTTAAAAAACCTCATACCCCTGAACCGCAAAAGTGCTAGTGTAGACAAGGCCTCAGTGAAAACGCTGCCTGGCTGCGGTCGGCGTTGTTACTCCACCTCCCTGAGATGCGATTCCATCTATCTAGCACCGTCTACACAGGTTAGGTTGGTGGAACGATGGCACTGAGGGGTGTGGATTTTTCACACGCCAGTGACTAGCTCTACCTTTTATAGGTCTGAGTGTAGCCCTGGCCTCAGTGTTTTACGCACTATTAAGGGTATTAGTGTGCTCTGTTCTGATTACGCAACAGTGTAAATCAAGCATAACTGAAGTCACACTGGTGTGAAAGTGGAGTCAGGTCCAATATCCTTTCAGTTTGTATACTTGGCACAGAGAATGTTTACTATCCTATTAATTATAAGAGGTGTTAAGTGATTGGATTTTAACTTAAATCAGTAAGACAAGTAGCCTGAGATAAGGGTCTGCCCACAAGCGTGTCCTCTGGCGGAAAGAATTGGTACTACAGCCAACTGGGGTGCGCTTGCCAGAGGGTGCCCTCCGGTGGAGAGAATTGGTATTGTGCTTGGCTGCCCTGTGCTTGCCAGAGGATGCCCTCTGGTGGAGACACGTGGTGCTGCACCCAGCTGGGTTGTGCTTGCTAGCCGGTGCCCCCGGTGGAGACAATTGGTACTGCACCCAGCTAGGGTGCGCTTGCCAGAGAGTGCTCTCCGGTGGAGACAATTGGTACTGCACTTGGCAGGATTGCCTTTGCCAGAAGGGAGTGGTTTTCAAACTTTTTGCTCTTGGGACCCTGCTGAAAAAAAAAAATTTATGTCTGTGACCCAACAACTACCTCTTTGAACAATGCATTCCAGTCTTTTGGTGGAGGCAGCAGGAGGGGGCACCGGGACCCAGTACCTGAGGATCTGGTCCCGACTTGTGATTAAAAAAAGACAGTGGTCTACATGACTTTGGCTCACCTTTTGTTACTAGAGGCTTTACAGGGTTTAGAGCAATGAACTGAACTCGCAAAATGTTTCTGATGAAAATTAAGGTTTGTTTTTTTTAACCTTGCATGATCTCCACTGGTTCCCTGCTGACTATTAAATAGTAACATCATAGTTATACTTCATATTAAAGGTAACATTTATAAATAGTTTATAAAAAGTTAATAGCTTCCATTAAAATATTACATTTGCGAGTTATATGTGGTATAGACGGCTATTAAAACATCAGCAGCTGGTGTTCTGAATGGTTTTAAAAGCCTGTTGGACTCTAATAGTTATCTAGCTGTGGCTTAAGACATCTGTCAATCATTTGTTAACCGTTTACCAGAGTCATTTTAATATAAAAGGGGAGTGGTTTTATTTTGCACTCAGTAAACGACTTTTCATCCAAGGTCACAAAGCAACAAAGAACTCCCAGGAATCCTTAATCTAAGCACAACGCCTCTTTAGCATCACTGGCATTGTACAATTGTATCGTTAGCCATCTCCTGCAGCAGCAACACATTAGATGAATAAACTCTCCCCACTGACTTTTAAAAAATGTTGTACGAGAATAAGATGACGCACAGCTAAACTCAGGAAAAACCTACCCATAAAATGTTAGTTTTTCAAATTAAGCCATTTTTTAAAAGAGGTCTTATTATTTTCCCCCAGTCCAACAACCAGATCCCCATCTGGTGTGAATCTGCATAATTCTATTCTTTTCTGTGGAACTACACCAGCCTCAATCAAATGGTTTCTCTGAAATGCTGTTACCCATTCAATCCACTTGCTTTTGTTCTGAACCGGAAGGGGAAGGAACAAGAGATAAACCTGAGCTGACAGCTTTTAATGGCGTAGCTTCAGCCTGAAGTAAAACAAACCAACCTGATTAATAAGCACAGGGATGAAATTGGCTTGTTAGGAATGGACATGGTCATTTCATTTTAGGGTAAATGCTGCTTCTCCAACAGGGTGTTGGGATGGATGGGCAGCCCCACAGCAACCTCCCTGGGACTCAAGACCCATTTAATGGCTGGTAACAAACACGGGGTTTTGGGGAGACTTAAAAAACCCTCTTGGTAGCATTTGATGGTAGTCAATGGCAGAAATCACTGCTTCATTTTACAGGGAGCTAGAGATGTGTGTGCCACCCAGAAAAAGAACTGCTGTCATCTCACGCACCTTATCTCTCCAATATTCTAAGACCAACATGGCTGCAAGAACACCGCATCTGAATGAAAGCAGTCAGTCACCTCCAGATGTATTACCCAATTTCGAACTCTAATAATTTAAACAGGTGCACAAGGTGCTTCCATTGCAAATGACCTCTGCTGTGGTAGCACTAGGGACTGGTCTATTTTGATTGCAAGTTCTCAGCAAGATTGGGAAAAGGAGTGGACATTTCTATGGAAAACAAGAATATCCAGGGGTAGAATAATTGATGCTAACAAGACTTTTGGAAAGGTTGTTAAACCGCATGCTTCAGGGCTTATGCTGACTGCTAACTTACAGATCAGGGTGAGATCTGTGCAAGAGATAGTACATAAGAATGGCCAGACTGGATCAGATCAGTGATCAGACCAGCTCAATCACCTGTCTTCTGACAGGCCGATGCCAGCTGCCCAGAGGGAATGAAATGAACGGGGCAATCATCAAGTGAGCCATCCCCTGTTGTCACTCCCTGCTTCTGGCAGCCCAGAGCATGGGGTTGCATCCCTGACTACCTTTGCTAATAGCCATCAATGGACCAGGCCTCTATGAATCTTTCCAATTCTTATACCTTTGGCCTTCATAACATCCCCTGACAATGAGTTCCAAGTTGGGTAATTCAATACTGCCTTTCTGGTTTGTTTCAAACCTGTTGCCCTTTACTTTAACAGGCCAACCCCTGGTTCTTGTGTTATGTGAAGTGGGAAATAACATTTCTTTCACCACACCCGTCATGATTTTATAGATCTCTCTCATATCCCCCCTGCCTTTAAGTCATCTCATCTCTAAGCTGAGCAGTCCCAGTCTTTGTAACCTCACTTCACATAGAAGCTGTTCCATACCCCTTATCATTTCTGTTGCCCTTCTCTGAATCTGGTGGGGCAACAAGATCTGAACACAGTATTCAAGGTAAGGGCATCCCAAGGATTTATACTGTGGCATTATAATATAATATTTTGTCATATTATCATCCCTTTTCTAAGGCTAACGATATTATGAACCAAATTCCAAAGGGGTAGCCGTGTTAGTCTATTGTAGAAAGACAACAGAGTCCAGTGGCACTTTTAAAGACTAACAGATTTATTTATCGCATGAGCTTACACTCCTCTGCATTTAATTTCCTCCCATTCTGTAACTTTCTCATCTTCAAAGCGTCTGACGAAGTGGGATTTTCTCCCACGAAAGCTCATGCGATAAATAAATCTGTTAGTCTTTAAAAGTGCCACTGGACTCTGTTGTCTTTCTGATATTATGAACCATTTCTGACTGCAACTGCACACAGAGTGGATGTTTTCAAAGAACTGCCCACAAAGACGCCAAGATCTCTTTCTGGAGCAGTAACAGTTAATTTTGTACGTACAGCTGGGATTACTTTTCCCAATGTGCGTTGCTTTGCATTTATCAACATTGAATTTCATCTGCCATTTTATGCCCAGTCACCCAGGGTTGTGAGACCCCTTTGTAACTCTTTGCTGTCTGCTTTGGACTTAACTGTCTTAAGTAACATTGTATTATCTTCAAATTTTGCCCCCTCACTATTTACCCTTTTTTCAGATCAGTTACGAATATGCTGATCAGCACTTGTCCCTGGACGGCTCCTTGGGAGACACCACAATTTACTAGTCTCCACTCTGAAAACTGACCATTTATTCCTACCCTTTGGTACTTGTATTTTAACCAGTTACTGATCCAGGAGAGGACCTTTCCTCTTATCCCCTGACAGATTACTTTGCTTAAGAGCCTTTGCTGAGGGACCTCGTCAAAGCTTTTCTGGAAGTGCAAGTAGACTGTAGCCAGGGCCACTGGATCAACCTTGTCCACGTTTGTTAGCACCCTCAATGAATTCTAGTAGATTGATGAGACATGATTTCTCTTTACAAAAGCCACATTGACTCTTCCCCAATAAATCATGTTCATTTATTTATCTGGTAATTTTGTTCTTTACTATAGTTTCAACCAATTTTCCCGGTACTAATGTTAGGTTTACTGGCCTGTAATTGCCAGGATTGCCTCTGGTGCCTTTTTAAAAAATTGGTGTCCCGTTAGTTATCCTCCAGTTACAGAAGCTGATTTAAGCAATAGGTTTTATATCACAGTTGTTAGCTCCACAATTTCATATTTCTGTTCCTTCAGAACTCAGGGGTGAATACCATCTGGTCCTGTTGATTTATTACTGTTTAATGGATCAATTTGTTCCAAAACCTCCTCTACTGACAGCTCAGTCTGGGACTGCTCTGAGATTTGTGAATATTATCCCCCATCTGCTACTGCAGGGCTCTTGTGTTTTCCTCTAAAACAGCTACTGCTAGCTAGCATCAGATGCAGGACACTGGATTAGATGGATCCTGGGTCTGGCCCAATTCAGTATTTCCTGTGTATGTTCTGCACCAGCTACAATCAGGCTGCAATCTAATTTGGGGGCCTCTTGGTGACACTGGCATATAAATAATTAGTAATTTGTACTTCTGTTCCCCTTTTCATTTCTAGATCTCCAGGCACGTTAAGGTCCCAGTCTTGGGATTATGCTCCCCAGTTTACACAGACTTCAGTGGGAGCTATTGTTGCCCAGCACTTGACCACCGGTGCTCAACCAGGCCCTGAATAATTAAGCCCCATGACATAGATGGAAATAGGACCTATCCAAATCACTCCCCTTACCTGCCACTAAAATGCAGCCACATCCTGGTGGAACACATCAGCTACAGCAGCAACATAGAACAGGCAGCAGGAGCTGAAGAACATGATATGGTACATGGAGTGCAACGAACTACAATGGAATTTTCTCCAGGCATTACCCACACCACAGAGGATCAGGTGCTTGCAAGTAAGTGGGTCCAGGCCCTGTTAAGTATTAGCATCGTGTGTCTAACCCTTTGCTCCACCACCCACCATTAAAGGATCTAGCACTTCAATCCAGCAAAGCACATGCTTTAAGTTAAGCACGGGAGTCATCAACCGCTGTCAATGGACCACCTGTGAGACTCCTCCTCTGCCCAGTGAAACCAATGAAAAGCCTCCCATTAATTTGTTCTGTCTCTGGGTCAGGCACAACATCCCTAAAGGGGAGCATGGCCCTTGCTGGATCAAAGCATTAGTACTTCAGATTTATAGCATCAAACACAGGCCAGGTGACTGACTCAGTTTAGGGGCTAAATGTTTTAATTTCCAAGCCCTGCTGTTTTCAGAACCAAGAGCAGCCATTTTTGAAAGATTAAATCAATTAGAGAGACTATTAGGCAAGGTTTAAATTAAAATCACATCGAACCTAAAGACCAGCATTGTGCACTGTGCCCTACAGATGTCATCTGAATATTTTATGATACAACCGTGCACATTTGCACAGGCTCAGAGCACGAGCCCCTCCATAAATATTCAATTCAGCCAGCCCTGGAAATGGAATTTGGGTCTGAAATTAATAGTAACAGATTGCATCAAAGTCTGCCGCCTGCTGTTAGAGTCTGGCTACCTGAACCAGGAGCTAAGCAAAGCCATTTCCTTCTCTCTCGTGCTGCATCGTGGCTGAGCGCCCTGCGCTGGGGAAAGTACAGCTTCTCAGTGAAACTGCTTAAACATGACGTGACTGCTTACAGGGAACAGAAAATCTATACTGCTTTGAGTCACAGTGAGTCTTCCATGGTGCATCCTATCGCCATGGCAATCGAACCAACAGGCCAGTGAATCAGCGAGAACCCGCTGAGTTGGGGGAGGAAGGGAATCCTCATTGACAGTGATAAAGGAGCTGTTTCACCAAAATAGTGACTATCCAGGGAAAAGGCACCCGTGCCCTGTGGCTGCCCTGGCACTACCCCCTCCCCCGGCACCTGCAGAAGGGGTTCCCTGGCAGCCCCCACCCCCCAGAACTCCAACACCCCCCTTCTTATCCCCCTCACAGCCTGCCACCCCCTGGCACCCAGGGCGGGTGGCACCCTCTCATCCCCTTGCTCCTTGGCAGCCCGGCCCCCCCGGGCACAGAAATAGTAACAGCTGAGCACTCCATAGAAATAACAAGACCAGAATCCATGATCACTTGGCTCCTAGGGCAGCGCACCTTCCCCTCGCTGAATGGGTACTCTGTGGGGCAAGGGAGGGGATTTGAGCTCCGTGACTGCCCAATCCATCCTTTAAGTCTGGCCCAGGGATCTCCTCATTGGGGGTAATGTCAATGTTCGCCATCAAGGACGCCTTAGAGGAAGCAGCACGGCTCAAGCCCGCCAAGGAGTCACTGTAGAGGTGCAAAACAAACAGAGTCCTGTGGCACTTTTTAAAGACTAACACATTTATTTATCGCATGAGCTTTCCTGGGAGAAAATCCCACTTCGTCGGACACACGCTCCTGCTACGAATAGATGTGGAGCAACTCCTTCAAAGCCACTGCAGTCACACGTGTGCACGGGAGAAGAGTGTGCGGCTCGGTGACGCAAGTGGTGACACTCCTAACTTTACCGATTTGGGATGAGGCTTTAATTAAAAAACAAAATTCTTCCTAGCCCCCAAGAGAAAATCTCTCTGGGGGACAGATATCCGGCACTCCTTGACAGGAGCGACACTTTCCGCACAGGAGGAGCCTCAGATCAGGCCCTTGGCAGAGATTTCTAAACTACTTTTCTGTCCATTATTAAACAGCCTGAATCAAAAGCCTTGTGCGTGTGACTGAAATGTCGATAATCTCCAGCGATGATTATGCTGCTGCTGCCAATCTGCTAGGCGGGAAGGATGATTAGTTAGAGATCTTTGGCTTCCTGGATCAGTTTGCCAACCGGGCTCCAGCTGGGGAGGAGAATACGAAAGCCCTTTGGCAGAAGCAGCTCATATCTTTTCACAAAGATTTCCCACATGCCCAGACATATTTGGCCTTGGAGTAACAGGACGTCAGAGCGAATCTCACTCTCTCACTCTCCATCAGCATCTCCACTAAGCCTTGAGAATGATTCTGGGTTCCCCGATGATCCCCATTAAAATGCCTTCAAACCTGCACCTGCTCCAGATGTGAGGAGAGATGAACTGAGCCTGTAGCATTTAATAAGACTACGCTGGCTTAATTGGAAAAGCTTCAACCACCTGAAATGTGAAAGAGTCCTACAAGAAGCGGATACTATGGCAGATGACAAAGACTGCATGTAAACAAGTATGTAGGGACAACATTAGAAAGGCCAAGCACAAAATGAGATTAAAGTAGCTAGAGACTTAAAGGGTAACAAGAAAACATTGTACAAATACATAAGAAGGGAGAGGAAAAATCAAAGACAGGGTAGGTCCATTACTACATGTGGGGGAGAGGAGAAAACAGAAAATGTGGAGATTGCAGAGGTGCTAAATGATTTTTTTGTTTCAGTTTTCACCTAAAAGATTAGTAGCAATTGGACATCCCACCCTGAGAATGCCAGTGGAAAAGAGGTAGGATCAGAGGCTAAAATAGGAAAAGAACAAGTTAAAAATGACAAGTTAGATGTCTTCAAGTCATCAGGGCCTGATGAAACACATCCTAGAATACGCAAGAGATATCTGCCATTAGTCAGGGAGGAGGGAGAGATTGCAGAGGACTGGAAAAGGGCAACAAATATAGTGCAAGTAGAAAAGGGAAATAAAGACAACCCAGGGAATTACAGACCAGTCAGTTTAACTTCAGAAAAGGAACACGCCCATTCCTAGTGCAACATCACAGCCACACATATACCCACCCCACAGTTTCTCCTAGCCAGACTGACATTAAACATTATTCTTTACACTAGGACTTTTTGGGGTGGGGGGGGGGTTGTGTCAAGTTTCCCATTCCTCCACCAGCAGATCAGAGAAAGCCCAACAGGATGCTGCTCTTCTCTATCGGTGATGAGCAGCTCTGTCCCTTTGGGACGTCAGCCCAGGATTTCAGGTGACAATTCCCTAGCAAGGGCTGGCTGCTTGTTGGACAATCTTCCTTCCTTCTCTGCACAAGTAGAAGGGCCAAGATACTTTTGCTCTATGCATCCAGCCACATTAGCTGTGGTGGGGAAATGTTGATGAATTTATCCTCCTAGCTACCCGGTGAGGCACAATATCCCCATTGTCCTGATGGGGAAGGGAGGCACACACAGATGAAGGGTGTGTCTAGGCTGAAATCAAAGGTGCGACTGCAGACCACATAGACATACCTGAGTGAGCTCTGATCAGCTCTGGCTGCACTGCTATTGGCATCCAAGCTAGCTAGATGGAGGCCAGCTCAGGTCTGTCTACACACTGCAATCACGCCTCCTAAGTGACTTGTGCGAGGATGAGCAACCCGTTTGCAGGGCAAGGAATGGAAGCCAGGTCTCCAGAGTGATAGTCCACTGCCTCAACCACACGACCACCCTTCCTCCCCACAACTGTCCAGAAGAGAAGCTACAAGAGCTGAGTGGCTCAGATCACTCCCCTCATGCTCCAGCTTCTTTCCACTCTTTACAGAGCCTCCTCAGACCCCCGGATGACAGGTCAGAGGCTCCAGCAACCTCCGATAACTGCAGCAGCCAAGCTGATTGCTCCTCCCATGCTGAACAGCGCTCGGTCTCATTCTTTCAGCTGACGCCTATCCCAAATTATACCATAGCGGCCCCCACATTGCCACCTACCTGGCCCCACTGCATCTGATGGTCCAGGCCTGTTTCCAGATACTCAGGAAGATCGGGTGCAGACTGGTGAGGGTCAGCAGTGGGGTGATGGGACAGGGCACCCTGCACTGGTGCCATCTGCGACCCGGCCATTTAAAGCTAATTGGGGGCAGGAAAGGGCTCCAAAATTAATGCAAATGTTGGAAGGGGGAAAAGTAAGTAGGGACAGGGCCCAACTAAAGGGTCTTTGCTCTAAGCCACCACTACTCCAGGCCAGGCCCCGCATCTGTGCTGACAACTCAGCCGTGGCTCACAGCCCCCCAGGCAGTCTTGCCTGGGACTTCCTGCCAATAAACCTGGACCTGCCCTAGCCAAGGTGCTTCTGGCCTCATACCCATATAGGACTCTGCTGCAGCACCCCAATCTGATTAGCAGTACCCCCCAACAGCCCTCTACCAACGCACCTCTGTCCTGCCCTGCATCCCAGACATGCTAGTTCCACTGGGATAGTCACACAGCTCCACATCAACACACCTTGGTCCTGACCCACAGGCTCCCCTTCTGCTCAAGCTGAGGCTCCGAAGCTGAGCAGCCACCATCAAAGCCCTGCAGTCAAACAGCTTCCCATTAAGCAGCAGATTGAAACCATGTTGCACAGGATTTTACCCTGGGAGAACTGGGAAACCCAAAAAGATTTTGGGGTGAGTGGTTTTTAGATTTCAGGAGAGAATCCCAAGGTGCCAGGGAACAGGACTCCTGGGTTTTCTTCCCATCTCTGCCACCAAATTCCCATGGATAGCCATGCTTCACTTCCCCCAGCCATAAAGCTTGCAAGTTGAGATCTACATCAAAGCAGTTATTTATCCGGCTCCAGCCGCTACTTCTGGTGCAAACGGTTTGCCAAGGGAAAGGCGGGGAGGGAACGAGGGAGCAGCACAGGCGACACGAGCTTTTCTGCTATGTTGCAAGGCAAGTGGAGAACAAAATGTAAATACCCCCAAGCTCTCAGAGAGATGCTAGCAGGAGTGATTTACTTCTCCACAAAGGCTGTGATTTCAGGCTGAAAGTGCTTGCTGGTACGAGAGCAGAATCAAAAGGCAGCAGCCTCTCAAACCCAACTCTGCTGCTGGAGTCATGCTCTGTGTCTAATGGAGAAGCAGATCATCTGGAACAGCACTTTGCCAGGAGCCATGAGGGTAATTAGCAGCACATTTTCTTCCAAAACTAGAAGTTAATCTCATAATTTGTGTGGGTCCCTCCTGCCCCGCAATCATTTTGGCAGGCAAACTCCAGGAACTGTTTAAGGCTGCTTTCTCCTGCTGCTCCCATGGCTTCAGTGCTCACATAAGCCTCCCTTCAAGCAAACCAAGAACCCCCCATCTAAAGTCTAGCACCTTGCAGAACACCTCAGACCAGGGGTAGGCAACCCCCGGCACGCGGGCCAACAGTGGCACATGAGCCCATTCGGAGCGGCACTCGCCATCCTCTGTGGCGCCACAGAAATTGCCACTCCTGCCACCAAAAGACACTCCCAGTGGCTTCTTTCGGGGACGGCTGCAGTGCGGAGGTCCCTGCCATGTCCATACCCCAGGCACACCATGTAAAGAAGCCGCCCAGAGCGGCTCCTCTCTGTGGTGTACCACCGCCAAAAGGAGTCACTCCAGGTAACTGGGGATAGGGGTCCCCAGGCACGCTGCTGAGAGGAGCCGCTCCAGGTGGCTTCTTTCCATGTATGGGCCATCGGCACCAGCTGAGAGTCGAGGAGGAGGGGCCGGCACAGGGGTCGGCAAAGGTTGCCAGCCCCTGCCTCAGACCATTGGTACTCTCCAGAGTCATCAGGTCCTTGCAGTGAATACGAGAAGAGAAGACACTTTTTTAGAAGGGATGGTCCCCAACTAGGGACTATGGTTGTTAAATACCTCTTTACTGAGAGCCTTGAACATTGGCCAGTTGGAGAAGACAATCCCTCTCCTCTGAGGTTGGAGACAGCAGTTTCCAGGAGGCAGCTGGGCTGTACTGCTACTGTGCTTTTCAACCTTTTTGATACTACGGACCAATACTGTAAAAGGGGGTTCTCAGGGACCAGTGCCGGTCCACAGCCCAGTTATTGAGAAACACTGTGCTAGAAAACACCACATGTATAATGGAAATGGACTAGCCCCCAGTTTTCCAGGGCTACGAAGCCCTGACTCATGCTCACTCCTACAGCTGAGAGAGAGCTGGAAGCAGCTGGCTCAGCATCCTTCAGCTCCTGTGGGAAGGAAGCACTTCCCATCCTGCACCACACCCACCAGCTGGCAAAAAGAGAATTTCATCAAGATTTCAAGTTTCCTCCAGGCGGCCATGAAAGAGGGCCATTTGTGTTCGACGCAGAGCAGGGAAGAGTGGGAGATCAAAATTCAGACTGTATGCTGGATTCTATCCTTCTCCAATATTGGGGTAAAGCAGCAAAGGCTCTTTGCCTCAGATTGATGCCAAGGCAGAGGGAATGTTCCCAGATGATACTTGGAAAGAACTTCCCAATCTCTTTGCCTCCTGCTCTACACCCACAGGGTTTGTTCAGACTTCAGAGTTCTGATGCCTAAAGCAGCATAAACAGTTCTTGTTTGTACACTGCCCGGCCCCTAGGCATCACTGCAACAAAAAAGTGACGATAAAACACGTGGTATTTTATTTTATACAAGTATAAACCGTTTACTGATGCTGAAAGCCCTTCATGATTTTGGCCCCTACAAATGAAAACCAAAAGCCAATATACACATTGGCAAGAAAAAGGGAGCTAATTATCCTTTTGCCACAAGAGTCAAGTGGGCCGATTTCACAGTGTGAAGAAAACGTGCACTGGACTTCCAAACACAAGCCACAAAAGAACACTGCCCCACAGCAAGACAAGGGAAGCTTGGGCAATTGGTCTGCTCAAGGCTTCATCTTTGGCAAGGGAATAAGGCTAGAAACACCAGTACACCGGCAGAGGAATCCAAACAGCTGTTAAAACAAATGCTGCAATGCAGGCTCACGCCTCCTTGGCATCATTTGCTGCTTTGGATGACAGCGGCCCTACAAAATAAGATTCTCTAAGTTACTGTGGGAAAAAAGGAAGCAAGCCCCACAAGGTGTGCTAAAGAGGAATAAATAAGTTTCAAATGCCTGACCACTAGGACAGCATCCCCCCACAGTGGCAGAGAGCACAATTTGGGGGACTGAAATACAGTTTTATCTACTGGAGGCAAGAGTAATCTTAGCTGTTTTGCTGGCTAGGACAGAAAAAGGTTTTGGTGCCCCCGAGTGACAAAAGAAAAAAACATGGCTAATCAGCATGCAAAAATGGTTGGCCAATCAGAGCTGAGAGGGGCAGCCTGCCCTGAAAGCTGGTGCCAAGGGCAACCACCCCGCCCCCCAGAACTGGTCCTGGCAGGAGATGGAGGGCAGTGGACCCTTGCTCTTCTGAAAGAGAATTAGTGCACCGTGTAATTTACAATGCTGGCTTCCCTTTTCTGTGGGGTGCCCCCTGGTGGCTATACAATGTAACTTATGTTTTTGGCAGGGACGCCTCTGTTGCTTTGGGCCCTGGAGGCTGAAATCAAAGTGGCAGACATCTGGCTTTCTGCCACACCAGTTCACAGCCTGATTCTACCTGTCCACGTCACTCCCTTGTTCTCAGGCACTTCATGCTGGCCACACAGCTGGCAGAGGAATGGGAATGGGTTCTTCCTTCCTAGCAGAGGACATAATATCCAGGTGAGAGGGGCTGATCGGCTGTGCCTGGTGACTTGTTTCCAGCCTATCTGTCTCCCCTCGCTACACCCAGGCACAGAAACAAGGCATCACAACATGCGAGTCGCAATCATAGTGAGGAAGTCTTCATAGCTGAGCCGCACACTGCCTGTTCTGGCGGTATCCTTCTCCCGGAACGCTTCGGTCACGCTCTGGAGCTGGGTGCAGATCCGGATGAAGCTATCCAGCTGGATGGTGGAGTTGGACGGCCTCTGGGAGTAACGGGCCAGCAGCAGCTGGGTGAACTGGGGGCTCAGGTTGTATCCCATCTGGGACAGAGCTGGGAGTAAGGACACAAAGATCAAATAAAGCCCTTAGACAAAAACCTCCCCTCAGAATATGCCGACACTTTCCCTTCCCCACGTACCTCCTGTGTCCAATGCCGAAGGGCTATTTAAAGCCACAATTCAGCATGACCCAGGACTGAACTGCAGGCAGCGCTTTTGGGGTGCTTGGAACATAAACGGAGGCATAAATTCCAGACATCCCACCTCTGTCCCTGACACAAAGCTCAGCAGAGCAGCAGGCCTTCAGCTACGCACCATCCAGGCAGAGCGGAGTTATTCTGGGGAGGTGGAAGCAGACAGAGGGTTTCTTGGAAACCCAGAACCTAGTTTGCTCTCCAGCACCTACAGCCTTCAGACCAGTGCACGCACCTGCTGCTGTGCAGCCAGTCTCTCGTGCATCAACAGGCAAACTCTGGTGCCACTGCTTCAGAGCAGCTGCCCTTCCACGCATTGGACGCAGGAGCACAGGGCCCTACTGTAACAACTCCTGCTCTCCAAATATGGGAAAGAGCTCGCCATCAAAAGCTACCAAGGCTGATTTAACTGCACCACTTTCATGGAGCCCACGTAAAGCTGAACAAGCATAGATTCACCACACAGCAGTTCAACCAGTTTAGAATGAAGGTGTTGCACTACAGGATGAACTGGATGTATTTAAAGTGGGAGGCAACCAAGCCAGCATGGATCTGTTGATTGGTTCACATTTGCCTTGAACTGATGCAGCCGAAAGCGGTTATCCCACTGGTTTGGACACAGCCCTCTGACCAGACACTACACCACGTGGTTTCAGAGAGAAGGTAGTAGGGACAGGAACCACAATGGATACTCTGCTGTAGTATCTGAGGAGGCTCTCTACAATCTGCCACATTTCCTCTCGTCTCACCTTGCTGCAGTTCAGTGAAGTTGATGGAACCTGACCCATCTCTGTCAAACTGCTGGAAGAGGTTCTTCCATTGCTGGATGAAGCGCCACAAGGCTGAAAACCCAAAGATGTCTATCCGTCCCGACTTTGTTTTATCAAACATGTCTGCCAAGAAACAAACAGCAAGAGCAGGGCCGTGAGGGGTGATCCAAAAACAGTACCGGGCTCGTCTCTGGTGCCTCCCATCATAAGTTCTCAAAAGGCGTTACAAACATTAAGCCTGGACATCCCAGGAAAGTCATTCCCC
This sequence comes from Pelusios castaneus, assembly GCA_007922175.1. Taxonomy (NCBI): domain Eukaryota; kingdom Metazoa; phylum Chordata; order Testudines; family Pelomedusidae; genus Pelusios; species Pelusios castaneus. Next base: position 29,607,256 of record ML685764.1, read on the forward strand.
GTTGTTCAGATGGTGTTTGGCAACTTGCCTAAGATACAGAACTAACAGGTCCTAACTCCTTGTCCCCAGCTCTGGCCATGAGACCACACTGCCTCAGCAGGCTCTCACCCTTAAGAGCGATTGACCAAATCTAGCTACGGGAACAGAATACATAATGGAAAGCACGAAAATGCCACTATTTTGATCAGGAAGGTTACAGGGGCCTTGGGCGATAGCATCAAAACCTTCATCCTCAGTGTATCACAACAAGCAGGGAAACTGTCAGGAATTTAGTTTGCCATGGCAAATGTTGTGGCTTCTTCTGTCTCTCCTCTGTTCCCTGCCCTCCTTAACAGTCTAACTCAGTGGTTCCCAAACTGGGAGGCATGAAAAAAATTCAAGGGGGGCATGAGGCGGTGAAATTTTCATAGCGAAAAAATTTTTTCATCAAGAAAACCTATTTGTGGTTATTTTTAATTGTACAATTACAAATTGAATTTTTGTTAAAAGGGGGTTGGATGATGGTAAAGGAGAGGTGGGGAGGTGTGAGGGTCTCTCAGAAATCAGAAAGGAGGCGTGATGCCGAAAAGTTTGGGAGCCTCTGGTCTAACTGTCCTTCAAAGAAGGAGTTAGACACACCTGACAATCAGTTCTTTGGGACTGGGGCTATCCTCAGCTGCCATGCAGCACTGAGCCTGTATAAGCTCTAAACAATCAACTAACAGCATTACAGAAACCTACAGGGGAAGTTCCAGCTTCCAAGACAGCACCGAGAGCTTCAGTTCCAGCATTTTACTCATCCTCTGTTCTTCCACTACCAACTGTGGCATGAAGGTTTGCCCAGTCCCTCACAGCTGGCATCCCTAATCTGAAACAGTCAGCCAGCAATGGCATTCGTGTCCATTTTGCGAAGTAAAAGCTTTGCCAATGGGGGAAATATAGGCTGCAGTACACTTGACCTAGGATTCACCCCATTAGATCCAAACTCAACAGATGAGATCATACGCACAAAGAGTTGGGTTTTTTTCCAACATTACAGAGCAACCCCCACAGAGCTCAGCACAATATGCAGCATCTGTTCTAAAACAGATGGCAGCTCATGAGCAGCTGAAAGGGAGACAACATCTGGACTCACTTATCATCATAAGGCAGGTCTCATCATCAAACGCAGACCAGTTGGAGTTCATCAGGGCCTGCTTGAGTTCTTTGACGGAGATGTAGCCACTGTGATCGGCATCCACTGTCTGGAACCAGGAAAAGGCCTCTGGGTCCACACCGGGTGGCATGTTACCTGTCAGGAGAAACAGGATAAAGCTCACACAATCCACTAGAGAAATGACAGGTTTCTAGTCACTTGGCAAAGCAGCATTTGTCAGGACCTAGCTAGACCCTCTTCACCCGGGAGTTAGCACAGGAGCCCTGCAAAAAGCCAGACAGCTAGTGCTGAGGGACTGGTTACAGCTAATGGACCATAAGAGAGGCTGAGACAGCTTTTCCAGTCTAAATATATTTTTATGGCCATGGGATTCAGCCTGTGAAAACATAGCCAGAACTTGGCACACAAGGTCTTGTACAAACAGAGAGAAGTAAATTAGATCTCTTCAGGTGGTTTGTAAATGGAGTGGAAACAAAAAGGAAGTTGTGTCGTTTTAGCAGGATAAACACTACCAGTTCAGGGGAGACAGATGTGCGACTATAAAGTTTTATTTCTACCATTTTGGGTTGCAATGTCTTCAGTATTTTTCCTCCATGTTGGAGCCCTAAATAATGAAGGTGGCTGTTTTTCTGACCTGCAGTTTATTTGAAACAAATGATTCAGTTGAAGGCCAAAGCTCCCATTTTGCTGGGAAAGGCATGTTGTTCAAATACCCCCCTCAGCGCCCCCCTACCCCCACCAACATGTATTCCCAAGACCTCTTATACAGTTAGAACATGTAGGGGTCTTGGCATTTGAAGGGTTCTTTGCAAACACTAACGAACAAGCCCTGGGAGTTAGGTTCTCACCCTTATTTTACAGGTGGGTAAATTGAGGTACACAGTAGTGACAGGATATTCCCTTGGAGTCTGGACTCCCTGGATCCCTGGCCTATGCTTAGATCACTCATCCCAGCTAAGTGAAAGTGCCATGTCAGCGTAGGAGCCAACAAGTAATTTTAAAACAGCCTCACCTGTCTACTCAAAGATGCCAGCACTGTCGCCAGTACTTGGGCAGCAGCAAATGCAAGCAAATGGCTGCATGGCCACTGGGAAAGGAACAGCCATCTCAGAGGCCACTCAAGAGGCCCCAAAGGATGGCAGTTTACTAGTTATGACTGCACCAGAGGCGGGGCTTTTCCCCACTTGCTCCCTCTGCCCCTGCAGGCAGCCAAGGAGCAGATGATAGGAGAAGCTCCATGAGCAAGTGTGTGCAAAGAATGAGCAGTTCAGCCAGCCCTGCAGGTAGGATCATTCCAACACACTTTTCTACTCACCGGCAGGAACCCCTGCTCCATAGGGTCCTGGCTGCGGGGCACCGTAGGGATTGGTAGATGGCTGGCCATAAGGCCCTCCGGGAGCCGGGCCTCCTCCATAAGGTCCCCCAGGAGCTCCAGAAGGTGCTCCCCCTGGGATGGGATGCCCGTAAGCCCCTCCACTAGATGGTGGGCCATAGGGGCCTCCAGGTGCAGGGCCGCCATAGGAGCCAGCAGGAGGCAGCCCACCACCATATTGGCCTCCAGAATAGTAGCCACCCTGTGGGGCGCCTGGAGCTGGCCCTGCTGATCCAGGGTAACCCTGTGAGAGGAGGGGGAGGAAATAAAGGTCAGGATGACAGCCCATAGTGCTTCTCAGTGTGCCCTGCTCTCTATCTCCCATTGTAAGGGGCCAGCAACCCAGAGCCCCTGTCCCAGCTGCATAACCCACCAACCTCAAGACTGTTTGTGCCACCCCATCCTCCTGGCTACACAGCACGTCACCACTTCTGGATAATCAGAGCTTAGAACTAAACCCTCCCAGATGGGCTAACATGAAGCTGGGGAGGGGAAGTACAAGAGAGGTTCCTGAAACAAACCCTGTTCAGCAGGAGAGGGAGAGAGGCAGGCAGGCTAAACACCAGGCAATTTGTTAAGCCAGCAGGAAACAGGTTTCTGAAGACCCAGGGGTTCAGTAATTTAGGGTTAAATCAGATTACAGAGGCCTCCCCACCCACTGGGCATCATTTCAGAGCATTCGGGCAATGCAAGCAAAGAATGAGTCAGCCTGGATGGACAATAGCTTTCCCTGCTGTGGCTTTTCACCCAGAAATACCAGATTTAATGTTCTGTGCTGGCACAAAGTTCTCTGTAACAAACTCTAGTTTTTGTCCCATTCAGAAATCAGTTACTCAGGAGCCCACCATCCCAGGTTCCCTGCACCATTCAGCAAAGGAACTGTAAATTGGCCTTCTTGGAGCACCATCTGCACTTCTTTAACCAGGAGAAACAAATGCTCAGTGACACCTGTGGGGATTCCAAGGGACAAGGCAGGATTTTAGTGTACCTCAGATCCACTTCCCACCTGCAGGCTCTTGGAATTGGCCCACAGTGCCAACCATAGCTACACATTGGCCACGTCCCATCAGCTTTCACCCCTTGTGGATGATTCAAAGAGGATTGAGACAAGAGACCAAAGAAATGGTAGTTTAAAGGGATGTCAGTGAAAAGCAATGCAAGCCTCACTTAGACAGAGCTCCCAATCTCACACCAACCGAATACTTCACTCTACACCGACAGGCTGCTGGCATCCAGCAGTGTTAAAAACACTGCACAGTAGTCACACTAGAGCACTGCCGTGTGCCAGGCGCTAAGAATGCTGTATGGTGCGAGAGCGTTTACTCTGGGCTTTTCAGAAGCTCCTAAGAGAGCATGGTGCCTCATTCCCAGTTCCCAATTCCCTTCAGCACCTTTGAAAATGCCAGTTTTCAGGGTGGGGATACTTGGGACCTGACAGCCATGGAGACTAAACCCAAGGACCAGGTACGGAACAGGTAAGCAAGCAGCAGAATAGCAAGCCTACCACACCCTGTGCTTCCACCAGTGTGACCTGCAGGGTTTCCACTGGGAGGGGAGTTTATTTAGCCGCTAGGGCCTATTTGGTCTTTGGGTTCTCTGCCATCCAGGGAGCCAGTCAGTGCAGTTTGTGCGATGCAGACACGGGTCCATCAGCCACTGGGCAGAGACCACAACAGAAGCCTTTGTATCTAATCCTGTTTGAAAAAGCCTCACAGAACAAACGCCTAGCCCAGGGGTTTACAACCTGCAGCTCCAGAGCTGCATGTGGCTCTTTGGCTGTCCCCTTGTGGCTCCAGGCCCCCCCCCCTGCCACTGGGGGAGCGTGCAAGCAGCACGCTTCTGGCTCCAGGCCCTCTCTGCCACCGGGGGACCCTGTGGGTGGGCCACACCAAAATCCGGGCTTGCCCACTACACCACCAGGGGGACCCTGCAGCAGGTGCTCTGGCCCAGGTCCCCGCACTCTTCACCAGGAGGCTATACCCATTGCAACTCTCAAAACACTTGGTTATTGAAGGAATTTTTGAAAACAGCTCTTCTTATCTTTCGGGTTGCCGACCCCTGGCCTAGCCTAACCCTAACCCTAGTTATGTAAACAGCACAGACCCTATCCCTTCAAGGGGAAGGTGAATCCTTTCAAAGCACTGGAAAGTAACCCCCTTCCTTTCACTGCAGAGTTAATCGGACTCCTAACCAGGTTTGTCCACACACAAAAATCCTTGAGCCGGGTTTTGGGATGGTTTGAAGGTGAACTAGGTGACCAGCTGGGGTGATAGGTAGGAAGCCACAGCTGCCCCCTGTTGCTATATTTACAGAGAGGGAAAGCCTGTCTGCCTGGGGGCTGTGACCCACACAGCTGCACTAGGATACTGGGGCTGGGCAGGGGATTGTCCAGAGCCAGCATGGGAGGGAGGAAAGGGACTAGACATGGGAACCAGCCCCAACCTGATCTGGAGCATTGTCGCATGCCCCACCCCAGCTGCCCCCATATCCCCACCCCCCCTACTCCGCCTGCCCCTATATCCCCACCCCACTTCTGCCATCTCAACAACACCCTGCCCCACCTACCCCCTCATATCCCCACCCTCCCTACACCCCCGCCCCCATACCCGCACCCCACTACTCCCCCCGCCCCCACACACCCACCCCACTTCTGCCATCTCCTCAACAACGCCCTGCCCCCTCATATCCCCACCCACCCGCGCTCCCCAACTCCACCCCCCGCCCCAATCACTCCGCTCCACCCGCACGATGACCCTCCCCCACCACCTCACCCCGCCGGCCCCGGTGTCAAGGCACCCTGGGAAGCAGCCCCGCCCCCAAGGCCCAGGAAGGAACCGCGCTCACCTGCCCGTAGGGAAAGCCACCAGCGCCGGCCATGACACTCCCTGACTGACACACACTGTCACGGACGGAAGCGCTCGCTCCTGCCCCGCCCCTTCTGTGACAGCGGTGCCCCCGCCCTGCGGCTTCGCTGATTGGTTACTGGTCGCCTAGGAGAGGGGGTCTACCAACTGCTACTGGCTATTAGGCAGATAGCCCCGCTCATGGGGAAGTCACGTGACTGGGAAAGCGTGGGTGTGGCTCTTAAAGGGCCAGCAGCGAGCGGCTCAAGTGGGTGGGTGCTGCTTCTTTTTGCTCCATCCCCAGCTTTTTTGACCCACCCACTTTCTTTGCCTCTGCCCAGCCTCGGTTTGGTCTGATGCCCTAGAACCCTCAGTGCCTTGGCTTTCCAGCTGGCCCAGGCCTGTGCCCCTGGGCTACTGCAGGACCCCTCCCTCCTCTCTGAGTTAATGGAAGAGCTGGGGGGCAAGGCTGGTTCAAGCTAGACCAGTTCCTCTATGCAGCTTGCGTCCTCGTGGATCTGCTGCTTTGGCACCTGCACTCCCTTGGGCAGTGCCAGATCCCAGCTCCTCCTCATCATACTAGGCCAAGCAGCATTCCTTAGCAGGGTGCTAAAATAACCCCAGTCACAAACGGGGGGCAAGGGCAACAGCAGGCCTGAACTTCTCCCTGAAAGCCAGAACACAACTGGGAATAAACCACCCTCCACTGGCCCCATGGAGAGAGACTGGAGGATCTGAGGGGTCATCTCCATTTCTAAGACCTGTGATCCTTAGGTTTGGCCTTAAAGCTATTCTCCTTCCAGTGGGGAAGGATGAGCCATTGTTTAGTCCTTGAGACTATGCTCCAATATCAGTGCTGGTTGCAATGGATGCTGTTTTGATAGAATAAGTTGCTGGCACCCTTTTCTAGCTCTGTGATAAAGTAATAACCCACTAGTTGCCATTCATAGCTCTGAGCTGTCAGAGAGATGTGTAAGATTCCATACTCGCCCTCCCTGTTCCAACCATGCATGCTGACCTGTGCCAAAGGGCATCACTGTTCCAAGCTGGTGGCTAAGAAAGGACTGCCTATTAGCACAAGATCAAATCCAGAAATCTACATTTGAGGCTATATACACACTACAAACTTGTCCCGCAATAAAAGCTATTGCGGGACAAGAAAAGCGCTGTATTTATAGCGCTTTGGTGTGTACATGTAACCTTCGGGTGGGCTAAATTCATTTAGTTGCCCTTCTCCAGTGCCCCACAGAAATCAATCCCAATCCCTGTGGGGAAAGCAGCTGGAGACCCAGGATCCAGTCTGTACAGGACTCACGGCGAAGCTTGCTCAGAGCTACACTCACACATTAAAATACTACTAAAACAAACATAACAATGAACTTTATTAACTACTAACTAAATGAACCTTATCCTAAGAAAACAAACTACAATTAACCAAGAACAATCCCTTGCATGAAAGATACCCAAGAGTCCCAAAGTCTGTGTGGAGTTCACCCAACTCTCAGCTACAGTCTCTGTTCCAGTGTGGAAGCTTGAGTGGCAAGAAATAGCTGTCCTCTTCTTTCTTTGCTGGGATCCTCTGTAGCATTCCATGCAGGCTTTCTCTTCTCCTCTGCAACCAGCCCTCAGTCCCATATGCATGTCTGCAAGGTCTGTCGCAAATGACTCCTTTACATGGAGAAAACATCTTGTTCACTCCTGGCTCAGCTCCTCTCCAGAACACTGAGCACATGGTCTCCCCTCAAGGCAGCTCCTGCCTGCTGCCTGCTCAGGCTGCTGCTCTCCAGTCATCTGACTGACAACATCACATCACACAAGCAGGGTACACTGTGGAGCATGCTCAAATTGCTACCACTCCCTGCTTCTGGAAGTTTCCAGTTGTGGGTCGCTAATCTGCCCAACAACAGTAACCCACCCTCAGTAGGTCTCTCAAAGAGAGGCATATGGGTTACATACACATCGGCTAATTAAATCGCAAAGGAGCGTTCACCATGTGAACGCTCCTTTGCGATACAAGAGCAGGGGGCTTCGGGTGGCAGCGGGAGCTACCCGAAGCCCTGCAGCTGGACTAGGGGGGTGGCCCGAACTGGCTGCTCTCACCAGTTCAGGCCACCCCCCTAGCTCAGCCCCAGGGCTCACCCGAATGGTGAGAGCAGCTGGTTCAGGCCACCCCCCTAGCTCAGCCCCGGGGCTGAGCTAGGAGGGTGGCCCTCGCCGGTCCAGCCGGCCAATCTCCGAGCCCCCGAACCTGGCCGTTTTAATATGTCAATTTCACTGCTCAGCTACAGCAGTGAAATTGACATATTTCACAGCTCCAATGTCCCAGAGTGGCCCGGTTAGGCACTCTGGGACATTTCCGGAGGCTGTCAACAGCGCAACAAGCGTCCACACAGGCTGTACCATGGAACAACTGTTCCGTGGTAAGCCTTACTACCCTCATTGGGGGTGGTTTACATGTTGCGCAGTAAGAGGCTGTTGCCGCGCAACAAGAAGTTTTCATGTGTGGACACTGATTGTTATCGCGTGGTAAGGAGCCTTACCCCGCGATAACTCTGTAGTGTGTACAAGGCCTGAGTTGGGAAGCTGAGCACAGGCTGTAGCTTCAAGGAAAGGAAACACAACGAGACCATTATTGTGCAACTCTGCCCTTCCCTATTTGAAGTGGGATAAGGAGCCAATTTACACACTGTTCATCAAGGCCATTAGCTACACAAAAAGCAGTCTCACAAGCATGTAAGAAATGAGCTGCCAACATGTGGAAGGCAACATCTGAAAGAGATGTGCTGGATTCAATTTTAAATACTGTGCCTCAGGAAATTGCTCCTGTTACTGCTAATGAGAGAAATGGGAATTCTGCTGGGCTGCAGGCTGATTCTTTACTCAAGCACATCAATACTTAACAACCTCAGTATTTTTCAACCCACCTTATGGAACAGTAAATATGCAGACGCTGGTCTGTTTACACTGGTGATATCAATCTGGCTAACAGAGTTCTTAAAACCCAATCTTTGTATGCACTTGTTAACGATTTGTATTCTGTTTCAGCAGTTCTGTGGATGCAGCTGAGAAGTTTTTGATATGCTGGGGAATGGATACAAACAAATGAAGGCAAGAACCAATTGGACCCATGTCTCCTCTATGAAGAGTTGGAGGAAATGCCCCTTAAAGGCCTATGGTTGCAAATGTGTAAGTGTCACCAGCTGCTGCTATGGCCAGTTTGGATCCATCAGTCTTCCTGCCCTCAGGGTCTTGGGAATCTTATGTTCCTGACACCCCCATTGTAACTAGTTTATAGAAATATCTTCAACAACTCTGCTAGGGTTAGTTTATAGCCTGGTTCTTAGGGAAAGGGTATCATCTTCTTGAAACCAGGGTACATTCTTATACGAAATAGCATTCAATTACATTAGGGAAATCAATGGAAGTTAGGCCCAGATGCTCCCGAGTGTGTAGACTTTTAACTTATTAATGACACAGAAACTGTTGATGGGACAAATTATTTTCTTACATCCTTAAGAGTATATGACAAGTACAAAAGGGTAGGGAATATATCAACATGCTGGTTTCTAATATAGGCCCCGGTCCCAGGAATGCAGGGAGCACACACAGTTCCTCAGCCTAGTCCATAGTTTCGTTTCAGGGATGGATAATACCTGTGATGGAGCTGCACAGATAACACTTCACATTCCTATAGCAGATTATATTGTTTGTGAAGGTTGCTCTGTCTAGAAGTGCTATGGCAAATCTATACAGAGCCATAATAAATGCAGGTTCAGCTCAGTCTCTAATGCTAAATCAATGGATTTAATGGAGGAGACAGGGCTAGTTAGCATTCTATATGGGTTTGTATGGTACAAAGCCATAAAAACAACTGAATCCAGAAAGGTGAGCAATCAATCTGTGGGCTTGAAGCATATGTAATTCCAGTTATTTGCTGTGCTGCAGGCATGTTCTGCTCCCCCAAGTCACCATTTTTCTGTCTATGAGGGGAGTAGCAGCTAGTCAACATTTGCATGGGATTAGAGGGTCTCTCGGGTATGTTTTATGTAGCAAGTTGGACTTTCTGTAAGGGACAGCTCATGTAAATATCACTCCTCAGAGAATGCTTTTATATGAAAAAAAAAAATTGCCTTCAGGGCCCATTCTCCCCGCTCCCACCCCACATATATCGTCTGTCATTCAGTAGCAGATCCCCAGTTCCAAACGGGTAGCTGAGTTCGTTTAGTTCAGCAAAACAAACAAGGAGTCCTGGGGCACTTTTTGTTAGTCTTTAAAAGTGCCACAGGACTCCTTGTTTGTTTAGCAGCTCCCTGTGACCCTCCACAAAACTATCTCATGATCTTCCTTTGACAGGATGACTACAAACAATGTGTTCACTAGTGGGCCAAGACTACAACCCATTATGCTGATGCCAACTCATTGCCTTGTAAAGCCCTGGCAATCTGTCTGTTTCCATCTGTTGCTCTGTGTTTTATGCTTAGATTGCAAAGTCCTTGGGGCAAGGAGCGTTGGTGCTTTTACAGTGCCTAACACAATGGGCTCTTGGTCCATGCCTGGGACTCCCAGGTGCTATGATCCTGCAAATAACAAATCATAGGCTAATGCCAGCTTTTGTTTATAACCTAAGAAATATTAGGAAGGGATGTACTGGTCCTAACCTCAAATTATGCCTCACATGCCTACTTATGTCTTAAACCAAACCTTCCCAGTTCTGGCTGGGGCTGAAAAGTCCTCAAATATTACACAGGAACAGGGCCGTCCTTTGGGGGGGGGGGGGAGCGAATGGGGCGATTGCCCCGGGCCCTGCGGTTAGGTGGGACCCGTGCTGTCCTGCTCCCAGTGGGGCAGTGCGGGGCCCGTGCCATGGCCCCCCCACGGCCGCGCTTCCCAAAGGCAGCGGGGAGGGCTAGGAGCGCTTCCCCTGGCCCCGGGGCTGGCCCTGTTTCCCCACCCCCCTCCGAGGGCGGAGCAGGCAGGCCCAGGGGCGTGGCAGGTGCGGGGTCCTGGCTGCGGCCGCGGCAGCCTCGTCTGGGGCTGGCTCCCTGCTGCCCCCCGGGCTGGGGCCATGGCCTCAGCTCCCTGCTTCTCCCGGAGCGGGGGCTGGGGTCTCGGCTCGCTGGGGCTACAGCGTCAGCTCCCCGCCACTTGGCGGGCGGCCTCGGTTTCCAGGGCTGGCTCCCCGGGGACTGACTGGAGTCCTTGGGGGCAGAGTGGGCCAGCATGGGTGGGTGGGGCCCCACCTAGGGCAAATGGCCCTGGCCCTGCTCCCCCCAAGGGATGACCCTGCACAGGAAGGCTGCTCTCATGTGATATCTGGTACCACATGTGATGCTGTCCAGGTTTAGGGGACCATTTATGATACTATTTCATATTAATATTTCATAATCACAATAATACATGGGAGCTATGCCAGGGGTCAGCAACCCCCAGCATACGTGCCAGACATGGCATGTGAGCTGAGCCTGAGCGGCACACAACACCGCTCAGGCTCCCCTGCTGGCCTCACCCCCCAGCGCAGCCTAGGGCCACAAGAGCCGCATGCCGCAGCTCCAGGACCCCGCTTGCCATGCTTCCCCACTCAGTGTGTGGCCACCAGGGAAAAAGAAGCTGCGCCAGGGCTCCTGGCCTCTGCTACCCCACCCCCTGCTGGGCAGGGCTGCTGGAGGGGAGCGGGGTGGGTCAGCCCACCCAGACCCATCTCTCCCTGCAGGAGCCGGTCCGGGCCATGGCCGGGAAGAGGGCAGATCAGCCCGCCCGGGAGCCACTGCTGCTGGCAGGAGCGAGTCCCCGGGGCTGGGAGCTGGAGGCCGCCCACCAGGTGGTGCCGGCCCTGGCCGGGACCCGGAGGCCTGGCCCTGCCCCCTTTTGGCTCCAGCCCTGGCACCTGCTGAGGGTGCGGTGGCTGGGGCTGGCAAAGGTTGCTGATCCCCGAGCTATGCCATGTTTGGCACCAATAGAAAGGTTGTAACTTGCTAGGAATGACTATATTATTTATGTGTAGGTATCATATCTGTATTAGAAGTTATCGATAGTTATCAATGTGTTTGTTATAACAACTTGTGTGATTATAGGAAACACCCCAGACAGTACGTCTGCCGCCACTGTCTCATTAATGGCTAAGGGAGCCACAGATACAATGGGCCTAGGAAGAAACCTGCTCAGTGAATCACCCTGCCTGACCATGTGACTCTACTCCATTTTGATTGGTAAGAACTCCATGCAGTCTGGGGAAGACCAGAGGTGGTAAAGACAGCTACGCTCAAGTCCATTTTGTCTTCAGTCCTCAACCAACACCCATCTTTGGATCTATTCCTCTGCAACTGGACAAGGACTGAGGCTGACTCAGGTACTGGGTGTCTACCAGAGGAACTGGATAAGCCTGCAAACTCCAAATTCTTCCAAGGACTTGCTTTATATGGACTCTAAATCATTTGTATGTATGCAATTCACTCTGACCCTTTAACGTCTCTCATAGTTTGTCTCTTTTCTTTTTATATTAAACCTTTAATTTTAGTTACTAAAGGATTGGTTGGCAGCGTGGTATTTTGGGTAAGATCCAAGCCTATATTGTTCTGTATAAAGTGGCTGACCCTTTGGGATCAGGAGAACCTATCTCTTTAAGAGACCCAGAGGCTAGCTGGAAACCAGGGGCTGGAATGCAATAAAGGGGGCTGTTTATGCTTGATTATGTTTCTTGATAACTGGTGTGGGGAATCAGAAACATGGTTTGTTACTGATTGGGAGACTGGCTTAAGTGCCACCCATTAGGGTTCAGAAAGAGTTTGGCTCTCAGTTTTGCAGCTTGCCCTGATTTTTGCATATTCAGGAGGTTTTCCCAGGAGGCTTGGGTCACACTATAGCAATAGGAAGTATCAGAAGTCTCCCAGAAGGATATGGTTGATTCTGTGGTAAAGGCCCTTGACTCTTGAGGTCAAGGTCCAAGTCCTGTCTTTACCTTGGATTCCCAGTGTGACTTTGGCCAAATCAATCTCTCTGTGCTTCCATTCCAAGTTACAACAGTACTTTTGAAGTACTGAGATAGGAGACAGGGATCATGTACATTCCAAGTTAGAAAGATTATTTTGCAGACACTAGACATTCCATGGAGAAGACAAACTGTTGGTATATCTTCCAACCTTAGAACACCATCCATTTCCACAATGTATTTTGACAGATTAGGGAGGGTCTAGTTTTATCTCTGATTGGGGGAGAACAAAGTGGTAGAATCTCAGCTGTTTACTTTCCTAAAGATGAAGGACAAAAGTGCTCAAGATTTTTATATTTTTACTAAAAAAAAAAAAAAAATGCGGACAATGCTTGGGAAGGAATGTTTTATTATTCTCTGTTTGTTTTCTTACCAGATTCAATCTGCTTCAGGGAGTAAAGCAACTCTCACTCTCGGATATAGAGCTGAAAAGCACTAACTGACTGTTCAGATGCTGTCGTTTAGAATTTGGAAGTGGGTCTAACACTTAGCAATCCAGTCATGAGTTTTAGGTTAGATGGTTGTTTTTCAACCAGATGCATTAAAGGCCAGCGGAATTGCAAAGTAATCTGCTTTATGTCTAGGAAAAGATCCATGGGGGCCTGCTGAAAATGCTAAAAAATGTCTTGTTTATCCAGCTTGCCTGACCTTATTTTTCCCCATAATGATTATATGCTGAGAGACAAGACTTTCCGAAGGAGCTCTTGCTAACGAAATTGCTCCATTGGTACCAGGAGAAGAAGATGGCTGAAGGCACAAAAAGGCTAGCAAATGTGATGCTGCACATTACAAATGAAAGGGGCAGCAGAGTATGCAAATGCAGCAGAAATGAAAGGCCCATGTGTAGCAAGGGAGAGTTCTAATAGTCACATGATGGGGAGATAGGATCTGGAATCTTGCCTGAAGTTCCAACCACCTAACAGCTGAGTCTGCTCCGAGGTGTGACTGTTAAAAATACACTTCTTTCCCTCTCCCTCCCCTCATTTGCAGGCCAAGTGTGCAAAATGCTTGTGATGACAAGGTAGTGAAGGAATAATAATTAATTAAAAAGACAGAAAAAGCTAGAGGAGACATATGATGGAGGTGCAGGCTTGGCCATGGCAAGGGGAAGCTAGAGCACCATCATGAAATGTATTTTGGCTGACCATAGAGGACAGTATTGAATTCCCTTGGCGAACACAGTACAAGACACTCACACACACAGACAAACGCTGTCCTGGAGACTGAACCCTACTGGAAATCAGAAGGAAAAAATATTAACAGCAATAAAAAAATGATTCACGACCAGTCATGAGGTCTCAGCTTTGGTCATTCCCAAGGGAGTCCTTTGTGAAAATGCCCTGCAGGGCCGCTCAGCCCAAAGGTCCTTTCATGTTTTTGGGCTGGTACATGGGCTGCTCCAGAGGCATCATGCCGAAGCAATCTGAAGGGTTGCAATGGCCAGTCTTTCCAGGCTGCCCTGTAGCTCCTGGTGGTCCAGGAATGCCTGGGATACCTTGCTGTCCCATAGGCCCAGGTGGACCCAGCTTGCCATACCCTGGTGGCCCCTGGGGACCTGTAGAGAAATGAGAAAGGGAAGAGAAGAGATGAGCTGAGAAGGCTGGTTTTGCAAAGCCAAATCAGTTGCTTGGCTGGCTGGTCCTTGCTCACATGCTCAGGGTCTTATATGTGGGATCAGGAGGAATTTTCCCTAGGTCAGGCCGGCAGCAACTTTGGAGTTTTTCTGCCTTCCTCTGCAACGTGCAGGTCACTCGCCAGGATTACCTGGATATATCTCACTCAATCATTTCCCTGCCTAAGCTATGAGATGCCTCGGGCACCTCAATCCCTCCTCTTCAATGCCTGTGGCACCTCATAGCTTAGTCTCCTAGGGCTGGGATAAGTTTTTCTAATTTCAGTTGTTGGAGTCTTTGCAAATGCTGGGTGGTGTTGGTGGCCTGTCAGAAGCAGGAGGTCAAAATAGAGGGTCTGTGATCCCCTCTGGCTCTAACCTGTATGACTTTGTTTAAGCTGACCCACACCAGTTTGGACAGTTTTGGTCTGAGACTCTCAAGTCTGTCTCACATTAGAGCAGTGGAACCAGGAGGAGATTTGAATTCCACCCTGCAGCACTGTGTTCCTATCATTATGTGCGCCCTGCAGCAAGAAGGACGAAGGAGTTGCTTATAAAAATGCAGAACAAATTGGGTCCCCATTTCAAAAGGAGATTCCCAAGCTGTGTGCAAGGTGAAGAAGTCTTACCGGGGGCACCTGGCGGGCCGCTCTCTCCTGTGAGGCCAAAGCCTTTGTCTCCCTTTTCTCCTTTTGCACCTGGCTCCCCTGGAAAGCAAGAGAGCAGTAAGAAACCCCACCACAAAGTGCAAGGCATGTGAGCGACAGAGAGGGCAGACAGTCAGAAGTGTGAGGGAATATGTGTGCAAGACCACCAGTGGAAAGAGAAGGTGTTAACCACATACATTGACTGGAAGGGACACCCTTAGAGGTCAGTGGCCCTGGAGTTCCCTTAACATGCTTTGCAGTCCTGCAGCGGTGAATCCTGGCTGCAGCTACCAGGCCATTAAAAATCTCCTGACCCTGGAAGCCATTTCTGAAAGAAATGTTATGGGATAAAAATAAAGGGCTTGCAAGAGAACAACTTACCTCTCATGCCTGGCACACCTTGCCGCCCTTCTCTCCCAATCTGTCCTGGTAACCCTGGGGATCCAGGAGACCCTGGTCGCCCTGGTGAGCCATCTTTACCAGGGGGACCTGGGCGCCCTGGGGAGGCAGCCATCTCCACCGGAAACTGCATCCTAGAGGTGTAGTACGCCATCCTCTCTGCAGAGAGACAAAGGGAGCCAATGATTGTGCCAGCCCAGGGGTTATCAACCCCAGACTCTTGCTACCAAGGATGTAGGATGCCTGGAATGGTGGGGGTTTATCTGAAGACCCTTTGGGGTCTAGATGTGCCTGGAAAACACCAGATCAAAGTGATAATTGGCTCAAAAGACATAGCACATCTCTGGAGGAAGGCGGGAGTCTTCGCTCTGGGATGTAATACACACAGATCCTATCCACAGCTCCTAGCTGGTTCCTCTGCAGGACTGAGTTTATCTTATTTGGACGGATGAAAGGCAAAGCAGAACCTTCTGGGCAGGGCTGTCCCTTAGGGGGAGCAGGGTCCAGGGCCAATTGGCCTAGGTGGGCCCCCACCCCCTCCATGCTAGAGGGGAGTATGGCGGGATGGCCCACTCCGCCCCCCAGGGACCCTGGTTGCCCCCTGGGGACCTGGAGCCACTCCCAGGGACCCTGGTCGCCTCCCGGGGACTGGGAGCTGGCCCCAGACGGGACCACGAGGCCGCCCGCCAGCCATCCTGGCAGGAACGAGGCTGCCCACCAGCCCAGCAGGGAGCCGGTCCTGGCTCTGGCCAGGACCACGAGGCTGCCCGCCGGCCTGGCAGGGAGTCGGCCCCGGCCCCAGCCAGGACCACAAGGCTGCCTGCTGGTGGAAGCCGGGCCGGCCCCGGGCCCAGTTGGCGGTGGCGGGAGCGGGGTCAGGTGGGCTGGCCCAGCTGGGCTCAGCTCTCCTGCTCCTCCCTGCGGGCCAGCTGCTCCACCCTAGGAGTGGGGTGGGCTGGCCTAGAGGCCGGGCTCTGTCCTCCCACCCTACCTTGCCTTCGGCGGGAAGCCAAAGGCAGCGGAGTGGGGGAGTGAGCAGGCTGCAAGGCGCAGTGGGGAGGCAGGCAGCGGTGCAGCGTGTGCGGCAGCGCAGGGCCCTCAAAACCGCAGAGCTCGGGGCAGTTGCCCCGCTTGCCCCCCCAAAGACGGCCCTGCTTCTGGGGTTTGGACATGTGGGTCTAGAGACTGTGGTAGCCCTTTCAGGCCTGATGTCCTTTCAGGCACCTGCGGCTGGCCCTCAAGCCTCCCGTTCCCATGCACTGATTACCGTCAAACATTTTGCCCAGCTCTTGTCGGATGAACCGCTTGATTTCATCATAATTCACCATGTCTCCCTAGAAAGAGGGGATGGGAAAAACCACCAAGCTAAATTCAGGTTGAGAAAAGGCCCCAGGATTATTGAGTAAGCAGCAGATCTAGGAAGAGAACCCAGAGAGAACCCAGGAGTCCTGACTCTCGGGACCAGATTGTGGACCCTTTTTCTAGCTGTTTTGTTCTGCGAGAATCCCCACCCCCTCTTGGCAGCCAGAGGTTCCTCCTCCTCCCCACTTACCATTGTGCCTGGGAGTCCTGGTGTCCCTGGGCTGCCGGCAGGTCCTGGGGAGCCTGGCTGGCCTCTCTCTCCTGCAGGGCCACGTGGTCCCACGGGGCCCATGGAGCCACTTTTCCCTGGTCCTCCAGGCATGCCAGCTCTCCCTTTCTCTCCAGGATGCCCTCTCTCCCCTGCAGTGCCAGCTTCACCCTGGAACGCACAGGAAGAAGCTGGATACAACTCTATACAATCTCCAGTTCCTTGTCACCTTTCCCAGCACGACAACAGCTGGCTCTCCCCCCCATAGCAGTTCTCAAGGCAACCTGATTGTGGGCTGGCCCCTGCAAGGATGCTGCTGGGGAAACGTTCACCTCTGCAGACCCCTTTAGCGGCAGGACCCCGGCGGAGCAGCTCTCCAGAGCATTAGGCTTAGCATTGCTTACCTTCTGGCCGGCTGGTCCTGAAAGTCCAGGCTTCCCTGGTGGACCCTAGGAGGAGACAGAGAGGAGCGCTGACCATGAGAAGAAGTGATGTTCTGCTCAGAAATGGTTTCTAGGTCCCAGCGTCTAAGCCTGTGGGACAGGGCTATATGGGAAGGGTGGGAGCTGGGGAGGACTCTCTCTCTCATGGGCTCTGATGATTAAGAAGCTTAAAGTGAAATAAAGAGGTTCCCCAATGGCTGCAGCTGATCTGCCCCAGTTGAGTTGGGAGCTTTTGCCTGTTCTCAGGCAGCTGGATGCCATGAGTGAGAGATTTAGGGCCAGCAGTGACCGTTGCAATCCTCTCGTCTGACCTCCAGCGTTGTGCAGGCCAGGGGCCCCAGCCAGTCACACCAGCATCAAGCCCATATCTTGTGGTTGAGCTCGCTCCTTTTCTCATGCCACGGAGTTTCCTTTATGGACCCATCTGGCTGAGGGCCTGTCTGGATCCCTGCCTTATTAGGTTGGCCCGGCCAGGGTGCAGGAAGCAGGCACATAGAAGCAAGAAGTTTAGCCCCTGGTGTCACCTTGTGGGATATGAACCCTAGTGTACATCAAAGCAATGTACCAACAAGAATGTGTGAACCCTCCAGGCACTCGATAGCTCCCTTCTGGAGAGTCTGCTGGAGCCCAAGGAGTAAGACAGGTGTGCCAAGGCCCCATCTTACCAACTACCTATGCCTCAGGCACACCTTTCCTAAGGAACTGCCACATGGGGTGACACTAGGGAACTGTCGCTTCCTCCACTCGGATGGCAAACTAGGAAGTCCCACCTTCCAGGAAGCCTGGTATGGGATGCTGTCGCTGGTGGTAGGAGTGGGCAGTGCAGGAGTCTTTGTGGGGTAGGAGGCCACTTTCCCACTAGCAGGCTAGCTCTAGATCGCAAAAGCAGCTTGAGATATCACCATGGTGCCAGGAACATAGCTGTGGGTGTGTGTGTGGGAGCGGGGGCAGGGCTCACCCACTTTGAAAGCAGGCCCACCCAAGCTTTCTCCGTCAGTGGGCTCCTGCTTGGCTCCCTGAACGTCCTGCTTTTGGTCACATGACCGGAAGCAGGGGGTTTGGGTTTTTCATCTGGCCCACACCTGTCAGTCAGAGGCCTGTCAGAAGATCCAGTCTGGCTACACCCCTGGATGGTGCAGTCCAGGGTTGAGGGAAAACAAGGCTCAAGTATTGCTCTCTAGGCTGTAGTTATTTATACTCAGTGAGCAAAGTCCTGTAGAGAGCTGGGCTCCTATGGTACACTCAGCACTTATGGGCAAGATATCACTGATATGCAGGGGAGTTTTCCCTGAGTAGGGGCTGTGGGACTGGGCTTAGTGATGGCACCGACTGCAAACACGATCCTCACACCTGTGGCCCAGGAGCACTCACTGCTGTGGGACGGATAAAGTGCTCGAGGGGAGGAGCCCTCATAAACACAGTACCTCTTTTCCTGCTGCTCCATCTGCGCCCATCTCGCCCTGGAAACCGAAGAGGGAAACGTGAAACCATCTGCCCATGCTCCCACTGTAAGGGACTGGAACCCAAACCCATGTGGGATGTCATGGCTGAGAACGCATCTGGGGCACAGGCCCAGCTGCCATTGCTCTCCAAAGGTGGGCACTGCGTGTGGTAGTAAAGAATTCACCGTACACAATGGGCAGTCACCAGGGCATCCCCTGTAGAGCCCCTGCCCCCATGCTCAGCCAGTGCTCCCCAAGTACAGGATGCAGTGGTCATGTGGGGGCAGAGAGACAGACAGATGCTGCCCAGTCCACCCTGCGCTCAGGATAATCCTGGCAGAACCCAAACTGGCATGCCATAACTGGCAAACCTGGTACCACACAGAGGAACTCAATTTGACTACACACCAGCATGTCCTCTCCTCCATCCCCACCTACAGTGCATCCCAACAGGGACTCAGTGTTAAATGTCTACGCCCCTGGACCCCCCAAACACCCCGCGTGCCATGTTTAGCATCACTCTATTCTGTCACATGTTGACATGCAGCACTCACTTGCGGTCCAGGGTGCCCTGGGGTCCCGGGTGGCCCAGGCATCCCTGCGAGACCTCTTTCCCCTGGAGAGCCTCTCTCGCCTTTCAATCCCTGGAGAATGGGGAGAAAGAAGAGAACACTGGTTTCAGAGGTTATTTCAAGAGTGACACTGTAGTCATCAATAGAGAGTTAAAGGTGCCCAGGTGCGGACCCGGGCACTCAAACTTGCACTCATGATAAGAGCAGACAAGGAACGGGAGCATGACTGCTGATTTGGGTAGGCCAATGTGGATGCCCTAATTGGAAATTGGGGCCTACATCATCCCACCAGGCCCCTGACACAACCAAGGCTGGAGAATTGGATCCTGCATCATCACCCATGTCCCAACAGGCCACCCAAGTCTCATCGGCCACGTTCACTCCTAAGCGTGGCGCTGGCACGGAACGGCCCGGGTTCGCGTGCCACCATCCCAGCCAACAGTGCTTGGCAAAAGCGACGCAGCTGGTGCCGCAAGGCTACATATGCACATCTTCTGCCTGGGGGATGATGACCCTTGGGAGTGTTTCTTATGAAGTGGGCAAGCACAGCTGGGAACAAGGCCAGGGTGAGAGTCCAAGGGAGGGGTCCTCTCTCTCTCTGACCCACACTGAAACACACTCTGGGAAGAGTGAGGCGGCAGGAGAAAACATGAAGGATCCGAGCCAGTAGGGCACTTACCACTCCTATCATTCCAGCTGGGCCCGGCTGGCCTGGACTTCCTGGGGGACCCTAATGAGTGAGAAGAAATGAGGACATTTTAATAGAGTAGCAATAAACCCAGAAACAAGGGCAGAAGCTAGTCTTAGGAAAAGACTTATTGGCTCCTCCACACCCAGAGAGCCAGGGGCAGGGCTCCCATGGTGCAGAGCTTCCACTGTACCCATCAGCTTGCTCTCTTTAAACTGGAGGAAGAAACAGGTGATTGAACAGGCCATGGGGTAAGAAAACTGTGGCCAGAACAGACACAATATGCCCCACCCACCATCAAGATCTGGACACTAGCCCTGGGCAAGTGAGCAAGGCTGCTCTCCAGGGGAGAGTAATTTTATATAGGGTAAATAATCATCATTCCTTATAGCACCTCCTGCTGGGAGAGGCTGAGAGTGCAGTCGCTGAGAGCTCCCCCAATCTGTGCACCCATCCAACCCCCTCTTAAACTGCTTCCTGCTGCAACTACACCCAGTGCCCCTGCAGCGCCTCCTGCTGGGTGAGGTGGAGACTGGAGTGGGCTCTTGCACGGTCCTGTGTCATTCCCTTCCCCACCCCATCAGTGTTGGATTAAAACCGCACCATTAGGACATTGTCACCTCTGTCAACAAGAGCAAATGTCAACTTACTAAATGGCCTGGAGGACCCGGCCTGCCTTGAGGCCCCATAGGGCCAGGATCCCCCTGAAAAAGACAGAGTGATTATATACAGAGCATGCTTGTCACAGCCCATACCGCAAAAACTCCTTTAAGGGACAGCATGAGACCCACCAGTGGGAAACTGGGCCCTTTCCTCAGATAATCTGGGCTGGAGTTTGCATGTGTACTGTTCCCGGCCGGATCTTCACATTGCTCCATTGATTCCAACAGAGCTGCACTCATTTGCCCCCTTGAAAGTCTGGCCCTGCGGCTAAGTCAGGGCTGTGAAGTTCTCCTGTGAGTCTCTTAGGATCTGTCCACAGTGCAGTGAACCGCAGCTGGAGTGGGAGACGGGGCTGTTTAATTGCAGTGCAGCCTGAGCTCTGGGGCCCTGTGAGGGGAGAGGGGTTGGGGGGTAGGGGAGCAGAAACACAAGTGTGGCCAGCGTCACTGGTCAGGGGGTTGCTGCAGAGAGCTGCACCCGGTGCTGTAAACAAGCCTGTCCTTCCGTGCCGCACTGACTCACCTCTGCTCCTGGCCGGCCCGTATTCCCAGGAGGACCGGGTTTGCCACAGTCACCCTAGAAGGAAGGACACACCGCATGGAGTGCAATGCACACACAGAGCTGGGGATCAGGGAGTCCAGGCTGCTTGGGGTTTGTCACATCGGATCTGGTCACTGGGCTGATCCCTTGCCTCTCACTGAGCACAGGAATGCAATACCCATGCTAGCTACAGGGCAGCACCACAATTAGTAGCTATCACACCCTCTTTGCTTGCCTCACTGTTAGATCCTCAGCTCAATAGATCTACCTCCGTTTATTCCAGCTGGCGACACAGCCCACTGTTTTCAAGGATGATAGAACCCTTTAAAACCATTCCACCCGGCAGTACCCAGCCTCTCCTGGTGTCTGACCAAGGAACCCCACTTTGGTCCCCAGTGATGAACAGGACCCACACTGGGGGGAAATGGCCTGGAGTTGACCAGACGAGGAAGCCACCGCCGCATGTCACAAGTACATCACTGCCCAGCCCTGCCACTACAACCAGCCAGGCTGGTTCATGCCTGCCCCTTGAAGCCTCCTGGCCACTCTGAGGCCATTTGGAGTGGGCTTGCTGCAGCTGTACACCAAGTGCTGGTGGATTTTGTGGATTACCTTCTGCACCAGTCCGGGGGAGGGGTGTGTCAGACTCCGGGGGGGGGGCACTAGCGCTGAATGATGGTGTTGGGGATGCTGAGGGGCAATGGGGGTGTGGCTGTGGCAGCCAAACACACCAGGAAGTTTCAAATGGCAAAAACACTCCAAGACACCCCCAAGCCCTACTCCACCCTGGATCCTAACCAGGCCAACGTTGACATTTGACATTTGCCTCAGCCAGCGGGCCTGGCACAAGGTCACGCGCCACTCCTGTGCCATGTACACCTGAAGGGTGAAAGCTGGCCCTGCTGAAGTCAATGACAGCTGGTAACTGGCTTCAGTGGGGCCAGAATTTCAGCCCAAACGTTGAAGCAGGGCCTGGCCTGCGTGAGCGTCATTTTCAGTGAGTTGTCCCCTTCTCCCCCTTCCCCACCTGGCCCTGACCTCAGCCATCTCAAAGGGGGCATTTCACGAAGCGGCAGCTGCCAGGTGCCCTCTGTGGGTCACGAGCCATGGGGATAATTGAAGAAAAGCAGCTCACCTTCTGGCCTGGGAGACCTGGGTGGCCGGGTTTCCCCTTGAAGCCCTGTGGGAGGAAGCAGAGACTTACTGCCTAGCATCATGTGAGCAGGACCCTTCCTGGCAAGCTGTGCACCTTCCCCACGGGCACAGAAACACCCGCCCACTCCAGAATGCAATGGCCAAGGAGTGATCCATGCAATAATTCATCCATTGAGAGTCCCAGGAGCGGGCAAAGGGTGGGCAGCTATCGAGTGCCTGATGAATTACCTCTGGCTGCCAGGCATGTTTTCCCCCATTCTGGAGTGCAGAGCATCTCCTTCCTCTTGAACAATCATTTTCCTGAAATTCAGTGGGGCCCCCACTTACAACGCATGGCTCCCCCATGCCCCACCCCGCAGCAGGAGTGCTGTCTCCCAGGGAGTGAGCCACACCTGCATTTTGTGGGGAACTCAAGGAACGTCCAGCTACTGGTTGAAGTCTCAGCTTCTGAATATTTGCCAGGACTCTAAGAAACCCATTGCCCAGGCAGTCAGCAGCGTGGGAGGTGGTGGTGGTGAAGGGGCATTAGGTTGGGGGGGGGAGGGGTTGACAAGGAAAAATCTGAGTACCCCTCCCAAGTAGAGATGCCTGGAGGGGACCAGGGACGTGTTTGGGAATCCAACTGCAACTTACCATAATCCCCATCATTCCTGGGGGCCCAGGAGGCCCTGGGTCACCCTAAGGACAGAGGCAAAGGACACAGCATTAGGGTTTTTATGATGAGAAGCTTAAAGGGCGTTTGATGTCCCACTTGGGAATGGAACCCAGCTCCTTGCTTTAGGAGCAGGGGGAGAATAACTTGTCCCTCCACTACTCCTCTGAGCTGGCTAACAATGGGTTGAAGGCCAAGTTCACCCCAGTTGGGCTTTTGGTACGAGCCCCAGGAGGTCAGCAAATTCTTCAGTCAGGGCCCAGCTCCGAGCAGAACTGAGAAGAACATACATACAAAACCCAGTCCCATTTTCTTACCCGTGTTCCTGGCTTCCCATCCTTCCCATCCAGACCTTCCAAGCCGGTGGGGCCCTGGGACATCACAGAGAAAGCAAGACAGAGAACAAGAAGACTCATGAGACACTCGTTCATTCACTCTGTCCTCTCATTGCCCTGCCTGGCTGATCTCATCCAGCTGTATTAAGGCAATACAGCTATTTGGGAACATGTTGGCTCCATATGGGGCTGAGAATTGGAGCTTAGCATGGCAGATGGGCCTTCCCTGGCTAGCAACTTGTGAACATCCAAGCAGCTGTAACAATCCCATGGCCACACAGGACTTCCAACCACTAGCTGTTCCACCCACCACACCCCACATGGGCAGGTATGGAACTTACAACCTTCTGATCTCTAACCAGATTTCCAGCATGGGGGTTCCAGGAGAATCTCCAGGGCTATGTCTACACTTGTAAAGTTAAGTCGACTCTGTTAAGTCGACCTTGTTGAGTTGACTTAACAGAGTGGCTACACTTTAAGTTGACTTAAGTCGACCTTGTTAAGTCGACTTAACAGTAGACATAGCCGTCCACACTGGCTTTAAGTCAACTTAATAAGGTCAACTTAGCGCTGTTCCCCATCCATACTGGCTTTAAGTCAACTTAAGAAGTCGACTTAAGGCTTAAGTCGACCTTCAGAGGTGGTGTTATTAAGTCGACTTAAGGAAGCACTTAAGTTGACTTAATAAAAGCCCAGTGTGGACATGGCTTTGTGTAGGTCGACTTAGATGTCCTTAAGTCGATCTAAGTTGCCAGTGTAGACGAACCCCATGAGCTGCAGTAGCATTCGTGCTTATATCCAGATACACATGTGGAGAAGGCTGGACATCCCAGCCAGCAAAGAGCAATACATGGGCACGTGAGTCATTGCATTGCTCACAGCTCACAGTGGATAGTATACAAGAAGGTTGGACTGGGTGGATTGGGGTGATTCAATATCTGTTCCAGCCATACACATCTCCCTGGTTCCAACAAGAGCCAATCCATTTCAGAGTCACTAATTTTAAGACTAAAAGAGGCTGTTGAACTTGTCTAATCTCATGGCCTGCATAGTACAGGCCAGAGAAATTCACCCAACAGTCCTATACCTAACCGAGTAACTTCTCCCTGTGTGAGAACGTGTCTCTGTGTTTGAAACATAGGCTACAAAGCGCCCATTCCTTGATTCTGGATCCATATTTTTGGATTCATGGAGAGGTGCTGGCACCTCTCACAACCTGTGCCCCAGGACAGAGCACAGCAGCCTGCAGGAGGAAATAAAACATGTTGGAGACGTTCAGGATCACCCCAGAATCCTTGTGGGAGGAGCTAGGAAGAGCCCTAACATCGCTGGGCAGCCCTGATGCTATTCCCAACTCCATCTTCGCTCCTATGGGATAGTTAATGTGGCCCCAGATCTGCTCTGGGCTTTATGTCCCGCATCCCTTGAACTGTGAGCACATGAAGGCAGAAGCTGCTACCCCCTCCCCCCGCCACGAGATGTGAGAACCAACCTGTTTGGTTGGAGTAGCCACAAACCTGCTGGCCAGTGTTGAGCTCCTTGCCTATGCTCACAAAAGACTGCACCAACCAGCAGCCGCCCAGTGTCGCTTACAGCTCCAGCCACCATGATTCTGGTGCTTCCCTTCCATGATTCCCTCTCCTCATGAGTCATGGCTTGGAAACCCCTCACTCCCCAGTATAGAGACCCCTGCCCCTTCCATGCAGAGTGGAATTGAGATGGGAAAGAGAAACACTAACCTGTATTCCAGGAGGCCCGGGGGATCCCGGTGGCCCTGGCATCCCCACAGGGCCACGGATCCCTTCGCTGCCCTGCAAGAGTGATATAGAGAGCCATGAACCCCCTGCCATGCCAGCACACTGGTACAGGGAGCCAAGGGTGCTCCAGAGATTTCCCTGAGCTCTCCGCTTCTCCACTTACTTGCCCGCTCCCTCCATTCCAGCCCCCTGGGATCCAAGGGGCAGAGGAAGCTGAATGGCAAATCTCCTGGCCAGCTCACGCTAGAAGCACACTTGCCTCTTGCTAAGGAATGGGTGCCTGTGCCAGCAGCGCTGCAGGTATGTGCAAGGTGTGCACCAGACACGCTCTAGGCCCTGCATTTTATCCAAGTGCTAACAGGCGGCTGTTTCTCCTACCTCCTATCCCTGGGCCCTAGATGGGAGGTGTGCAGTGTGCCGGGCAGGCCCCTGCCTTAACTCCAGCTAGCTGGGAGCTATCTGAACTGAGAAGACACCCAGCGATGGCCGGTTCTAAGGGGACATTTCCAGGACGGAGCTACCACAAGTGTTACCATGAGATGTCAGAGAGCCAGGCACTGCGTCTTGTGAGTGGTTGTCGGGGGCCCTTTGGCAAGTCTGTGGCCCAGATCAGTCCCCGGAGAGGTTTGCAAGTCATATGCTCATCTCACAGAGCCGTCCCTTATCTCCATAACAGGAAGTGCTGAAATCACACTCAAGTGACCTTCAGGCTGTTTGCAACCTGGATCTAAACTGTGTGTCTGGAACCAGGCAAGTTCACTGCAGATAGAAAACTGCCCACTGCTGCTGCCGTCCCAGGCTCCCTTGGAGCCTGCCTTCCTCCCAGTGGCCAGCAGGTGTCAATGGAGCCCTGAGAATGACAAGGAGCTCCCATGCCCCCCCCCACCACCCCCAGCGAGACTGCATGGAGCAATGGGTGCTGGCACCTCTTTGGAAGAGCTGGGGGGGGGGGGGAGGAGAAGGTATCATTAAAGGGATATGCTGGCTAGAAAAGGGTCTCTGAGAAACAAGCCCCTGGCTGCTGCCCATACACCACCCTGAGTGGAGCAGGACCAGGACCCAGCAGCAGGGCCCCTCTCCAGGCCTGCAAAGCTCAGAGATGGCCCCAGATGAGGACACCCTGCAATCAACAACTCATCTTTCTTCTGGGACATCCAGCACTCACCTTCTCTGCTGCGGGCCCCGGCAGCCCAGCTGGTCCAGCTTTCCCTGGAAAACCAGGAGGTCCCTAAAACAAGAGTTTTGCCATCTTTTAAGGGCTAATCAAGTTGCTCTGCAGCACGGTCTGTAATGAAATGAGCTGGGCCAACTCCAAAAGAGCCTCTTGTCCCACCTGTCCACTGCAGACTGCTGGGGCTCTCCTGGAATGAAGGCACTGACGTGGGCGAGCAATGCTGCACACGTTTTAGTGAGTGCACCAGCTAGGTGCATGCCTACGTCTGTTGCCACAGTGTGGGGGCTGTTTTAGCAAAATCAGTCCAGCCCAGACAAGGCGTATGGCAACATTTCTGCAAGTGCAGCCTACCTATGCCAGCCACGACCATGTTCCCTGGGTTAGGTCTCTGCCAGGCATGCCGAGCCTGGCTAGCTCCAGTGCAGTCTCTGCTAACTGCTTGGCAGCTGTTACTGACCATGCTTGTATCTATTGTAGTTCTGCTCCTCCTGCGATGACTGACATTAAAGCCAGCAGAAACCTCTTCAGCCCAAGAAGCTCCAGCCCTGGGCTTCTACCCTGCTTCCCTCTGGCTCATTCTCAGCTCTGAGAAGCAGGCTTAGTCCATAATGGATTTACAAACAAAGCAACCCCCCCTTCCCCTCCCCTTCGATTCAATTCCTGGCTGCAAATCCCTGCACTCGGTAAACACCCCCCACCCCACCGATAATCAGGTAAAGATGGGCTTTACTGTATCGTAAAACAGAGCCAAGAAATAATCCCCATTTATCCCCCCTCTCACTCACTCTGCCTCTGCAAAGTCAGCACCACTCAGCACAGATTGCTTGCCAACCTATTAAGATTTGCATACCTCTCCCCCACAATGCTTCATTCCGGCTCCATGAGCTCATCATGACTTACATGACCGCCTTTCCCCATGTGGGTGGCAAGCACCCCGCACCCTGCTTTTAAGGGACCATGTCTTCTCCTCGTTCTCTCTTTTGATGCAATACTTGTCCCTTCTTTCTCTTCTTCCATCTCCTCTGCATGTCTACACATGTATGAACTGAGCCATCATCCCGACCCTGAAACTTCTCTTGAGATATACTTACCGGTGGCCCTGGGAAGCCTGGTTGTCCCTGAAATCCCTGTGAACACAGGAAAAGATCAGCCATTGGTTTGCAGGGGACACCTGTAAAGCAGACCCCGTGAGATCCTTCAGAGTGGGGGTGGGAGGCTTTCCCCTGTGGGAGCAGGAGACCCTGGGCGGTGTTCGCAGCATCCGTCTGACTCCCTCTTGGAGTGGATCCCAAATTGGAAGTACTGTGCCTGCTGCTGGACAGGCGGGGTGGGCAGCCAAGCTGTTTTTCTGGTCCTTCCCCCAAAGCAGAGTCCTGCCAGCGCAGGCAGCCCAGCTCTGTGGCCTCAAAGTCCTTGGGGACTGAGTGAGGCAGCAGGCCTGGGAATGATCACTAGAGCCGTGGTTTTCAAACTTAGGGTCGGGACCCAGTACTGGGTCTCAGATCCTCAGGCACTGGGTCGCAGTACCCCCTGCTGCCACCACCGAAAGACTGGAATGCATTGCCCAAAGATATGATTGTTTGGTGGCAGGCATAAATTATGTTTTTCAACTGAGTCCCGAGAAAAAAACCACTGCATTAGAGTACCTCAGGGCCATCTCATAGGGTTCCCCTGCCCTCTTTGGTGCCAGGGCCAGGAAACCAGCTGGGGTAAAGAGGAGCGGGGAGCCCCATGTCTATTGCAAGGGGCAGTGTCCATAAGCCGGAGCAGCCATGCTACTGTCTCCCTCCCAGAAGCTCCAGAGCTGTCCAGGCCTACAATCTCCATGCAGAGGACACTGGACGGGCTCACCTGGTCTCCTTTCTCCCCCGAGTTGCCCTGGGCGCCGCGCTCTCCTCTCGGACCCTGGTGCAGAGACAGAGCAAAGCAGAAGGGCTATCATTTCTGGGGACCCTGGAGCTCTGGCAGCTCCCAGGTCAGACTGGAGAGCTGGAGTCGGGCCAGACAGAGAACCAGCGCCTCTGTGATGCACCCGAGTGTCCTCTTCCCTCCCCGCCCTTCAGTCACCCTGCCGATCCACCCAGCCAGCCACTGGCACCAGTGGGACAGATCTTAGCTGTGAACTTACCGGTGGCCCTGTGGGCCCTGGGTTGCCGTCAGAACCAGGGGGGCCCTGGGGAGACACCAAGGGAAGAGGAATCAGGTGCGCTGCATGGGAGGGTGGATACTCACCTCACCATGAGTGAGTCTGCTGTCACTGGCCCTAGCTTCAACGAAAGGCCTGGAGAGAGGCTAGGTCAGGGACCCTGCATCCTGCGTGTCGGTCCTGTGGGTTCAGCCATGAGGCTACACGGTGTTGGCACCATTAACGTGGAGTATTCTGCTGGGGTAGCACCCAGACGCTCTGGCCAGTATCAGAGCCCCACTGCTCTCTACCACACCCCCCACCCCCTGGCCTCTGCCTGTCTTCCTGTCAGCGGGGCCCATCCCTGGTGGTATTTGCAGGAGGCAAGCGATGAACCTATGTTCAGCTTGCCTGTGGCTCGAGGGGGCCACATTTCTCATTGCATTGTAGGCTGTGGTCATCGTAGGCTGTCCACACCCAACCCCTGAGGTTGAGTCTGCCCAGCCTCCCTTCTGTGTGTTTCCAGCCATAGCCTGGCCTGACCTCATTAGACACCCAGCCCTGCAATGGACCACTCCCCAGCCATGAACCCTGCTCCCAAGCTCTTCTTCTGGCCTGGGGAGTGAGTAGTGGGAGGCAAGTGGCCCAGTGCAGGAGCCTGTTCATGGCACTTACCGATTCCCCTTTCTCTCCAGCAGGTCCCACGTAGCCTCGCTCTCCTTTGCTGCCCTGAGTAAGAAAGGAAGGGGGAAACAAGATGAGCTTTGCACACCCACTTCAGGGGCTAGTGGGTAGATGACTAGTGGGGAAGCCACTGATGGCAGAAGACGGGAGCCATCTTGGTGGTGGCTAAAGTGTGGGCCTCTGTGATCTTCCTCGGCTCATCAGGACCTCTCCCGTGGCTCTTCCTGGGACCCCTTAGTCAGACCCCTCTGCACCACTTGCCTGACTTTTCCAGAAAGGCCACACTCAGCTGTGCTCTTCTGTCTGGCTCCCGCCTGCGGTCCCCACTCGCAGTTGAAGGTACCGCCCCGGCCCCCCACTCTCAGGCTCGTGGTGATAACTGGAGCTGTGATTTTACCCTAATTGTGAGCTTGGTGGGAAGAAGCGAGTGAAAGTTCATCGAACATCACCGACGACAACAAAGGGCAACAGGAAAAGGGGCCAAAGTGAGACAGACTGAATTGGGTCCAAGCTAAAAAACCCTGCTGGGACTCAATGGCTGCTACACGCTCAAATCTGGTAAATGACACAAGAGTAGGGCTGGAAATCAATGGGCTAAAGCTGGTGTCCAAAGCTAGTTCTAACAAGAGGACAAAATAATGAGGCCAGGCTATTCCACCCCATCCCTTCTAAATCCTTAAAGAAAGAGACTTTTGGAAGAAAAATTGGCTACTGGAATGAACTTCACCACCATAGCAGCCACTCCATCTTCTTCTGGGACACTGGACCTTCTTCCTTCCAAACCCAAGAGCCGGCCTGACCAGCTCAAGGCAAAGAGCGACCCAGCTGCAACTGCATCTCCACCGGCTGACTCCTGAATACCCCCTGCGATGTGAGACTTGGGCTTGTCTACCTGAGAAACCTGCATCGCGCAGCTGCACTGGCCACTGGTGAAGATGCTCAAAGAGCCCTCTCCCCCTCCATCTCTGCGGGGCAAAAGCAATGTTGACAGAAGACGCTATCTGCCAACATAGCATGGTCTACATGGGCGGTTAGGGTCAGTATAGATACTCCGCTCAGGGTGTGGATTATTCACACCTCTGAGCAATGTAGTTATACCCAAATAATCAGGGCTAATTCACCCACCACCCAGGAGTCCTTTTCCTTTCCCCATCTTATTCCTTCCTTCCCTTTCCTGTTCCTCTCCGGTTGCCTTCTGTCTTAAGCCGAGTCTGGCTTTGCTGGTCAAGACTATATTTTGCAACTTTGCTGTCAGCTGGCAAACAGAAAGAAGCAGCTAAAAGCAATGGCTTCCACAGCCCAATGCTGGGACAAGGTGGCCAGGGCTCGGTGTGGCTGGTGACCAGGACACACCCCTGTGATTTTCCATCAGGGAGGCTGCACGCGGGAGTCAACACCGGAGACCCACGCTGGATTTTCTAGTGCTATTCTTTTTTCGCCCTGCTCGGGTGTGCTTTGTTTTGCTGTCTAGGAAACATGCTCAGACTTTGAACAGCAGTGACGGTAATAACAACAGCTGCAGCCCATCGCAACTAACTTCTTCTCTTTCCCCCGAGAAGGCAAGGTGAGGCCATCTTTGAGACTGCCAAACACGGGGGATTTTCCTTCTAAACACTCTCCACAGGTAAAGAAAACAAGCAGCCCTGCTTCCTCCTTTGCTGTGTCTCACGATGGATGTTGATCAGGGTGTCTGCCAGGGGACGAAGCCGGCTGCGGTCTCTGTATAGCAAACCCCGAGCCTGGTTTAACACTGGTGGATAGTGTCTGGGCCCCACCAACCTGTGTCCCTTCTCTTGCATCTAACTACAACAGTACTCACGGGCAGGCCAGGGGGGCCGTCTGCACCAGGATATCCGGGCTGCCCAGGAGGGCCCTGAAGAGAAGAACACTGGAGATCAGACATGCTCGGCTCAAGGTGTAAGCCCCTCTTCAAGCTGCTGGGCCCATGCACCATGTTGAACAATGGTGTCTCTTTCTGCTGGGCCAGATCAATGCGCATGGCTGTAAATCGCCTGCTGAGGCATTGGTCTGGCAAGTAAAGGAGCCTGCCTCCTGCCACTGAGGGGCCCACCAGCCAAGGCACATCTCTGTGAGGCATGACTGGGTTCACTGGCCCGGCAGCCTGGGAGCAGTTTGCACACAACCTGAGGCTGGAAGGACCTCTGCCTCCATCTCTACCCATCCCAAAGCCCCTCTAAACTGAGGCATCTGCTCCTTCCCGTACAGCGATCAGGGGCTTCTAAAGCAGGAGGTCAACATCCTGGTAGCCCCTCACCCCCACAGGGCAGCAAAACCTCACTGATGTTCAGGGAGTCATCCGCAAGGTCTATCACTCACCAGTTCCCCTTTCGCACCGGTGAGCCCTGGTAGTCCGCGCTCGCCCTGGAGACCCTTTGGAGAGAAAACATGAGGTTCTACCCAGGCATTTCTAACCTGGACCCCAACTGGACTCTGAAGGCTCTAGGGAATATTGGCACTGTGAGAACTCATCCTGCCACTGAGCCACAGGGCTGGCTTTTCCAAAGCTGGCCCCACTGCGAGTGCACCTCCAAACTTTGCCACATGAGCACTCCACTCACTGGCACAACGTGACGGCACCCACGTTGTCTGAAGGCGCAAGTGACAGACAAGCCTCAAGAAAGCCAGGTCGAAGAGGAGCCCCATAATGCCCCTCCACAGGCATCTCAGCTGTGGGGCTCAGTGAGGCAGATCCCCAGCTGGGGTGAATCTTCCGGCTTCCACAGAACGACATCGCTTTGCAGCTGCTGACGAACTGGCCCTAGAGACATCTGTTTGTGCAGCTGTGCGTACACATATGCACGCCTTGCTTTGGAGAGAGGTGCTTACCTGGCTCATCTCCAAAGGGACAGAGGCAACACATCTTGGAGGCTGTGATTCCTGGAAGTACCCCCTCACCCCCCACCCCAAATGCTTCTTCCAGACATGACCTCAGAACAGGTCAGCACCAACTGGCCAACAGGCTAGAAGGCAGATTCTTAGCAGCCCTGCTTCCTAGAATGGTTGCTTTGGAGAATGCTGGGAGGAACTGGCTCATCCCTTCAGTAGACAGGACATGGGACTATTGGGGGCACTAAGCTGGGCAGGGAATGTCTTGCCCCACAGCTGGCTTATTGCCGTGTGTAGCCCATGTAACACATGCACCATCACCCTCCCTCCACTGACACTCTTCATGCCGTAGTAACTTGTGCCTGCCCTCCTATCTCCGCTCTGCAAGTGGAAGCTGGACTACCCACTGGGACCTCATCCCTATCCAATGGCTCCCTGTTGCCTTTCCCTTCCTGCTGTGTGCCCACGTGAAACACACTAGATGTGGGGTACGTCACCCCCAGTGCACGAGAAACAGATGAGAAACACACATGAGCGTCTCGCTGGATGTTATGAGGCATGACTGATGGATGGATGAAGCTACACGATGTGGGAAGGGCAAAGGAGGTAACATCCAGGCCCCGCCCCTGGTCCCTAGTTTCCAGATGAACCAGGCAGGGATCGGCATAGCAACAAGGAGCTACTAGAATGGGGGTTAGTTTCGGTTACATGGCACGTAGGTGGTGGAGAGTGAAGCTGATTCAGAGGACACACCAGTGAGGCCATCATAAACGCTGCATAGCACTCACACACAGACCGTGGTATTACTATGACATTAGCAGAAGATGCCAGAGATGAAAACAGGGAATTAATGATGGGATGATTCCTGGGAACAAAACCACAATTCAGGCGCCGTCTCCTGGGCCTGGCTACTGAGACAGCAGGGACTTTTGGGGGTGGAGCGGGGAGGAATCATTCATTTGGGATGCATGGCTGGGGCTTTGCTGACAGAGATACTGAGGGCTCAGCCTTCCCAAGGCTTGGCTGGGAGCTGAGGAGGGAGAAACAGGAGATGAGAGAGAGAAAGGAGAAAGGAGGAAAAAGTGGAGTTTATTCAAGTCTTTTCTCGATTGAGTCTAACTTTAGCACCACAGACAAGAACTTCTAGAGTGTGGCAGCAGGGTCCAACAGCGACTTAGCACCCAACAGGCTGCATGGTCACACCCTGGCTTGCTGTGGACAAGCCCTGGGTCAGGGCTGCTCCACTGGAGTGACAGCAGGCTTTCCCTTGGATCGCAGTAACATCTCCTTAATGGAGATCAAAGGCCCTGGTGTGTTTGGTGCTGCACAGACACATGGAGAGAGATGCCCCCTGCCCCAGAGCTACCAATCTAAGCAGCCAAAGTTCGGGGGGGGGGGGGGGGGAAAGAAGAATCACCTCCGTTTTACAGATGGAGCGCTGAGGCCAAAGAGATTCTAAGGTGATCCAGGTGGTCTGGGACAGAACAGGAACTGAATGCAGGTCTCCCAAATCCCAAGCCAGTTGCCTTACCCACAATGCCATATTTACACCAGTGAGTTCAATGGAGTTGCTCCTGATTTGCTCCCGTGTAAATGAGAAGAGAATCAGGCCCATTGAGAGGGGGACGATCGGCAGAAAAGGAGAGATGGGGACAGGAGAGATGGTGAGAGGATAAGAGGCCATCGGGACAGGGCAGGAGACAGAGCATCATAAAGCTCTTCCTCCTGGGGCCTGGGGAAGTCGAACCCAGGAAACCAGCGTGCATGGGACACAAGTGGGTGATCAGGCGCAGAGCCTGGAGTAGAGGAATGGAGGGGGATAAAGCCAAACAAGCGTCAGCGACAAAAGACGGCACAGAGCGCAAGCCGTGCTGGATTCTTACAGGCAATCCGGGTGCGCCAGGCGTTCCAGGAAAACCTGGAGGGCCCTAAGGGAAGAAATAGCGAGATCACACCTTGGAAATCACAGTCATGAAGCTGATGGGGGTGGGCCAATGCCTGTGGGGGCAGCCGGGGATGGGGATGGGTTTTTCAGGACTCCGGTTGGTTTCAAATACTTGTTCTGAGCAGGATTTCTCCTCTTCTTGTCTCTGGAACGGCTCTGCGGACTCACCCTCCTTCACTGTCATTGGCACCTTCGCTTCCACGTAGAGAAGGCAGCTCTGCCCATAAGCGTTTATTCTCCTCCACCCCTCACCGTGGCCTATGGGCTGGCATGGGATTCTCTGCTGGGCTGTTGGAACTCATGGTCTTAGCCCTGCTCCCAAATTCCACTCTGCCATGCTCGGCCATTGCCAGCCAAGGCTCTCAGGAGTGAAAATCAGGCTCGATGGAAGTCAGTGGGAATTTTGCTATTGGCTGCAGCGGGTCCAGGATCTCACCCCGGGATTTTGGGAGGGGCCACAGAGCAGCAGCCAGTTCCCATTGCCCAGTGATCTGTCATCCCAAGGCTCACCACCCCAGTCCTGAGGGAGCCAAAAGTAATGCCTCTAGAGTGCTCTCAGCACATTCAGAACATGGCAGACCATATGGAGCAGGCCCGCCCTACATACAATGAGCAGAGAACACCCTGTCTACAGTGTACACTCTTTGCAAGGGCTACTTACAGGTGGTCCAGCGGGCCCTGGAGATCCCCTCATCCCTGGTGGGCCCTGGCAAGAGACGGACACAGAGTGAGACGTTTGAGATGGATGTCGTACAGCAGAGCGTCACCCCTGGCCCTTACAATAGGGGTGCAGCCCAGTGGAGAGCATGTGTTACCGGTCGCCTCTGTTCCTGATCCCCAGGGACTGTGAGTCTGCTACAGCTGCCAGCCAAGGGGCCCTATCACTTCAGCTCCAGCCGGTATTAGCGCCAGAGCTTCCCCAGTTCAATCCCTGGTGTGGTGACCCCACTGGCAGTCATCACAAATCCACACACTGAGCAGCTGGGGACCCCAGTGACTGCAGTCAAGGGAGAAGAAAAAACAGAACAGAGCGAAGCGGGATATCAAATGGAGCCTGTCCCATGGATCCGGAGGAGCACGGATCACCTCTAGAGTTCAGGGACTGGTGTTGGCCTGTGGGAATGGCTGCCACAGCCTGGGTCTGAGAGTGTCTCAGCCATGTTAAAACTTGTCCTATGTCCCAGGCTCTCCTGGGAGCATGTGGCAAGGAGCGGGAGGGAGGCCATGCTGGTGGGGAAGGGTGTCTAGGGGCCTTGCTTGAAGGAGAGGCTGGATGGATATCTCAGCCAATTGCTAGAAATGTCACCCGTGAACCAAAGCTCTCAGGGACCCTAAGCCAGGGAGTTGGAAACCTGCCATCTGGCAGGCCTGGCCCACATGCTGGACTTACCTGTTCCCCTCTCTCTCCAGGTAAGCCTGGGATCCCTGGCAGCCCAGGCCCACCCGCACAGTCACCATCGCTCTCTGCTTGGTCACCCTTGGGGGGAGAAGACAAGACCCATTTCAGGAGACACTTCTGATCACCCACCTCCTCCACTTCCCACTAGGCAGTGAAACTCAGCAAGCTGCCCAGCTGAATCAAGAATTCCCTGCCCTCACTTGCAGAGCGGGGAGTTGGTGCCTAGAAAATCCTTTCTGCCCCAGCTCTAAAACTGCTCTGGAGACCAGCCGTGCCTGGGAAACCCTGTCCCTGTGGCACAGAGCGAACAAGGATTATGCTGTCCTTTACACGTGCACTGGGCAGGCCATGCGCCCATCCTGACCCTCAGCAGTCACAGCGCTCTGTTAACAGCCACAGAGGCATGGATTCATCTGGAGGGGTTCTCGGGTCCCCAGGGAGCAGAGCAGAATCTCTTTCCCAGGCCCTCTCACCCCTCCCATGGCCAGCTCCGAGTTCACGGGGTTCTACTCACCCGGGCCTCCTCCGCCCTCGGGAACTGAGCAAAGCACTGAAAGAGGAGAGAGGCAGAAGGTTTATTCCTGCTGGGTTTTGCTCCCCGTTCCTACCTTCCCCGGAGAAGAGGTGTTGGGGCCTGTGGTGTCTCTGTTGGAGCTCCGCAGGTGGGAGATATGGGGAAAAAGGGAGCAGCATCTTCTAATCACCTACAGAGGGCAGCTGAAAGATGTTGGGGACCCACCCACCCACCCACCCCCTGCCAAACCTTGGAGGATTGGGCCCATAGAGCACAGACCCAGTTTCTGCAGCACATTGTAGCTAATACATGCAGAGAACGTGGGAAGGCGCACAGGATGGCAGACATTTGACCCTCCATCACTCTGCCCGTGCCACCATTGACCTAATGCCAAGGGAGTGACGGGTCGAACTCAGCAACTGCCACTCAGATGGGGTGCCTGCCTTGCATTGGGGTGGAGGGTGGCACAACGGGCAGTGAAATGGAGAACTGGGCCCTGGGAGAGCAAGCAGCCATGAGCCAGGAGTTGCACAGGGCCAGGGGTACATGAGGGAGAACTGGGTGCAGGCTGTGACTAAGTCCCTGGGCATTTCCCATCATAGGAAGGTGTGGGGGAAGAGGGAGGGGTTTCAGAACACAAGCGCCAGTGTAGACAGGAGACACCCATGTTTGTGGCCACGCCATTTGTGTGGAGCTATGCATGCATGGGAGGGGCCATATGCTAGCTGATGTGGAAGTGCCTGGGGGGGCATATTACACATAGACATTCTGGAAGGGCTGCCACTGAGGCACAGAGCTTCCCCTCTGTTTGAATCTCCCCTGGACAGTGGTAATTGCCAAGTGCTGGGCCCCAGATGTGGTGGTAGGTACTCACCCGTGCGCAGTTGTCTATGCCGGGGGCACCAGGCATGCCCTGGTCGCCCTTCTCTCCTTTGACTCCACCAGGAGTGTGGGAGCCAGTTTGCACTTGAGGACAGTCCCTGCAAATGTTCTAGGAAGAAACCGGGGGAGAGGAGGGATTGGATGAGGTGGGATCTGCGCTAGTTGCTGCACAGACAGAGTAACAGAACAGCCCCACCCCAGGGGGCTTATGGGGATGTGATTGTATCACTCCCTAGTGGTCAGCCCAAGTGACTGCAATGGCCTATTCTGGATGCAGACACTGGATCAGGCTCTGACAGTACTCAGCACCGGAGGTGTCAGAAGGAGGGGCCATGGCCTGTGTAGGGGACAACATATAGGTAACCTGCTGCCTAGCCCCAGTCTATCAAAGGCTGGCTCAGGCTCTGCTGCAGAAAGACACACCTACCCCCCTCCCCGCCACCTAGGGGCCACGGCTGCATCTGCTCCTTAGCACTCTTACCTTGAGCACCTCGATGTTCCTCTCGGCAACGACAGCAAGCGGTCCCTGCAACAGACACACACAGAAAGAGAGGGCACCCCTCTGGAAAACGGTCCTTCTTGCCAAAGGCTCCTCTTGCCCAGGGCGACTGCCAAAGCAGTGGAAAGCATGATGGGTAACAGGCTGTACTTTAACATGTGCTTTGCCTGGGAGGACCGAGGTGCGTGGGAAATAGCTCGGCAAGAGCTAACGGCGGAACAGCGCTAAGCACACACCTGGGGCAGACGGAGACACAGACGCGTCAGCTCCCATACCTACCAAATCTCCTGCTGGCCCAGGCAGTCCTGGCAAACCATTGTGTCCTGGGATGCCCTAAAGCCAAGGAGAGAGCTTGAATATTTAAATCTTTCTACACAGCCTTCTCCTGATGTCCTCTGCCTTCTCCTTTTCTCACATTCTCACTCTTCTTTCCCCTCCACCTAGGTGGCTACTTTAAGGTCCTGGGGCACCCTGCTCTGACAACACTAACTCTTCTATAGGGGCTTTGCATCTGTAGAGCTCCAAGAGCTTGAGCAAGGAAGCCCAGTATCATTTTTCTTGTTTTACAAATGAGGGAAATGACGCACAGAACAAGGAAAGTGATGTGGCCATGGTCGCACAGCTGGTCAGTGGCAGGGCTGGGAATAGTACCTAGGTCTCCTAAGACAACAGAGTCTTGCAGGGGGGAAGCTTTTCAGAAATGAAACATAACGGGACAAATACGGCAGGGCGTTATTATTATTACACACAGTTCTAAAGTGTCCATCACTGTAGCCTCTGGGCCCTGCTGGGGGAAAACCCTCACTAACTTTAATGGGCTTGGTGCCTGAATTGGGACTGAAAGCTGCAGGACTTGGGGCTGGGGAGGGAAGAGCTGATTTTAAAATGTACCATTTCAGGGACAAGAAACAATACTCTTTTT
This sequence comes from Pelusios castaneus, assembly GCA_007922175.1. Lineage (NCBI taxonomy): Eukaryota > Metazoa > Chordata > Testudines > Pelomedusidae > Pelusios > Pelusios castaneus. The sequence continues at coordinate 29,645,057 of ML685764.1, forward strand.
TGTGGGGCCTACAAAATTGCATTGTGCTTTGCCCTGCTGGCTGGGCAATGGCTCTGCACTAAGAAGCTGTTCTCTGAGCGGGACCCTTGCTGGTAATACCAGCGCCGACGTTTCGGCAAGACAGTGGTGCTACATCGACGGATGGGGATCCTTCAGTTAGCACGGAAGTCCGGTCTTGTCAATGGCAACTCCAGTCCAAGGGACGTGGAATAAGCTCTTTAATGCTGAGGACGTTTACACTGAAGAGGGCAAGGCCTTCTTTAGGCTGTGACATGCCAGTCACCAGAGGATTCCAGAGACCCAGCTTCCCTCTGCGCTGGGTGGAGTTTACCTTGGGCCAGTTCAGCCCAGCAGCTTCGAGATCAGCCACGTGGCCGAGCGGTCAGGCCCAGCACACCAGCAGGCCTCTCAAGAGTCACCCACCACTTCTTGACCACTTACGATGAAGTGGCTCATAAAGACCTGGAGTAAAAGCATGGCAAGCATTGCGAGCTGGAGTGCGCCTGGCCAGATCGGCTAATGATGTGGGGTCATTAGTGTTCCCTGGCATCTGCCAAGGCAGGGACCATAGAGAGACCCAGGGTTAGGAAAGGACTGAAGGGGTGGATTATGGGATGTCCTCAGAGAAGCTGCTGGTGGGGTGATGGGTGAAAGCCTGGTGGTTCCCCGGGAGTCTGGGGGAGAAAGGAGATCAGGCACTTGGCACACACAGGTATGTGCACATGTGCCGACACATGGCCAGGCCTGCTCCCGCTGCAGGCAACTGAAGCTTTACCATCAGCCCCGAAGGAAGCAGGATCGGGGCCTTGACTTGCTCCCAGGTGTGTCCTGTAACAGAGAGCCCAACCTATTCCCTTTTCCTTCACTCACCTGTCTTCCTGGAGCTCCTGGGGGGCCTGGTGGGCCTGGGGCACCTGGCGGACCCTGCAACACCCCAAAACAAAGAGATAGCATTAAGGCAACTTCAAGCAAGCGGCTGGAGGTGGGTGCAGGGGGACCCAGGCTGCTGTGCACACAGAGAAGGAAGCGCACACACCTGCGGGCCAGGCGGAGGCTGCCAGGAGGTCCCAATCCACAATCCTGGAGCTCCCTGCAGGTCCAAAAGAAGGGGAGAGCGTTTAGCGGAGGCGAAGCAGAATGCGGACTGCACAGCTCCATCTGCCCAACCACCAGAGCAGGAAAGTGGCTGGATGGCGCAGGATGGCGGGGGGAGAGCTGCTCTAGACCATCAACCAGCTGGAGAAAGAGCTCCTGCTGCCAGAAGTAGGCAGACCCAGGGCTTACCGGCATCCCTGAGTAGTTGGGGTCCACGCGGGGGCCAGGTTGGCAGGTGCATTCGCCGGGGTCCCCCTGAAAACACAAGAACAATCAGCACTGGAATACCCTGGGTAGGGGTTGGCGGGGGATTGGCAGTGGGGGCCAGAAGAGGGCTGGGCAGTTGTGCTGGGAATTCCCTGGGTGGAGACCACCAGCGGGTTGAATCACAAGTGATTAGGTGTGTGGGCACTGGGATGCAGTGCCATCTTACTGCTTGCCCTCTCCATGACCAGTGTGGCAGGGAGGAGACATCCCTACACTGAGGAGCAAGAGGAATCTCTCGCTCACAGCTCAGCAGCAAAATCAAGTGCCAAGCAGCAACTTGATGCTGCATGAAGGGATGCGGGTGCCAATCTGCCACAGCCTCTGCTGCAGGTTGTAGGCACAGGCTCAGCCACAGGGAGCTGACGGGGCTCAGACACAAATAGCAATCTGGGAGAAACCAAAGCAGCTTACCTTGTCACCTCGGGCCCCCTTCTCTCCCTGCAGGGAAGGAGCCGAGAGAAACGTATTAGAGGCCAAAGTGAAATAGACCAAGAGCAAGAGATTGCCCTGCAGGTTCTGGCTGAGTCTTGGAACCAGAACCAGAGAATCCTGAGTACACGTGTTCACTTCTGCAATGCTTGTGCCACTACAGCCACTGCTCACCAAAATCATGTAAACAAGTCTGGGTTGGTGTGACTGAGCAGTGGGAGAACGGCTGCTCTGCGCACGAATATCCAAATTCACAAAAGCATCCTGTCAGCCAGGCTCCAGTTAAAAAACTTCCAGTCCACCAATCGGAAACAAACACATGTGGCTTAGGCAACCCAGCAATAGTCCACCATGAATGGGAAACGAGGCAGTGACAAAGAAGGCTTAGCTCCTCCATCTGAGAACAGCCTTTGTCCCAGTTCAGTTCTGCTTGTGGGCAACTAACGAGCAGAAGAAAGGGCTTCGCTCATCACCAAGACTCTTCACAATGGAGAGCTCACCCGGTCCCAAGCAGAACTCCGGAGCGGAGGAATGTAACAGCAGCTGGACATCAACAGTTAACAAGATAGGAACCATGTACCAAAAACTCCACCTGTAACTTACAAGCCACGCCTTAGAGGACTCCAAGGAAAAGCCTAACCCTCAAATCCACTCACTTCTGCTTCCAGCTTGTTTCCTTTCAGGCTTCAACCTTTCTAGGAATCTAGGGCACCTTCCTGCCAAATATCTCCAACCACTTTACAAGGGAGGTATGGTCCCTGTTTCAGAGACAGGGGTAACAGGCCAGGAGGCAAAGATCACACACCAGGGACCTGATCCAAAACTCACTGATGCAAATGGAGAGGTTCCCATGGATGAGTAGGGAACAGAAACTAGGCTCCACCAGCTCCCATACCCATGTTCCCTGCCCCCTCAATGGGCCACATCACTAATTCCCAAGCAGCAAAGCAGAGCAGTTTGCTTTGCTTTTTCCTTCTAGTCAGTTTCTCTTCCTTGGTCCGTGCTGCTGTTTCGGATCCCAGCATCGCATGGGAGGAAGGGTAAAACAAGACGGAAAATACCTGGTTTCACCAAATTCATAAACATTTCTATTTAGATCCAAGGGTTATTTTTCTCCCCCTTCTTCTGAAATCTAGACTTTGGTGGCCTAACGCAGATAAATTGACAGTGTCCCTTTGACAGCCCCCGACGCAATGATGGATCAGTTACCAGTGAAATCCAGAGATGCATGGTGCCAGTGGGGTGAGCTTTCCTGGGGACCCCTCCTTTGTCACTTCCCCCAGGGGGATTTGCTAAAGGGCAGTTCTCCAGGACACAATTTTTTCCATTTAGCTTAGGTTCTTCTCAGCCCCACACCCCACCATCGTATCTGAAAGCTCACTGTCTTTACTGTATTTATCCTCACAACAGCCCTGTGAGATAGGGAGTGCTCTTATCCCCACTGTGCACATGGGAAACTGAGGCACAGAGCAGGGCTGCAAGGGCATCAGTTCCCTGGGAGGAGAGCTGGTGCAGCAGAAAAACGCAGGGATGGACCCATCCCTCCCCTCCACCCCCGTCAAAAATCCTTCTCTTTATGAAAATCAAGCCCTACACGGGCTGCGGGTGAAGTGATGTGGGAGGTTAATGGACACCAAAGTGATGGAGGCAGGGAGGTGACATGGAGAGAATGGGCTACTGCCATTACCTCGTTTAACAAGGTATCCGTCCACTTCTCTGTCACCGGGGTCGAATCAGAGACAGGGAGCTCCCAGGGCGAGGGGAGGGGCTTGCTCCCGCCTCTCCCGACATGGAGGCTGCCTGCATCAAAGCGCAAAACACTGTCAAAGACGCGGCCCTTCCCACTGGGCCGTATCCTCGGCCGGTGCGAATTGGCGCGTCTCCTTCGTGGCCGGCAGAGCCAGGCCCACTCGCACTGGCCCAGGATCCGGCCCGGCGTCTCTAGGCGTCACCGGGCCCGACGTTCCATGGCGGCACAGTCACACTACAACAGCACCGCTGCCCGGGGGATGCCGTGTCACAGCGCCACCATGTAAGGTTGCGGGAGGTGAGGTCTGATGGCAGGGGGCGGGGAGCACAGTCAGTCTGCTGTTGCTGCTGCACTGCTTGGTCTCAAGGGAACGGACGCCCAGCGCAGCCCAATTCTACCCTGTTGGTTTCGGGGAGCTGCCCAGAGCAAGAAACCCTCCTGCGGGCACAGGGCTGCATCTTACGTACCGTCAGCCCGTTGGATCCAGGCACCCCCGGCATTCCCCGCTGCCCTTCGCGGCCCTGGGTGAGCAAAACAGCAGAGATGTGAGGCAAGTGAAGCATCACCCCTGCTCTACAGATGGGGAAACTGAGACACAGAGCAACTGAGCCATGTGCCCAGCGTTGCCCAGCAGAAGTATAGAACCCAGGAGTCCTGCCTCCCCCACCCCTGGTCGGGCTAGGAGATGACACATGCATCCTCTATAACACGAGGCACTGAGGGCTCATAACCAAGTGCAGAACTATGATTGCACTGATCCCACCGGCACGCTGGTGTTGCCCTGACACCGCACGTGCCAGGACACTGCTGTGGGGTCCTGGCACCCCTAGGAAGCGAATGTAACACCTCTGAGTCGCAGAACTAATGGGGCTGAGCTGCAGCAGGAATGTGGCACTTACCGGTGGCCCAGTGATGCTCATCCCTGGAGGCCCAGGGGGCCCTTCAATCCCTTTAAGCCCAGGGGATCCCTGTAGAAGAAAAAAAAAGGGTCACATCTGGGCCGGCACCAGGCTGGATGGGGATCTGTTCCCACTGCAGGGAGAGGGTGGAGTGCTTAAGGGACGTGACACCAGTGGGTGTGGCTCAAGACAACGTGAACATTTGGGGGCAGTCCTCCTGGCGTGGAGACACTAAACTACACAAGCCCTTCCCCTGCATCCCTCAGGAGAGGCTCTGGTGCAGAGGGAGCACCCAGCCAGTGCAGCTGACTCGTGCAACCGGGAAACCTGCTGCTCTTGGAAGCTGCGCGGCGTGCAGCCAGAGGAGGGGTCATTCCTGGAACAGAGTGCCGGGCTGTAAAAGCACAACCTGGCTTTGAGAGCCACCAGCAGCAACACCCACAGCCAGAGAGGCACTGAAGTGCCTGCAGCACTGCAAGAGGCCACAGCCAGATGCCAAGTGTCTGGCTGTGTGGGCCCAATGCCTGGCATCCCCTGCTGGCGCATCACAGGCTGCAGCCAGCTACCGCAGCTGCTCATGGGACGGGGTGCTGTGTTCCCTGTTCCCAGCAGGGTTGGGAACAGGACCCCAGCAGCGATGCAGTTCATCCCTGCCAGGAGGATCCCTGGCCACGTCCTCGCTGATCCTGCACGCTAAGCCCTGACTCCACCGTTTTGTCTGGCTGTTGGTGCCTCCTGCCCCTGGGCTTCAACTGGCACCATTCAGTAGCCATCTGCATGCAAGCATGTGGAGGGCATCGGCATGGACAGCTGCAGATGGCCCAAGCAGAGCTGGTGGGGGCCAAATTGTGGTCAGACAGTGACACAGGCAGGAAGACTTGGCCACAGCCGTCACCCTGGCCGACAGACGACAGCTCCGGCACTGCTAGATTGCAGAACAAATCCAAGGCAGCCCTGCTGCCCCTCAGATACCCCCAGGCTGGAGGGGGCTCACCTTGGCACCTTTCTCTCCCATGGTTCCTGCTGGCCCACGAGGTCCAGGGGGTCCCTGTGGTGCAAAAGACGGCAATCAGCAACTCCCACCACTTTCCCTGCTTGAGCCACTCTGTGGCCCCACTCCAGAGCACCAGCTGCCACTCACTTTAGGAGGAGGAGAGTCTTTGGCTCCCTTGTAGCCGATCCTTGTCAGAGGTTAATGTGCCTACTACTGCTGCCGGCTAACAGGCATTAAAAAACACGACTAAGGAAGTTCAGCTCCAGGCTCCCATTGCAATTCTATGGGACCTGGGCACCCAAGGACATCAGTCCCTTTTGCGCATCTCAGCACTGCTCTGTGCCCTAAGCTGGCAGCTGCAGCAGCAGCAGCCTCCGGACCTGTGTTAGCCCAGATAAATACACAGGGAGGTTGCTCTGTTCAGGGAGGGGAGCTGGGGGTGGGGTGATTTTAAATCCCCTGCAGGCTGCCCATGGGAAATGAAAAAGACACCCTGGCCCCCTGCCCAGGAAGCAGCTTCCAGCAGCTGTGGGTTAGGTCTTTCTTTCACTCCAAGGATGAGTAGGGGGATTTGGAGCCAGCAAGGGGCTGCTGGAGGTGGGTGGAAGGAGGGAAGCCCTTAGTGGGGCTGCTGGGGGAGAGGGAGGGAGAGAAGCAGAGCCAAGGGGTGCATGCTTATATATATAAGGTCCCTAAAAACAGTCTGTGGGACTCTGACAGCAGCAGGGAGGAGCGGCAGTGGGTGGGTGTGGTGGGGGGCTGCTTACTGGACCAAGTTGGCTGACAAGACAGCTGGGGAGGGGACTCAGTCAAAGGAAGACTGGGGACAGGATTGGGAGAGGAGGAACCAGAGCAATCCCCAAAGCAGCCTCCCAGCTCTGACCAATTCCAGCTCCAGTTCCTAAATCCACTGCTGTAAATTCCAGGGGAAGAGGGAAAAGAAGCCAATAAGAGGGATTGGATTTTCTTTTTTTTCCCTTCAGCCTACTAAATATTTTTTCCCTTGTAAGTAAATCCTACAACCGAAGGCTCCAGTGCCCTGCTGTCTGCTCTGTCACATTCAGGCTATTTTAAAGCTTGATTAGAAAGCTTTAGACCTGGATGGGTGGGCACTTAAAAAATGACTTGCAAAAAAGATGAAGTGTTAAGTGTTACCTTCCCCCCCTCCCCCAAATCATTGCTATATGGAAGTCTGTGAAAATACACAGGTGGACTGAGTAAAATTTAACCCTTTCCTACCTAACTTGTCTGAACTTCTATGGAGGGATCCTGCTTCTGTTACCATTTGCAGGAGGGGTTGAACTGGCTGAGCAATAAACACTAGCAGGGGCAATGCTTAGCTGCTCCCTCGGTACTCCCTCGGGTGAGGGAAGATTCAGCCAAAAGGCCACTGTACTTGGAGTCCCTGGGCCCCGATGGAGTGACATACAAAGATAGAATGATGTTATTGTATCATTTATGTTCTTTTTAGTGATGTCAGTGAAAGGATTACCATGTCAGTTTAAAAAAAAAAAATCAACTGCAGTTCTTCATATCAGTAAAAACTAAAATGCAAGGTTGGTACCCCGGCCACTGTTTCCAGATGTAGAAATGCTGGGCTGACCAAGGAATGGGAACATTCTGTGGGAGGGATGGACAGATTGGGAAGGCCACCTCTACATCATGGCCCCCAGAGGCATGAGGTAGCTGAAGAAAGGGAGCAGGGTAAAAGGCAAATGGGGGAGGAATTGGAGGATTTAATTTGTGAGTCTCTGGGGGAAGATGGGGAGAGGCCATTCACAGAGGGCTGTACAGGAACCTGTAGGGAAGGACTGGCTTTTTATTTAATGATGATGGGAGGGAAGTGTTGGTTATTAGAAAATAGAGCTGTGAGAGGAAACATGTAGGGCTGAGATATATACCTCCCAATGTCATACATAGGGGTCTGTGGAGGAGGGAGTAAATGAGGAGTGGGGGGCTGTGGGAACTGGGAATGAGGGCTTTCATCTAGGGTGGGGCCTATATAACTAGAGGGAAGTAAAGGTAGCTGGGGTGGAGGCTGGATCTGATTCAAGTGGGCTTTGTTTTGGGGGGGTGTCTCTAGGGCATGCTTGTCCAACCTATGGCCTGCAGGCTGGACTTCGGCCCACCAAGGGCTGTTATCCGGCCCACAGACTGCTGCGCTAGTGCCTGGCCGGTGCCTTTTTAATTCTGCTGCCTTGTGGCCCAGGGCGGGAGGCCTGGCCGGGGCTGGATCCAGCCCCTTTGAGACAGATAAGGATTGGGTGTGGGGGGTGGTGTGGGTGGGGACGGCGCAGGGTGGGAGGGTCCAGGATCGGGCCCTGGGAGGCGGCACAGGGGCGGGGGTGGTGGTGGGATCAAGTCCTGGTAGGCAACGCGGGGCCGCAGGGGTTGGGATCAGGCCCAGGAGGTGGCACAGGGCTGTGGAGAGGCCACAGGGACTGGGATCGGGCCCAGGGAGGTGGCACGGTGCTGCAGGGGCGGGATTGGCCCAGGGAGGTGGCACAGGGCTGCGGGGAGGGGAAGTGCAAGGCTGGGATCTGGTCCAGGGGGTGGTGTAGGGCAGGAGATGGGGTGCGTGTGGGGTGGGAGGGTTGGGGTCTATGCCCTGAATCTTTTTCCTGTGCAGCAACACCCCTGGCTAGCAGCAGCAGTAGACTCATTCCCCTAGTACACAGAGCAGCGCTGTGTAACCTTGGCCACTCCAACATCCTATCTGACAGCAAAGCAGGGAACAGCCCAGCGTGACACCACGCATCAAAGGGCCGTATCCAGCGCTACGGAACCTTGTGCAGTGTCACATTGTGAGACAACATTGTGCGATACCGCACAGCCTCACCACACACTGGTATGATGCCAGTGTGACAGGGAGATGGTTCAATAACAAATGGGGCAGGCTATGAAACTGGCTCCTTTCTGAGAGGTATAAATGTGCGGCAGTGACATGGCATCTCTCAATTATATGACACAACAGGCAGGATATAGGGGCCCACTCCAGAGACCCGAAATGACAACCACACTCTCAGCCTGTGTTGTGTTTGTGCAATATGGTTAATGCCGCACGTAACAAATCCTCTTCCCAGCATCTACACTGGCAACTTAGGTCAATTTAAGGACACTTAAGTTGACCTACACAAAGCCACGTCCACACTGGCCTTTTATTAAGTCGACTTAAGCGCTTCCTTAAATCAACTTAATAACACCTTCTCTGAAGGTTGACTTAAGCCTTATGTTAATAGTGTTAAGTCAACCTTATTAAGTCGACTTAAAGCCAATGTGGACAGCCATGTCTACTGTTAAGTCAACTTAACAAGGTCGACCTAAAGTGTAGCCACCCTGTTAAGTTGACTTAACTTTACAAGTGTAGACATAACCTAGATGCCCCACTGGCCCCGGACTCCTCTCCATCTGCAACATGGACTGGTCCTTTGAGGATTCTTCCTCTCCTGAGCCCCCCACCCATGGAGGGACAAAGGGGCCTGTTTGTCTTACAGCAGGCATTGGATGGGGAGGGAGGAAGCCATACTCACAGGAGTCCCTGGTAAGCCTCTCTCTCCAGCGTCCCCCTAGAAGATATAGAGAGAATTGCTTGAGTCTCCTGTCCCAGAGGTTCCAGTGCACAGGCAGACGAGCCAGTGAGGATGTCCATGAGAAAAGGGGGGTTGTCAGGGTACCATTCTCCTCACTCCCTTTGGAGAGCAGACATTATTCAGCATGTTGGAGATCAAGCCAAGCCTGGTACGTGTGTCTCCATTCTTCTTCCTCCACCTGGGGTTATCCCCCATTCAGGCCAGTGGCCTCAGCTGGGTTTGCGTCTCCACTGCCCCCCACACCTCATATGCTTTTTAGCCTTCAATGACGAGAGCAGCGTAGGCAGAGGGAAACGCAGAGCTCCAGGTAGCCTTCCCAGCAAAGGCCTGGCTTGGGCTGAGGCTGTACTACAGAGGAGAAGGGTCTTGCACCCACCAAGCGAGGGGTGGTGGGTGTGCAGGGATCTGCGCTCGTGTGTAGAGAGTGTCAGGAGGAGACACAATGGAGCTCGGGCAGCGCGAGCAGCCTGTGGGGTGAGGGATTCAAGCCAAGCAGGCAGATTAGAAGAGGATCCTACGATGGAAGTGGGGAGCCTGGCACTGTTTGAGGAGGCAGGTGACTCCAGCTGAGCTTCTTGGTGCTGGGAAGGTGGGCAGCAGCCCTGGGGGCTTGCGCTGTGGGAGTTGGGTGGGAGCAGCGGCACAGGCAGACAAGGCTGGAGACGAGGCGAAAGGCCTGCAGGGGCTGGGGTCGAAGGAGGAGGTGGCAGCGACCTGCTTTTCCTTGGGGAATGATGTCAACAGAGCAGACACGGAGCCGAGACTCACCTGCGGACCCTCCGTGCTGATGCCGGGGGGGCCTGGCTCGCCCTAGAGAGACAAGAGATGCCAGTGAATGGAAAAGCCCCTGCCTTCAGCTTCCCCCAGTACAATTAAACCCATTTCAGCCCTCACTCACCTGCAGTCCCTTGAGCCCAGGAGGCCCCTGAATTCCGGGGAGTCCAGGTTTACCCTAAAAAACACCCCCCCACACACAGAAACATTAGCCCAGGCCATTCAGTGGGCAGTGGATGTCTATGTGATCAGGGACGTTACTGGTACGGAGCAAGATGGGCACTCACAGGTTTTCCTGGCTGTCCTATGCCTGGCAGGCCACGGTCCCCTTTGGCTCCGGGTTTTCCTGGGATCCCGACCACATCTGAGAACTCCCCCTGGAGGGTGGGGCAGGAATCACAGGCATCTCCCTGCACCAGAAGGATGGAAAAAGGGCAATGGGTAAGCAACATAGACCAACATGGCTGCTAGGGATCACAGAGGCAAGGACACTACCGCCTCTCCTTGCCCCAGTGCCATCGAGCCCCAGAGTCACATGGAGGTTAGGGCCACGAGGGACTTGAACTCATCACCCTCCACTTATGTGCTCACCGCTCTATCCAGGACAGAGGCAACAGCTCCACAGGGGCAGAAATGCCAGGGGCCAATAGTGGGCCTCACGCAGCTCCCCTGGTGATGGAGAAGAGCCGCTGTGCTGGGACAGGCATGGCTGGGGAGATGGTGATTGGCTGTTTGTGCCGCATGGTGGATGTCGCGCAGAGAGAGACAATGCCCTTGTATGGAGAAGGCTCTGCTAGACTGCAGGAGCAGTGGAGGGGCTGGGGAAAAGGCAGGGAAGGAATGGAAAGATGAGGAACAGAAAAGCTATTCCCAGTGAGGGAGGGTCTCCCTGCTCAGGGGATGTCCCAGAACAGCAGCTACTTGACAACTCATGACGGGCACTGCCAGGGGCAGAGATGGTACCTCTGCACAGCAACGCCAGCCCTTGAGAAGACAGAAATTGGGTGACTGGTGCAGAGGTGGGGGGTCACCCTGGTAGTGGGGGTCAGTACTGACCCATAGCATCATCCCTTGGAGAACCGGCCCCTGGGAGCACTCACCGTCAGAGAAAGCTCTGGGCGGGGGCAGGAGGCACTCACCTTTTCACCTTTGGGCCCTATTGGACCTCTCGTACCAGGATCACCTGAAAGCCCTGGCAGCCCCATGGGTCCTGGTGTGCCAGGGTCGCCTGGGTTTCCTGCATCACCCTGGACAGGAAAGAGGACAAAGAGGAAGCCATCACATTAATCCCAGCCCCCTGCCTCCCCCGGGGCTCTGCCCCACTCTCCTTGGATAGCTGGATGCCATAAGCATCAGTGGGTGCTCAAAGCATCTTCAGTGCTCCTCCCCCTGCCACACAGCGCATGGCAGGCAGTGCCACTTGTGTGACAAGTTGCAGCAGGGCAACAGTGCTCAGCTATGTGTTCCTGGCACACAGGGCCAAGCCAGACCCAGACACCCCACTGATCCTGATGCCCCAAGGGGCTGCATCCTCAGCCCAGCCAGTGCCAACAGACACCCCCACGGAAGCCGCTTTAGGGGATTCCCACAGCCAGTGACCATATGAAGCAGGAGGGGCAGGAGCATAGTTCAGTGACCCCTCCAAGGCTCTGCAGGAAGAATGGGGACTCACTCCCTGCAATTCGATCCCCTGAGCCAAGCTAGGCCTGCTAGGAGCTAGGCCAGGCATGCCTGACCATGTGAAATGGGCGTGCTGGGATTGTGCACCGGGGCGAGAAGGGTGAAGATGGTGGCGGCAGGGAGCAGCTGGGCCGGAACATGGCTTGGCAGGGGCATCCCCTCAAGGACAGGTAATCAAGCCCCATAGCTGATCTATAATGCCCCCCACCCAGCCCATCCCCCACTCGCCCCATCTAGGACCCTCTCTCACCTTCTGCCCTTTCAGTCCAGGCTCCCCAGGTTTCCCCTGCAGGAAGAAAATACCAGGGAGGAAGACACAAGCCAATCAGCCCTGAACAAATGGTGCCAATTCCCCCCCACCCGAAGGTGACACCAGCAACCTTTAACAGACAGGCCCCAAGGATGCAGAGCAGGAGGGAGCACATACCCCTCATGCAGTGCCCAGCCCCACCGCCCACCCATGTGCACCAGCTGAAGGAGCAAGAGGCCAGCTGAAGAGACGCTCAGAGGGGCCGATGGGGTATGGATTAACCACTTCCCTGCTGGTTCATTCAGCAGCCCCCAGCACTTCAGGGGCTCCCTCTCCCATGCCATGCCCTCCCCTGCTTCACTTCTCCTACCTTCCCCACTTCCCCTCCTTCCCTGCCCACCCAGTTGGCATGCCACAAAGCCTCCTGGCTGACTCACCGCTCTGCCAGGCACCCCAGTGCCGGGCAGGCCCGGCTCCCCCTTCTCCCCTGGAGCACCAGGCATGGACACCACGATTGCATCCCCTTCGAGGGCCTCTGGTGGAGCAGGGCACTGGCCACACGGCTCTCCCTGTGTGGGATGGGCAACGGGGTCAGAGCAGGGAGGTGGTTGGACCCAGTATGACCTCCCATGTCTCTGGGCTCCTTACTGACCATGGACACTTTGGCAAAGCTCCATTCTTTGGCAAAGCTCCTTTCAGCCCTCACAAAGCCTCTGGGATGGGGATGGAGCATGGTCAGCCCAGAAGGGATCACTGCTTTTGGCCTGGCTCAGCAGGGAACAGAGGCTGTTAATGATGGCTCCCCGGTGACATGAGTTTAGAGGGTCTCAGTCTGGTTCCCATGGGACAGGTGCTTGCAAGAGTCACCATTGTAAGTGGCCACCTTAGGTGCAGTGCCATGGAGCTGGAGCGCCTCTCTCAGTCCTTCGATGAAGTGGTGCTGGGGGACACTCATCCAGCCCCTGCGGCCCTTGCACCAGCAGGTGCCAGCCCCCAGGCCTGCTCTACAGGGCTCATGCCAGAGAATCCCCAAGGCAGCAGTGGGCTTAGAGTGCCACAGAGCTTGACGGGACCCAGCCGGGCAGAGGCATTTCATCCTGGTCCCACTGGAGTAAGCCAGGAGCTGGGCTGGCCTGAGGGTTGGAGATTGGTGGGCCCAGTCCCTCCCCCCCATGTAATGTGGCTGCTTACGCCTGCCCAGTGTGTGCCTAGCCCCCCAGGCAGAGCTATTCACTTGAACTGGTGACTATGGGTCACACACCCTGTGCACAGGTGGAGATGGGGCAACAGGGTCCTTGGGGGGTGCCTGGTTTGCAGCCACCTTTGCTTTGCTGGTGGGGAGCAGGAACCGGGCCAGTTCAGTTTTGTGGTCTGGCCAGGACACCAGTCTCGGCTCTCGTCCCCAGTAGCTATGAGCTTTTTGAGCCTGTGCTGGGGAGGTCCCTCAGTGGAGGAGTTGGAGACACTTGGAGGAGGCAGTGGGATCTACAGAGACCCCTTTCACTCCTACTCCAAAGCAGAGCTGCTCAAAAAGGACACAGTGCTAGGGGCAAGCGCTGGAAGGAGGAATGACCATCCCCCCTTCTCCCTTTGGAGCAAGAGTTTCCAGGATCTCACCTTCTCTCCTTTCAGTCCTGTGGGCCCTGGGGTCCCTTTGTCACCTGGAACTCCCTATACAGAGAAACAGCAACTGAGGTGAGACAGGTACCCATAACACTCTGCTCACACATGCACACACCACAGGCCCTGCCATTCCACACACACACACATTCTCCGTGCAAAACTGACTGATGTCTCTGTTAACCCGTATCCTGCACCAATTTGCCGCATTCCCACCATGCTACTGACACTGTGTTCAGTTCCCCAGGGAGTCTCTGTGGTTGTAGCCAGCAACACAATGGCTAGTTCCCCACAAAAGGGCACCCCACTCAGCCCAAGGGCATCCAGCTCCCATACTCACAGGTTTGCCAGCTGGTCCCATCTTTCCAACATCTCCCTAGAAAGCAAAGCAGAGAGGAAAGGGGAGAGAAACAGTGACTACACAGAGCCAGCTCTGCAAAGAGCCCAGGGCCAAGAGGCTCACAGGTGCCCTGACTTTGGATCAGTGCATCCTTGGCCCAGCTCAGAACATTGTCAGAAAGCCGTGGATTTCCAATGCTAGGTATGGAAGGAAGGCCCAGCTGGCAGAATCCCAGCAGGAAGATGTGGCCAGTTTCTGCCCCCTTGGAGCTTCTACGGGGAGGAAAGGAGCAGGGCAGGGGGCCAAGGTTGGGACTCGAGAAATTTATGGGCAGCAATGAAGGAAACGTGATTTTTCCAAATGCAAAGAGCTCTGGGTGAGCTACTGAAGAAGGGCCAGGCAGGGTTTTCTGTAACTTGCTTGTTATCCAACCTCCCACTTCCAGCCCAAGGTTTAACCCTTCATGCTTAGAAACCTTCCACTCCAAGTGGGAACTGTAGGCAGAAGGATCAGGGCACTCACCTGTTCCCCCTTAGCTCCAGCCAGCCCAGGGGCCCCAGCTTTACCCTGCAAGAGAAGACAGTGCCTAAGTTACCCTTTCAGCAGGAGGGTCCCGATGATCCTGCCAGACGGGACTCAGGAAAGCCCCACCAGACAGTGAGCAGTGGAACCAGAGGTCCCTCGAATGGAGCTGGGGAGGGAGCAAGGGTTCATCCCACCAGTTGGTCTGTGGCAGCAGGAAGGGGAGAGGAGGGAGGAAAAAAGGGGCACCAGGTACCAGGAAAGGGCAAGGCTCTGGGTCTGGATCTAGGGCTGCATTTAGTTCCATCTTTGTAAGGGAGGGGCATGGCTACCGCATGCCTTTGTCCCGCTCAGGTAACTGGTCCATATAGCGAGCCGATAAATTTCCTACAGCTGCCTGCCAGGGAGCTTGCTCCTTTTGCCCAAGACCTGAGCACAGCTGGTCAGAGGACTCTGACCCCACTGGGAGCACAGCTGGGGGCTGGCTACACATGGACTGGAAGCCCAAGGGCTCAGATCAGGGGTTAGTTAGTGCAGGGAGGCAGAGGAAGGTAGATCTGGGCTATGAGGCTCCTCCTCCAGAGCTCTGTGGGCAGGGTGCCTTTGGTTGTTTGAATGCTGGGTCGGGTCCTTGGGTCAGTTCCCTCTCCCGTGGCAGGGGCCTGGCAGTATTCCGCTGCCCTTCTCCCACATTAGATGCTGGCAGCCTGCTTTGTCCCCCCAAAGGATGGGGAACCAGAGCCAACTGCCAGCCCCGCTCCAGCTGCCACGCCCCGCCTCCGCCACAGCCGCATCTCTGCCCCTCATTGGCTGCAGTCAGGCCAATGTGGGTACACCCACATGTCCCAGGGACTCTGCCTCACACAGCCTCTAGGCTGCCCGTCCTCGCACGCAAAACCAAGAGAGCAAGGCACATACTCACCGGCAGCCCGGGCAGCCCAATCCCTGGCTCCCCTTTGGGCCCTGCCTTCCCCGGGAGGTGGTCGGAGCTTTGCAGCATGGAGGCGAGTGCAACAGGATTGCATGACAGGCAAGGGGCACCCTAGAGAAGGAACCAAGCAGCACTGGGTCAGACAGGGGAATAGCTGTAGGCCAATCCACTCTGGGGGGCAGCGACCATCCACGGTGCCTGTGATCAGACCAAAGGGGGCCAGGGACAATAAGGATGAGCAGGAGGTTTGAGGGATGTAGGCACTCACCTTCTCTCCTTTTATTCCATTGATGCCAGGGTCTCCCTGAAAGAAACAGATACACACAGGGAGTCAGAGCCAGGATGCAAAGCCCAACACTTGCATTCAAAGCATTCTTCAGCCAACGTTCCCAGTGGGACACTGCGGGAGAGGATGCTGGTGTTGGAGGGCATGACAACAAACGGGAGGGTTGGTGTGTGCGTGCACTGCTGCCCTCTACTGGACAGCATACAAAGTGTTCAGCTGTGTGTGTCATAGGCCTTATAGTGCTAAAAAGATGAGGGCAAGTCTCCTGCTTATGTCTACACTACAAAAGTTAAGTCGACTTTAATAAGGTCGACTTAAAGTCGACAGCTATGTCTACACTTGTAAATTTAGGTCGACTTTAGCTAAGTTGACTTAACTAAGTCGACTTTAAGTTGACTTAGTTCAGTCCACTTAGCATGTCTACACCTAAATTTTAAGTCGACTTAGGGGGGACCTTACAAAGTCGACCTAGAGCGTCCACACTGGACGCCTCGGTCAACTTCTAGGGGCTAGGGGGACCTTGGGCAGGCCCACAGTGGCATGGGGGGCATAGGTCAGGGTGGGCAGCGCTCTGCCCTGCCCTTTGGGGGGGCATGCCAGGCTTTCCCTGTGCCACCCCCCTGGCAGGGAGGGCAGTGGGGGAGTCCTGGAGAGCCCTAAGTCGACTTTAAGTTGACTTAGGGCTACTCCAGGTCTATACTGGCTTAAGTCGACTTTAGAAAGTTGACTTAAGCCTAAAGTCGAATTAAAAGGAGGTTTAATAAAGTCGACTTTATTTTCCTTAAGTCGACTTAAGCAGCTTGCATAAGTCGACTTAAGGAAAGTGTAGTGTAGACGCAGAGTAAATTAAGTCGACTTAAGCAAGCTTAAATCGACTTAATTTACAAGTGTAGACGCACCCAACGTTATTAAAGTCGACTTAACAAAGTGGACTAAATTGACTTAGCTTTAAGTTGACTTTAAGTCGACTCAGTCCACTTTGTTAAATCGACTTAAGGATTTTCTTAAGTCGACTTAACGAAAAGTTAAGGTCAGATTGGCAGAGACCCTGGCGTGAAGGAGGGTCATCTTCCCCTACAGCATGGGGCACTGGAAACTTGCTGATCTGAACTAGAGTCAGTGGTGGATTCTCTGTCACTCAGTCTTTAAATCCTGATATGAGGCCTTCAGTAACCCGGCCAGAGGTTCCGGGTCTGTTACAGGTGTGGACGGGTGAGGTTCTGGCCTGCGACATGCAGGAGGTCAGACTGGATCATCATAAGGGTCCCTTCTGGCCTTAAAGTCGCTCAGCAGTAGTCACCACCCTAGGGGTCAGAACTCAGCTGGGCCGAGGGGCCCCAACCCTCGCCCGGCTGCTCTCCACATGCAGGCAGGGAATACTGTAACAGTGCAGCTAGAACCAAGGTGTCAATTCTCTGCTCCACCTACCCTGTCGCCTTTGGGTCCGGGGAGCCCTGCCTTGTCCTGAAGGGGGAAAAACAAACAGGTGACATAAACAGAAAGGCTCTGTGGCTGCACCAGTCTGAATCTGCCTTAGTGGTGTCAGTTTCGGGCTGGATCCCAAGACCTGGAGGCCTGCGAACAGGCAGGAAGGTTTCGGACCAATCCTGCCTCTAACCAAGCCCCAAGCACAACCTCATTGCTGCAACCCCCTTGCCAGCAAGAGCCAGGTCGGGGGAGGCAAAGTGTGAGGACTACCCATAGCACTAGGTGGCAGTGTAGGGCTGCACATTGAGGGCAGGGAGACAGATGTCCCGGATGATTTGGAGGCAGGCAAGATCTGGTGCAGGGGTCCCTGTTTTGCATGAGGCTGTGCTGTGGGCTCTCCTCTCCAGGGGGACAGCAACGCATTCAAACTCACTGAGAGTCCCACTTTCCCTGGCAGTCCAGGCTCTCCTTTGGGTCCTGGTTTTCCTGGGAGTCCGACAGCATTGAGCATCCCCTCAGGAATCGTGGGGCAAACTTCGCATGGATCCCCCTGCGGGAGAAAGGAGACAGTGAGACGTGGCACCCTCAGCGTCCATCCTGGGGAGCTGATGTTGGATCTGGGGTGGGGCAGGGGGCCAACTCTCCTACCACAACTGACTTAACTATGGGCCTGGCCCAAACCACCCTGAGCTTGGACCAGCACCAGGAAAGCCAATCAGGATACCTCAACAGCCCTGGGGTGGGGACTTACAGGCTGGAGCAGGAGCAGTTCCTGGCCAGAGGCTCCAGCTCTCAGGGACCTTCTCAGGGCAGCACCCGCTGCTCAGGGCTGGAGAACCCAGGCAGAGCTCAGAGAAACTGGCTCTTGAGTTTCCGGTCCTTGCTGCTACCTGGATCCACTTCACCTCCCCATGGAGAGGCCAAGAGAGGGGAAACAGCATAGCAGAAATTCTCTGGCTTCAGACAGCTGTGGGGCAGTCCCACCCTGGCCCCAGTAGCCTGCCTCTTCTGCCCCATGGTGCACAGAATGAAAGCCACCTCCCCCACCTGGTACACAGCACTCCCAGTACCAGCCCCTAGGGTGGTACCCACCTTGTTTCCCTTCAGGCCTGGGACCCCTGGCTTGCCCTGCAGGGACAGAGGGAAGATGCTGGTTACGTTAGGCTGAGCCACTGAGCTGACCCAGCTGACGGAAGGGCAGCAGCCATGCCAGACTCCTGGCCTGGATCCACCCAGCAGAGCTATTGGGTGGGCGTCACCAAAGTCTATCATGCAGCCAAGGGAACAGCCACAGGCGTAGCCATTTAGGAGAGGTGATGTGCAACATTTCTTATGCAGCTCTGCCTGTGGCCCCCGGCCTGGACCCACAGCTCCCTGCCATCCCAGCCTTGGGCTTTCCCCACTTCCCCCAGCAAGTGCCCCTCAATCCTCATCCACAGACTCCTAACATCCGAGCCCTGGCCCCACCACTCCCCACTCTGCCACCACCCCTCAGTCTTAAATGGCAGTACTTTGTTGTTTCAGCCCTGCCTTTCCCTCCTATGTGGGCTGCTTCCTCTCTGCACAGCTCTGCTGATGCCCCTCACTCCTCCGCTGCCCCACCCCAGGCCGTGAGCAGAGACATCCCCCCCATATGGATGCCGTGGGCTGGATTGAGTGTGCAGGACTTGGCAGGGTGGGGGTTTAGGAATGAATATCTGAACTTGAACCCAGCTCTCTGGAGGAGAGAGGCGAGGGTGGGAGCAACAAGGCTGCAGGACATCTCCAGTCATGTGTCTCCTGACCAGGGAAAGTGACAACTGGGGAGGCCTCTGCCCTGAGAGATGAGAACTCCCACTTGTCATCTGTATTCCCCCACCTGGTCCACACCCAGCCCTCCACCTCTCTGAGGCTGCTACTCACGGGCTTCCCGGTTGAGCCTCCTGGTCCAGGAGATCCTGCGTTACCCTGGAAACAGAGGCCAGAGGAAACAGACAAGCTGAGCACAGGATGGGTCTGATGCCAGGGAGCTTGGGGGACACAAGGTTTGTCTGATGGGCTGGATGGCAGGAGCGGGGGCCAAGAACAGGTAAAGAACTGGGCAGTGTGGTGGTGCGAGGCCCTGCCAATGCCCCTCAGTCCCACCCCCGTGTGCCACAGATCTGCCTCCATCTTGATCAAAGTGAACAACGAGCTCCTTACGTTGCAAAAATTGCCAAGTCCCTCACATGCCTTCTGGGATCGCCATGGCGATGTGCCCATTACAGCCTTGCCACAACCTGCCTGGCCTCAGACATGGGGCGGGGGAGCACCATCCAGTTCATCTGGGGACAGGCAGCAGCAACAGGCTGCAAAGTTCCCCAGGGAGGAGCCAGAATCCAGTAAATACTGGACCTCCGTGAGGCAAGAGGAGGGCACGCACTCGATCGGCTGCTGCCAAGCCATGGGGCTTGGGGAAAACAGGCAGCAAGGATGAGGGTTTAAACCAGAGATGGGTCCCTGAAACTGACTATTCAGGTTTGGAGACAGTCCAGTGTCTGGAGTCAGAGCTCATGCCCACATCAGACCTGAGCCCCTGAGCCTCAGCAGGTTAGGGCATTAGATGTGCCTGCACTTACTTTTTCTCCTTTAGGACCTGGGGGGCCACCGGGGTCACCCTGAAATTCACGAGAGAGAGATATGTTAGCATGCTTCCTCCCTGACGGGGCTGACACACAGGAGCGGCTGGGCGTCCATGCGGCCAGCGGAGCAACGCCCCTGCAAGACAGTGAGATGCACTCAGCTATAAAATCCCAGGGACTCAGCCGAACAGCAACAGACTGGCCTGTAGTTCTATGCCGCCCGTTGACCGATGGGGTTTCTGAGGCATGTCTGACTCCTCCGAGAGGCCGGGGCAGATGTGAATTGCAGACACGCCTGCCCAAGGAGGGAAGCCACTGCAAGTGGGGCGAGGTGGAGTTCAGGACAGCTGGGCAATGAGGAGAAGTAACGTAAGCAGATCCTTACGGCTTTCCCTGGAAGTCCAATCCCTGGAGGACCTGGTGACCCTGGTGAGCCTGGCTCCCCAGCCAGCCCCTCAGGTCCAACGAGCCCTGGATCGCCCTAAAATACAAACACAGCTGTGAGCCGGGCCTCTCTAACTGCAGAGCCTGGCATTCTCTGCGTTGCCTTCAGGTCACAACATCCCCCGTTCCCTGCACCCACAGCACGGTACCTTCTGTCCCTTGGGTCCCACCACACAGATCTCTCCAGGCCGACCCTATGCGGAGAAGGAAAGCGTGGTTAGAACACTGAACGCTCTTTGGAGACACTCTTTTTGTGCTGGGTTTGTGCAGCATCTGGCACAATGCAGCTGTGCTCCATGGGTGGGATTCTGAGGTAGTATCATGCTGCACCCCTAAATAATCACAATAACAGGCTCCTGAGAGTTTTCCTATAGGCACTGAGCAGTGCACAGCCCTTGGCACAGATCATACAACAGGCTGCTTCCCTTGTTCTTTCCAGCTGAAGAGAATAGGCTGGTCCATTTTCTGGGGCGCATCCATACTCTGTGGGTCCCAGAGAAATGACCTGAACTGATCCTCAAAGGAAGCAGCAGCAATCATATCCTCTCACATTTACACACACACCCCTGTCCTGAGGGACCTCAAAACCCTCTTCCATATAGCATAAGGCTCCCGCAGCCACTTGTGAAATGTGACTGCCTCTGGGGTGGGCGGCGGCAGCTGTTTGGCAGCACAGAGCAACAATGCTCAGTGATGTGGCACAGGAAGTGAAGATCACCTCCCCAAGCTTAGATGCCAGGGAACTGAAGGAGGTGGAACGTGCCTGTGAAGCTTGGAATTTGTCCACAATACCCCAAGTCTTACAAAAAGACCCCCCAATGGATCTTGACCGAACACAGGCACTTGGGGCTGCAGATTTATGGCTCCTCTGTGGGCGGCACAGTGCCCTCTCATGCCTGAACTCACCAATGACTCAGAGACCTATTAGAGCCACTGGGTGCGCAGAGCTCTGTGACATAGCTGGGTTGGGAGATTGTGGCCAGTTAGAACTGGGGGGCCTCATCCAGGACAGTTAGACCAACCCCACCACTCCTCTGAAGAGGAAACACCATGGAGACCATAGGAATCTGAATCTCTATCCAAGGCTAACAAGAAAGTGGGAAACCACAAGCAAGTTCCTGGCAAAGCACCAACATTTGCTGGATCTGGCAGCCCCAGAGCAGATTTGGTCAAAAGGGAGAGGGGAGACATGTTACAATGAACTTACGTCGCGCCCTGGGATCCCGGGATTCCCTTGTACTCCTCCGTCTCCCTTCTCGCCTTTCTGCCCCTTTGGAAGCAATCCAGAAAGCCCCACATCAGAGGAGAATTATGGTACCACTGCCCACCCAGCTGGTCTCCACTCCTAAACCTGGGAACTGTCTGTAACGCCACAAGCCCCTTCTCACCCACACTGGAAGACAGCCTCTGTGCCCCACAAAGCTCCTAGGAAGCACTTATAATGGGTCAAAGCATCCAATTCGCCATCCCTGTTCCCTTCCCCATGGTAGCCTCCAGCACCCTCCCCGCCCCTCTCTCCCAGTTTCAGACCTTGTTCTTCCCAACCCTGATCTCATGCATCCTGTGGGGGACTTTTTGCCTCTGGGGCTCCTCTCCCCAGCAGGAGGAGATGCCTTCCTGTGAAGTGGGAAGAACCCTCCACTGGAACCTCTCCCTCCTGGGCCTGCCACCTAAACGGGGGTTTTGCCCTGCGGACTGGGAGAGTTACCTTCTGTCCCTCAGCACCGGTAGCTCCTGCTAGTCCCTGTTTGCAATAAAATAGCGTGGTTAAAACGGTCTTTGCCTCCTCTGGGCCTTTGCCACCCAGCTTCGTGCAGGGCTCACTTTGCAGCAATTTACTCAACAATGTGCCCCCACAACACACAGAAAGTTTTCCTGGGACCTGCCACAAAATCTGGCTCTGAAACATTTTTCTTCCACAAGATAGACTTGGCCACCACAGAGCGTGATATCTGAGCGGCCTTCACGAGGATACTGAAGGATGTTAAGCCTTGGAAAGGCTGGGAGTCGAGGGGGAATCTCTCTTGCTGCAAAGAAATGAGGTCAGAAGGAACTGGGGGTCAGAGCCAGACCACTGGAGGAGATAATGCGGTGCCAACAGACACATCTGGGATCAGATCATGAGCTGGTATCAGTGGGAGCTGTGCTGGCTGGAACATGGTGGCTGGTCTTGGCTTATTGACTCCAGTGAGAGCAGCATTTGGTCCAGCATATTCCAGTTTCATTTCTAAGAACAGGGCCAGATCCTCAGCTGGCATAAACTGGTGTCACTCTATTGAAGCTTCACCCCTTTACACCAGCTGGTTCTACACTTCTAAACTAGGCCTATGGGCTCCACCCGAGACCCTTAGATATAGGTGGGCAATGGCCTTCGCCAAACGGTGCTGTGCCCCTGGAAAGGCCAAGCGGTGGGCGTCGATCTGCTGAAGCATGACAAAGAGGGGAAAACTCTGACCCTCTGTCACCAAGAGGCGGGGGTGGGGAGAGGACCAGAGGAGGGGATACTGGAGCAGATAGGGCAGGGGAGAGTTTAAGGGCCAAATTGCTTGGACGATCTCTACTCACCAGGTCCCCTTGCTCCCCCTTCTCTCCCTTCGGCCCCTCAGTGCACTTTAGAAAGAAAAGGAGCAAGGGGCAGGTTAGAGGGGGTGCCGTGAAGTGCCATGGGGCAGCCTCCCCTGGGGGACAGGCTGGAAAGGAGAGAAATGCCTCACCTGCAAGGGGCCATCAGGGGAACTCCGGATGCAGTCCACACCCTGCGGGAGGAAGGAAGGGAGACACCTCAGAGAAGGGAAGCTGGCAGGGTTGCTCAGGAGGGCACAAAAGGCAGAAATGGGCCCTGCATGGCCAGGAAGCCCCTTTGCCATCACCATGCGAATGGGGCCACGCTCCCATGCCAACGCACTCACGGGCCAAAGCCCACTCCCGCTGCAAGCCCCACTGGGCCGATGAAACGAGTGGTTGGGAGCTGGGCTTTCCCTCCCTTGCACTGGGAGAGACTGCCAATCTACGGAGCAGGGACCAAACCTCATGCTGCGCACTTCACCAGCCTCCTGGGCCGCCTCAGGGGATTAACAGGCAGGAAAACTAGCACTGATGGCCATAGGAATAAGGGCTGGGACTGCACAGGACAGAATCACCAAGGTCTGTGCCTGGTCAGCCAGCACGGTGGTATGGGAAGTGCCTGGCGTGGACATGACTCAGGAATTCATGGAGGGGATCCCCAGCATGCAGGCAGCCATCTCTCCAAACAGACAGGTGCCCATTGGCTGGGGTGGCTGCATCTCCTAGCACAAGGTACGCCAAAACCACTCACCCGCTCGCCTTTCTCCCCCTTCGAGCCATAAGTCCCAGGGAGTCCTCGTTCTCCTTTGCCCCCCTGCAGGAGAGAGGGGAAACCCCATGAAAGGCACCTGCTTTGCACAGGGTAATACACTCCCACCCATGCAAATGTGTCTGGACAACTATGTATGCACGGATGAACTCTCGCTGCAGCATGTATGGACACATACTCACATGCATACCTCTGTACGCTGATGCATTCACCCCCCACTGCAAGCAGGGTAGGCTGTGTTCATGCAAGAAGGGGATGCATGTGTGGGATGGAGCAGCTCCTTCACGAAGCTGGGCTCTGTCCGTCAGTCCAGATGAGGACAAACTTACCTTGGGGCCAGGGGGACCAAGCGTAACCTGTGCAAATGGAAATAGAACTCATAAGTGCCACTGAGTCAATCTACCCTGCTGAGGGGCAGGAGGAGAGGAAGAGGTCTGGGGGGAACCAAGGGAGGGATGGAAGAATAGGTACAAGCCCTGCATCTCTTTTAAATCATGAAGGCTGACTGTTCAGCCTGAGCTCTGGCTCCAATATCCCTGACCCTCAGGTGTCCCGCCACCCCTATGCCATGGCTCCCCCTGCCTGCACAGAGAAAGGCTGTAATATCTGCCTTAAGTCCCCTTTAGCCCCATATCAGACCCCAAGTCCACTGGACTCCTGCCACTGTGCTGCAAAGAGCAGGGTGGGGGTGGGGGCAGAGAAAGGGGATCAAGGAAAGACACACAACTGCTCTCAGTTTTGTTCATCATCCCCGTGTCCTCCATAAATTCCTCCAGACACATTACAGCGCCCACGCTGGCCTGCCAGGTGCCCCCTGAAGGCAGGCATGGAAGGCAAATCCCAAACAGCAACAAGCTCTGATGTGTTCTTCTTTCCCTCCCTCCACACGCCTCTCTGTGCCCCTGGACTGCTGCGGGAACCTTGCAAACATCTGGAAGCCCTCCAAGCTCTCCCCCAGCCATCCAGCTGTTTCCAGGGCATGTAGTCCAGAAAGGTGGGTGGATTCTTGGAGAAGACAAAGGAGCCCAGATGCTCCAGCCACCAGGGGCTAGGGCAGTGTTTCAGGGGCAGGAGCAGAGGGGAATTGTGCCATTTGTGCGTGGCAGGCAGTGCTGAGGAAAAATAAAATTCAATTTGGTTCTGGGGCTGCATCTTCCAAAGCGAAGCTGTGACTGTGCATGGGCCAGGAACCAATGGAGTGGGAGGAATCTTCACTGTGGGGGAAGATCAGTAACCCTCTTCGCCTGGGGCCTCCAGCCCCGCCCAGACTCTTGTGGGCCTGCCTGCAGCATGATGAATCAGGACGGGCCTTCTCCAGGTGCTGGGTCTGTAAAAAGCTCACCTCACTCTTTGGACAGTCCTTCCAGGGGCCTGTTCTCCTGCCGCAGCCCCGGAGATAAACCCCATTGGAAGCAAAGCTAGCCCTGCAAGTAGCAGCCTGGGGATGAGCATTTCCTTCCCCTGGACCCTCCCACCGCAGGCTGATGGGATTGGCTATGGTGCATGGGCTGGGAGAGATAGTCCTGTATGCTTTTCTCTGCTATGGAGACACAGCAGGCTTGGGTACCTTACGGAAGGAGCACACCTACTAATCCTGCTGGGTGCTGGGCATCTGGCCGCATGACTCTCACACTTTTCGAGGGCTCAGATGCAGCCCAGAACAGTGCTCTCAGTGGGTATTCACCCCATTGGTTCTCAGTGGTCAGAGCAGCTCAGCTCCGGCAAAGTTTGTGTTACTAGGCGCTCAGAATCCAGGGGCTTGCACATTGCCGTCCCACCAACCTCCAGAGTGGCTGACTACCACCAGAATCTCAGGGTTTCGGCTCTTCACCACACACAAGATCCCACGGCTGGCACTGGCACAGACCCGGTGCTCAAGGCCCGTTCTCCCCTCACTCATCGTTGGACAGCTCTAGTGGCTTCCACAGGGCAGGGCTATTACCCGCCTGGTGCAGATGGAGGCCTGAGGCACTGAGAGGCTAAGTGACACGCCCAAGGTCATACAAGAAATCCATGGCAGAGCAGGGAACTGAACTGGGTATCTTAAATCCCAGGCTGGTGCCCGGCACACTGGGCCATGATTACTTTCTCCAAAACTATAGCGTGAATGACAGCACAAGGGAGCGCGCACTATTCTTGTCCCCAAACACGGCCATGACACAGCTGCCATTGACTTGCTCCCACCCCGTCCCAGGCACCACCAGAAAGCGCTGAGACTTACATTTGCAGCCGGGGTTCCCTGGGGGCAGGGTGGGCACTGAAAGAGAAGGAGACGGCACAGGCAGTCAGGAAGCAGGAGAAAGCATTCCAAGCCACAATGGGAAATTTAACAAGAGGGGAGTTGAGGTGGCAACCTCAACCTGATTAGCAACTTAGGAAGGCATCCTTCTGCAAACACAGCCTCTTCCTAAGGGCTCACATCCCAACTGCTCTTCCGCACTTCACTGTGCCCTCCATGGCACCAGTGGGTCTAAAACCTTCCTGCCCTGGATTTGGCTGGAGGCTGACACCCTGACCGCTCCCCACTGGGCTGTTGTGGGTGACCAGCCCCCAGATCTGGGCCCCAATCCCACGAGAGGCTGAGCAAGTGCCATCAGTGGGACATGGCCCCTCTAGTCTGAGTCCTTTGCATGGCTAAGCAAAACTGCGGCTCCGCAAATCCCAGGAGTAACTCCCAGTTCATCTGCTGGGTGGCCCAAAAGGCAGAAATATGCAGGAGTTGGCTCTTGCCTGGCACGATGCCTACACTGCAAATCTCCAGGAAGCTGCTGCGTGGCCCACCCACTCCCACAGCCACCTCTTGGCTGCCTCATGGTACCTATCCAGGAGGTGCCCACTGCCTGCTCCTGCTAAAGATGGTGGAATTAACCAGTCTGTGTTTCCCATGCAGGGCTGACCCAGGAATGGGGCCCTGGTGCTTGAGGCATCACCCACATAGCAGTCAGCGCTGGGCAGGCCTCGAACTGGGTCTAGCCCATGGAGAGGCAGCTGATGGCATTCAGCACATAGCAGGGCACACCAAGCCAGCACAGTAGGACACCTGGATGGCAACTGCACGCCCCAAGCATTACAGGGCAGGATTTATCCATACTGTTCGGGGCTGCTCTGGGTAGGGCCTGTGAGGCTGCACCGCAATGTTGAGCTTTTCCTGCACCTCTTGTATCAGATCTGAGCAGCTTGCAGAATGGAAGGTTGGCTTTCCGGCCCCCTAACTCCCCCTCAACCCAGCTGGGGATCTGAGAGTCAAGCTGAGTTATTCCTGCCTCCTACACTGGGCCTGGCAACTCAGTGCCAACGTACCTACCCTTATGACTGTCAGATCTGACTATGCCACATGTGCACACATACCCACTCCTGCCAGTGTGACCGTGCCACACACATCCATTTATCTGCCCCTGCCAGTTGGGCAGGATCAGGTGTCTGTGTCTGCTTGCTTGTGCTGGTGTGACAGCACTGCGTACATTAACACTTCTTCCCGGGCACAAACCCCCCGCATGGCAGAAGCTTACACACCTCTAATTTCCTGAACCTGCACCCCTGCCCCACTGATGGGTCATTTTTTGAGGAGATGAGACAAAGATGAAGTGCCAGGATGCCCTGCGACAAGCACAGTTTGCAGCTCTCCTGCCCCCTCACCCTTTCCTCTAATGTGGTGCTGGGATCCCACCACCTGCTGCCAGCCAGGAGCAAGGGAGAATTCAGACATTTCTACTGCCACAGCATCCACCTCCTATCGCCTCTCCCAGTGAGGTTCTTGGAGATGCCAGCCCAAGTCTGACGGGGGAAGGATGTATGTGTGGGTTTGTGGCTCCCCACATGTTCCTTCAGCCAAACCAGTGGCTGCAAGAGGCTCCCACTGGGCTGGCCAGCTCTGCTGGGAAACAGCTGGTTATGAGCCAGGCAGACACTGGCATCAGAGGTCCCTGGTCACAAGTC
Source organism: Pelusios castaneus (assembly GCA_007922175.1). Classification (NCBI taxonomy): domain Eukaryota; kingdom Metazoa; phylum Chordata; order Testudines; family Pelomedusidae; genus Pelusios; species Pelusios castaneus. Next base: position 29,672,226 of record ML685764.1, read on the forward strand.
GCTCAGAGCCCCCGTTGCTGGGCCCAGGTGGAATCTCCTCACTTGGAAGGCTGGCCCTGGTGGACAGGCAGTGAGAACCGGTCAGGGTCAGAGCTCACAACAGACGTACCCTCCCACTGCGTCCTACAATTGGCTGGAGCATTGCACAGCCCTGAGAAGCCTCCACCTACCTCCTTGGCTGGCCTGCCCGGCTGGCTGCGTAGGTCTCTGTAGCTCTGCAGGAAGAAATCCAGAAAAGAGAGGTGTGAAAATAAAGCATAGAATCATAGAATAATAGGGTTGGAAGGGACCTCACGAGGTCATCTAGTCCAACCCTCTGCTAAAAAGCAGGACCACTCCCCCTAAATCACCCCAGCCAGGGTTTTGTCTAACCGAGCCTTAAAAATCTCCAAAGATGGAGATTCTACCACCTCCCTAGATAGCCCATTCCAATGCTTCACCACCCTCCTAGTGAGAAAGCTTTTCCTAATATCCAACCTTGACCTCCCCAGCTGTAATTTGAAACCATTGCTCCTTGTTCTGTCCTCTGTTACCCTCGAGAACAGCCTAGCTCCCTCATCTTTGGAGCAACCCTTCAAGTAGTTGACTGCCTGCTCCCCGTCTCTCCACCTTGGAGCACAATCATCCGGGGGGAACATGCAACGGTTCTAGCATTGGCCAACATGCATCTAACATAGGTGTACTGGCGCTGTTTCTTCACCAGCGTTCCCGAGGCCTAAGGTTTTGGAGTAACATGGCCTGGGTGGGGGCCTATTCCTTGGACCATGTCCTCCTCCCGCTCATGCCAAAGTGCCTTGAGGTGCTGTTATGCCTGATTTACACTGGCACAAGCGAGAGGAGAATGGCTCCCCTGCAATCAGCCCCAAGGACACCAGGCTGCGCTTCACTGTTACTAAGGCCCAGCTGAGAACATCAAGGGGCCTGGGTAGCTCTGGCCTAGGGCTCCCAGCCTCTGACTCCTGCAGGAGGAACAGTGAGACAAGGAATGGTGCTGGATCACTGGGGCAGGGTGCATTGACACCCAGAGATACCGGGCTCCCCCTCTTGCCTGACGTTTCAGAAGCATTTGCGAGTTCCAGCCAACGCTTGGGGGCTGCTGGCAGCCCTGGCGGCACAGAGACACAACTGGGATCTCTCCAAGAGAAACTTAGACTAAAGAAGGCCCCGAGTTCTGTGGGGTGAATCCAGACAGGCTGGATTTTGAGTCAGCCTGCAGCCATGACAATGATGAGGGATAAGGCCAGAGAGCAATGGAGCAAGATGCTTCCACCATCTCCTCCTGTCCAGAGCACACAGCGCCCTCCACTCCCTGGCCAAGGAATCAAGCCGGAGGAAATGAGCCCTAAGGTGCCGAGAAAAAGCCAGCAGGTGGCTGTGATCCAAACCCTCTAGCTAGGAGGAGCCTGGCTTGGCAGTGATGCAGTGCAGAGACACATTGCATGGCTGGCAACCTCGTGGCCAGCCTTGGGGCGCAAGATGCTCAGTGTGCATGAGTCTAGTGGTCTAATGGCCACTGAAAGTGTGACTAGCCAGGAGCTGGAAGGTGGCCAGGCTTTGAGTAGCTGCTTGGGTGCTGCAAAACAGGGTAGAGCTGAGCAAGACTTCACCTCAACCCACCCCAGTCCCCTGAACAACTCACCCAATGGCATCTCACCTTTTCTCCTTGATCTCCCTTCACGCTGATCTTCCCAGACACCCTTTCCTCCTCCTGGGGAGAGAGCAAAGCAACAGCTGCATTACAGAGCCTCATTCCTCCCACGCTTGCTGCCCCATCTGCGGGGAGACCAGGATGAAGCCCACGCCCTGGGCCCCCCCAAAGGGCAGCTGTGGTAATTTCTCAGTACCCCACCTGGCTCGAGAGCAAGATCGGACAAGTTGCCAGGCAACCCAATGGGCACGTGGCTCCTGGGAATGTGGAAGGGCGATGGGGCAGCTGGCTCCTTGCTCAGCTCTTAGAGGGAGATGCTAACAAACCCGGGCCTAGCCTGCTTCAGTCCAAGAATGGGACAGAGGCTCAGACTGTCACAGCGAGAGAGATGCTTCAGCAACGTCGGTTTGCTTTTGCGATCCAAAGCCCAGTCTTTGCAGTACCGACGCCCTGACCCGCCTTCCCTGCCTGGGGCAGAGGAGAATACCAGCACCATGCCCTCTAGCTCGACCCTATAAAACCATCCCTTCAGAAGGCGGCCTTGCCAGGCAATGGCATCCCTGGAAATGGATGCCAGACAACAGCAACCATGGGAAACAGGGCCATGCGGGGGGCAGTGCCGGGTGGGTTGGTGCATTATTTCATTTGCACCTTTGTACCAAGAGTGCCGGCCATCATCAAAGCCATCAAGCGCCTCTTTTCCTCCCCTCATTCTGGGCTTTTTCCCCTGAATTCAGCCCTCAATGCGGCTGGATGGAGAAGGCCGGGCCAGAAACTTGGACAGGCCTTCGCATGGGCAGACTGGTTCCCTGTTTGTCTGTCTCTTTCCACCAGCTCCGCAGGAAATGACCACGGCCCAGAACATGCCGTTCAGCAGGAACAAACTCTCTACTTGTCCGCAGAGGGACTTCCCCACCCCCTTCCTTTCCATCGCTCCCTTCCCGGCTTCCGCCACCGCTCTCTCTGCCAGCAGTTACGCTGTGCCACCTGGGGGCGCTGCACTGCCTGCCTCCCCCCTACCCCCCCCCCCCCCCCCCCCCCCCCCCCCCCCCCCTGAACCCCACACCCCCCCCTCACGCCCCCGCTGGTAATGCTTCTGGCGGGTGGAAAATGTGACGTGGGGTTTTCAGGGGCTGAATCAATGCAGCTGTGTTCTGCTCAACTGGAGCACAGGCTTCGAACCAGGAGACCGCAACGGCTGGGAAGCGTCAAAGAGGCCCTGCCGTGGGGGGAGACTGCTGTGAAGCGATAGGGACGGGGGTGGCTGAAATTTACTGCCCAGGCAGTTTGTGTTTTGACACACGCAGCAGCAGGATAAGACGGGCTCGCACTCTTGAGCCTTCTTTGGGGTTCAAGGGCTTCCTGGATGGCTGGTCACCTCCCCCTCTGAAGGTGCAGCATGCCCCACACCTGAACCGGCCAGTCACTCAGTCAGTCCTTTCCCCCAGCTCCATTTCTGCTTCACACCCAAATGTCCCGGGGTCAGACATTCAGACCCTATACCCAGATCTCCCTTCCCTCCCACCCCCCACACCTCCCAAGCTCTGGAGCCTCGGTGCCATTCTGTCCCCTGCCGGTGGAGCAGGGCCACATACAGAGGCCAGTCCTGCTCCAGAGCAGGGGCTGCACTTGAAGCCTTCTCGAGGTCCTATCCAGCCCTGTGTTTTGAGGAGCCCACTCCAGCCGGGGCCAGCGACCCGCCAGGCGGTCTTCAGTCTCACGCCATAGAGCCTGGTGCTATAAGGCTCACAGTTCCTAGGTTTGACTCTTGTTGCCAGCGACCCCCCCAGGGCATGGTGCTCTGCGCAGGACGGAGGTGGCTCTAGCTGACTGACACTCACTGCTCTGTCCGTCCAGGAGTCTCCCCAGGTCCAGCCTCACCCGTTTGCCCCTCCTCTTCCTTGACACACGCCCATCACTCCGCAGCTCAGCCTCCTGCCGTTCCTTCAGGTGCTGGAGGGTCAAACCCACTTCCGGCTGCCTCAGGCGCTTTGACTGGGATGCCAGTGTCAAAATGCAGCCAGTAGGATACCTTGGTCCTTCCTCCCGCCCTGGGAGCAGAAGCCACATGCAATGCTGGGCGCCGTCCCAGCTGCAGGGAGCAGCAGAGGCAGCTTGAAGCTGGGGGGCCAGGCCCCTAGTACAGTGATGGACAGGCTTGGGTGCCAGAGATGGGTTTAACAGCTACTGAATGCATGGGCTTGAGCTCCTCCCCTGGTGTAAATCAGCACAGCTCCAGGGACCCCAGAAATCTACACAGCTTTGCACCAGTTGGGGATTTGGTCTACTAGACTTTCAGCCTTGCAGGGGTCATGGTGTAGGAGCAGATCCATGTGTCCTGCTTCCAGTGTGGCTTAGCACCCTCTGGTTCAAAACCAAGTGGCCCTGCCCCCGTCCCACTGCGCACAGGAGAGAGCTGGCTCCTGCAGCACATGGACGCGCTAGGTCATCTCCTGCTGTCGGACATTTTAACCCTTCACCTCTGCTCTATTGCCTGGCTCTTTGCGCTCCAAGGAATTTGCAGCATGATGCTGGTTTCTCTAGCAGCGAGTTCAGAGCAGGGGTGTCAGGTGCCAGGGTCACAGGTTCGAGCAGGGTGAGTTTCCCCTGCTGCACGGCTCCTGGACCCCTCGTGTCTGCCTAGCAGTTCAGCTGTGGCTTGCAAGCAGCCCTGGAGGGAGCAAAACCTCCAGCACTAACCCCTGGCTCCCTGAACCATCCAGACGCCAAGCAGGACACAGTCCTAACTGCTGTGATCCAGTGCTGATCCGGATTCTGGGAGGAACTAGGAGGGGAACCTGGCCTGCTCCTTCCTTCCCAAGGCGAGGCAGGGGCGGGGCAGGTGCGTTGCATTCGGATCCAGGCAGACAAGCAGCAGAGGTCAAGTCCGTTGCCACTGACGTGTGTTGAGCACAGATCTCACGCTCCACCAAGGACGTGGCTGGGCCTGCGAGCTGGTGCCCCCGCATATCGCCCTGTCTACCAGTGCAGCCTTACTGATGGCAACCAGCAGACCTGCATTGTTTCACTGAGGCTTTTTACTTGCACCCTGCTGGCTTTCTCCATCTGTGCCTGCTGTGCGAGCGATGGGAGAGTTCGCTGGCAGCTCTGCTCCGGGTGATTAGGGGTAGGCTGGGAAATGCGGGATAATGGACCAGACAGCGTTACGAGCCAGGATTGATTGGTTAGGAGCATTACTGTAGTTTGTGGGGAGTTGGCAAAGGGAGGAAGAGAAAATCCAAGATATTCACAGAAAGAAAGAAATGGATGCTCCGGTTCAGGGGTAACTGACCATGCCCCCCCATACCCAGTATATCTCACTCGGCAAACCCTGCTTGTTCCCCTGAAGCTTCTGCATCTGCCCTCCACCCCTGCACATCCCTACTTGGGATGCTTAGCCCAGTGCCCCACGTCTCCTGCAAGTAGAAGCTGGTTTGACCAGGCCACAAGAGGCCTGTTGATTCACCTCACCCACACTGGTTCCTTAGTCTCACTCTCTCTCTCCACCCCTGGTTACTTCACATGCCTCATGCAGCTATATCAGCCCACCCCATCAGCTCCTCCAGCACCAATCATTTTCCTGGCTCTTCTCTAGACTCCTGGCAGTTGGCCAAGATCTGGTGTCCAGAAATTAATGCAATATTCCAGGTAGTGGCACCCTAGAGAAAGGCACAATTACCTCCCAGCTACCTGATTGCACTGGCCATAGACTGACTTATAGACTCTATGGTCAGTGGGGACCAATATGATCATCTAGTCTGACCTCCTGCACAACACAGGCCACAGAACCTCCCTCCACCCACTCCTGCAATAAACCTCTAAGCTATGGCACAGTCCTGGTCTAGTTGGCTGCCAGCTCCCAGCACCCTGGCTTCTTAGCTTCCTGCCCCGCAGTGGGCATCAGGCACTCTGGCACATGGACCTGCCCTCACTAGGAGGTCCCTCCTGGGCAATGGCCCTGGTCTCTCACCTGAGTCTCCTCCAGGCAGAAACAGCGGGTGTACACCTTGCCATCCGTCCGCGGGGTGATCTCAATCAGGTCATTGCTCTGGGCGCCCTCTGCCTGCCGCCGGGTTTTGGGGGCTTCAGGGAGGCACTGCTCGAAGGGAAGCGGAGGCTGGTTACACTCTGGGAGCTAAGCCTGATGCCATCCCCCAGACCATCACAGCTGCCAAAGCTCCAGTGTGGGGCAGCCAGGCCCCAGCGCTGGGCTCAGTTCCATGAAACAGGGTGGATCCCAGGCCCTGGCTAGCGCCAGACAAACAGCTCCATGCAGATCATGGTCCAGCTAGACTGACAGCCGATGTCCGGCCAATGGACACTTCAAAAGGCAAGAGTAAACCTCCTCCCATGCTGCATCTTTTGTGGTAATTCCTTCCATGGGCACCTCGGTCCCCAGCCAGCTATCAGCCTTTCCCCGGAGTAGGGGGTCTGCAGCCCTCCTGGGGTTTTGCCCTTCTTGGGTCACTGAGGATGGAGGCGGTGTCCGATCCATGGCATTTACTAAACTATTTGCTGCCTTTGTAAATGTCAGCAGTGCCCCAGAGGTTGGCTTGCTGAGAGGGATATTCTCCAGGGGCTGGCCTTGCTGTGTGTGGCCAGAGTCAGGCTGCAGAACAGCACAGCAAATTCCCAAGATCTAGTCTGTGTGTTCTGGGGAAGGTCCCTGCTCAGCTCAGACCACCTGTGGCCAGGAGCAAGACTGGGACTGGCAGGCAAGTGTGCAGTCTCCATGGATCAACTGGGTGGAGATGGACATCCATGGGGCTGGCCTCCCTGCAGGGCCGGTCCAAGGGTTTTGGCACTCTAGGCAAACTATGACTTTGACGCCTCTTCCCCACCATGTTATAAGACATAACATATTAATATACTTTTTTAAATAGAGAAAAAATGCACTTCCATCTAATTTGGGGCCCCTTAAATCCTGGCACCCTAAGCAACCGCCTAGTTCACCTATATGGTTGGGCCGGCCCTGCCTCTCTGACAACCTCATCATTTCTAGGGTAGAAAGATGGGCTTGGGCAAGTGTTGCGGGAGACTGGGTCAGCCCTGAGGGACCTTAGGCAAATCGCTGCGTTTCTCTGGGCCTCAGTTCCCACCTGTACAATGGGGAGAATCCCTGACCCGCAAGGGTAATGTGAGGAGAGAACCCAACAAAGGAGTGTGCAATGCTCAGACACATGGCAACAGGGGCCAGCTACACACCTGGAGGACTAGCGCATGGGTTCCACAAGCCCCCCTGGGTGGGGAGAGAGACTCGCTGTTTCCAGGAGCTGCTGGATGGGAGGGCAGCTAACGCCCCCCACCGTCACCATGGAGAGTGCACATAGAACTCACCCCGCTGGCCGAGATCTCGCAGCAGCCTTCCTGCATCGCCATCTCTGGGTCGCAGTAGATGTGAGCCTGCTGGATGTCAAACTGCAGTGGGGGACACAGATGGGAGGACACAATCAGATCCACAAAGGGGCCTCTCGACCCTCCCGGTAGGGGCAGACATTAGCATAGCATCTGGCCCCCGGTCAGCTCTCAGCACCTCCCTCCCACCCCTTGCTGTCGGAGGCAGCCTCTGCCCCGGGCTCTGCAGTGAACAGGCGAGGTCCAGTGAGCCAGAAACTGACAACCGCACCCAGTGAGTGCATGAAAAGGCTAGGGGTGGCAGCTCACCGGGACCGGTGTGCCGTGGACAGAGTCCAGGCCGAGGAAGGTGTTGCCTTCTCTTGCCACGCCCTGACGGGGCTCCAGGGGCTTGGAGGAGATGTAGCTGCAGTCAATGTGGATGGAGACCACCTGGCTCTGCACGCTTAGGGCCATCTTGTGCCACTTCTGGTCAAAGAGGGAGGAAACCCCTTTGCCGGTGAAGAGGCTGCTGATGTACTCCTTTTCCTGGCCCTTGGCCTGGAACTCCAGGCTCTTCTCTTTGCTGTTGATCCCCAGGGAGAGCTAGGCACAAAGGAAACGCTCTCACTTAGGCCACTTTCTGCGGAGAGCAAGGAAGGAGACAGACAGGCAGGCAGACAGGCATGGGGACTGGGCCAAGCGAACGCCAGCGGCTGTGACTTCCAGGGAGAGATGGATCCTGCACAGAGTGTGGGCTGGAGGTGCTCCCTGACTATTGGGTTTGGAAAGACTCCTCCTGGAAGGGCAAAACTCAATGCAGCTACCGCAGCCCTCACATCCACCCCATCAGCCTGGGGCAATAAGGGCAGGGTCTCCCTCCCGCCCTCCGGTCTTCTGGCACTGGCAGCCTCTTGGAAGCCCCCATGGATCCATTGGAGGACAACAGCAGCAGCAACAGGAGGCAGCCACACATGCCAGAGGGGGAGCGCGTCCCACCCTCAGGAACATTAGCACAGCGTGAGTGTTGCACCCAGGCATGGGTGCTATAGCTTCATCCCCCAGCAGCAAAGCACTAGTCTCTTTGATCTGTAGCTGCCATGCCTGTGCTGGGCTGCTCAGGGATCGTTTGTTCCTGGGGGGCATAGCAGCCTGGGCGTAGGAAAGCATGGCAGCAGGTGAGAAAAGGGAGAGAGATGGGAGATCCAGAGAAGACGGGAAGGGAACAATGCAGGCAGAGGTACCTGGGGGTAGCCCTGCCGGTCAGTGACCTGGAAAAGGTACCAGTTCTCCTTGCTGGTCTGTTTCTTCAGGAGCAAAGTGATCACCAGGGTGAACTCATCAGGCAAGCCATGGGGGAAGACCTGTCTGGGAGGGCAGAGGGAGAAAGGAGGGAAAGGGACATAAGAGGAGATAGAGGTGTGGCTCCAGAGGCCCCAGGAAATCAGTGAGACCCGTGAATAATGTGCTCATGTGTGTGTGAGGAGCCGTGAGAGGCTGGGTCGGAATGCAAGACCTTGCCACAGGCATCTGTGTGTGCATCCATGGATGTGGCTCTCCATAAGTGGGACAGACATGCATCTGTTGTTCCCCCATGATGGTCCCTGGGGTTGGGGGGCACCTTGCTACCCCTATTCTTGGCACGAGAGTGCCTTGTTCATACCTGCCGGGGGCAGCTCCTCGACAATCCCGGCCACAGGCAGGTCAAGTACTCTAGCCCAGTACAGCACCTGGCACCCTTAGGGCTGAGGCAGCAACACCCTACCCCATCTTTCCCCAGAGCCAGCTCCGCACCGTGCACTGAAAGTGATGCCACCCTGCCAGGCAGCTGTGTGTGGGGGGGAGTGGATCTTTGCACTCCCTGTGAGGGAAGCCTTGTGCCTGCTGTTTACAACTGCGTGGGCAGACGGTCTCCTCAGACACTCTCCTCCACCAGGCATGCAGCGGCCTAGGGTGTCTGGGGCCACAGAGCTGGATGAAGTGCAAACAGAAGAGCTCAGACCCAAACAGGAACTGCCTGTGTGCTGGGATGTGAGGAGTGGGAGCTCCTTGCGTCTCCAGCAGAGAAACGCCAGGGCTCTGTGCCACACAGGAGGTGCCAGCACTCACGAAACAGGAGATCAATGAGAGATGAACAGAAGGAGAAAGGGCTCATGATGGCAGGCCACACATGGTGTGGAAGGTCTGTCTGTCCTCGAAGCCTAGAGCCAATAATGTCTAATATGTGTCAGACCACACAATGATGTCCAATGTGCTGACACACTGCAGAGAGACAACCCCCTACACACACATCCAAATATCTCCTAACACACACATGCAAACAAACACACTCACCCTCAACATCTCGTGACACTCCCCCAAACACACACACTCCCACACCCCCAGGGCCTCGAGATGAATTCTAAGGAGGTGACCAAAGCTGAGGAAGCCATTCATGCTCAGGCTGGCTGATAAATGAATTCTCTCTCTTGCCCATGGATTCTTTCCCTGACGAAGAAGCTGGTCACATCCCATTTTCCACTCCCCTTGATCCAACTCCAAGAAAAACAACAGAAAAATGACCCAGAAGTTCTCTCTCTTCTAAGTAAAGAAAAACTAAAGCTAAAAAGAGCAGAGGCTCAACGTCCCAACCCTCTTCCTCTTTCCCTGCAGCAGCTGCCACCACCTGGTGCTCTGAGCCGGTCTGAGTGAGATCAGACAGGACGGGTGTGTTTGGAGTTCCACAGGCCAGATTAATGGGATGCTGCTTACAGTCCCAGCTGTGAATAGCACAGCATTGCCTGGGAGTGAGTCACTCATTTACAAAGGGGATTGTCCGCCCAGGTTACTCTTTATAAGACAACAGTGTTTCCATGCTGCCCAGATCCTGGCTGGTGCCAAGAGATCAAGGTCCCCGTACAGTCCCTTTCTAAATAGGCAAGGCCAACAACGGGAGTATCTTCACCCCCATCTGACAGATCAGGATCTGAGCCACAGAAAGATGGAGGAACTTGCCCAGGGTCATGGAGCGAATTAGTGGCAGTGCTAGAACTTGGCCCCTGATCTCCAAAATCCCAGTCCAGCCCTTTCACCATGGTGCCCTCTCTTGGAGCGCCCCTGCACCACTCTTTTCTGCAACCTGGTGCCTGCTTCACCCAACATTTTTCCCTTTACTCCTCCTCCGACACCAGCACCAAGATGCAACCAGCTCTGCTGGGCGGCTGGGAAAGGCAGATGGTCGTCACACATGTTTATAAAAGTGCCCATCGCCTCTGGCCTCCTTCTCAGTCACTAAAATCAATTTAACAACATCCAGAGCAGAGCAAGCCCCCTGGAGCCAGAAAGAACTCCTCAGCAATGCCAGTTTGGGGTGAGAAATAGGGAGGCCAGAGAGGTGAGAAACAACACCCTGAATGCAGCCCAAGCCAGGGAGGAGCCCACCCCATTCAGGCCCCTTAGAGAGGCAGGTACAAGGGTCTAGGCTGCCTTGTGAGACCAACCTCACTTCCGCCATCCAGTCTGCTGCAGGAATTGAGTGCAGGGCCACAGATCACAGCCCCACTCCCATGTGGGGGGAGAAAGCAGCAGGCGCTGTCCGCTGTAAATGGAGCCAAGGCATGAAACCAGCCAGCTGAGAACAGAGGGCACACGGCCACTTATTTTGCTGCCATGGCATGGACTGAATTCCACCCTTGACCAGTCATGGGGGGGCCGAGAGAGGAGACTCACCATGCTTGCCCTGGCAGAGTCGAGGATTCCTTTAGAACCAACAGGAGGGGTGTGGAGGGATGCCCTCAGCTAACCCACATGGCATTAGGGGAGCTGTGCTCCTGGAAGTGCCACTTTTGGAGATGAAAAGCCGAAGCCCTGAGTGCCACGAGGCTCCTTGTTTGTTTTGTGGCCACTAAACATCTCATAGCATTTGGCAAAGAGGGGTGGAGGGGTAGCACCAGAGACCCAGCTGCTCCCTTTCGCCTTCTGAAGTTCCCCTCCGGTTTCAGTTTAGGTGAGAGGATTCTTCACCGGTCGTCCTAAACTGCTACTGCGTTCCACTCCAGAGCAGGCTGCCTTTTGATGGTGGGTGACACAGTCCCTGTAGGCAGATTACAGAGAGCACAGCAAGAGATTGAGGAGAGGAGGCCTACCAGGTGCTAACCCTCTCCAGATGGTTTCCTTGCCAGTCCCTGTTCAGCTGGGTACAAAAGCCTGAGGTGAAGGCAGGTACTTCCCGCTCAAGGAGTGAGACACGTTAACATTTCTGGCGTGGCACAATCTCTCCTCAGGCATCAATTAACTGGTCTGCTCCCACCTTTGCATGGAGACAAACTCCAGGTTGCCTGGCCTGGTTCCTCATTTGCTTTCCCACTGCATACCTGGTCCATGACTCAGCCCAGACAACGAGCACCAACAGGAGGGGCCGGCAGTTCACCCTGCCATAAAGATGATCCCAACACCAGCCCACCTGTCTGAAACAGCCACTGAGGACCAGGCGCAACTGCCGGCTGCAATCACTTTAGCAGCCAGCTAAAGACATCAGTGGAAAAAGAGAGAGGAGGAGGGGAAAACCCACAGGACTGAAAACAGCCCCTGAAAGAGATGACGTTCCTGCTTTATGAGCCAATCACCCACCAGCAGCTCAGTCAGTGAGTGTGAGCTCCACACCTCTGCCTTCCACATGGCATCAGCCTCCAGACTAAGTCTGCCTAAGTGCAGCACCACACATCCATTTGTAGGAAGGCAACCCGCACCTGAAAAAGGAAAGCCCTCCCAGCCTGCTCTATGGACTTAGTCCACACCATAGAAAGTCCATACTTTCTGCCTTCCCAGGGCTCAGAGATAAACATCCACTCCAGCCTTCTCCACAGGCTGGGCAGCGTCTAGTGCTCCTCCCTCAGGATCGCTTCAGCCCACACCCTAGATCCTCTCTCTCCAGAAACCTCTCCTGCATCCATTACATCCAAGCAAAGTAACAAGCAGAATCTACTTAACCCTTTCGCTGGAGAGCGAGTGAGCGGGGCTTCATTAAACATTCTGAAATATTTGCTTTGGATGCCGCTCTTACCAGCAGGATGTAGGCAGCTCTTGGCTGCCTTTCTGCCAGTGTCTACTTGGGAGTGGGATTAACCCTTTGTACAGACAGAGGCTATGCCAGGGCTGGGAGGAAGCTAGGCTGGGTCCAGCCAGGACACCAGAGCTCTCCTCTGGGAGGGAACAGATGGTTACTGGCATCAAAAGGAAAAAGTCTCCCTGAGACATCAGCAATTGCCCATCGACTTTCCTTGTGGACTTCTTTATAACACTAGGATGGAAGTGTAGAAGAGAAAGCGGCAGCAATCACTGGACATGACTAAGTGACTCACCCACGGTCACACAAGTTGTCAGTGGCAGAGCCAGGAATTCAACCTGAGTCCCCAGCTGGGGCTCTACCGACTGGGCCATCTTTCCTCAGAGTACGGTACCCCTCCAATCTGGGTCTGCCCATACTGGGAGCTGGCATTTGCTAGAGGTGGGGCCGTGGACAGGAGGGGCAGCTGGATTTGGGAGCTGTTTGTACCACAAGCTGCCCTTTGGGGCACTTGGCCTCACCACCTGCTTTCCCCTCTGCTCCTAAGGTGACTGGTAGTTGCAAAGAAACATAGTCACTCCTGACTCGCCCCATGCACACCAGCACCGTACACACAGCAGAGGCCAAGGCAGGGCAGGAAGAAGCAACTGTTAGGTTGCTAAGTCAGGCAATGGAGGCCCAGTTGCATGGGTAGTCACTGAGAAGACAGCTTTGCCCGTCCTGTCTGGAGCTATCCACTGGGCAGCTGATGCTGCAGCCCTGATTCTTAAACTCGCACTGAATCCATTCCCGGCGCTGTACACATTTACATGGGCCGTGGGGGAGCCATCTTGAGAAGGAGAGAACATAGGAAAGCAGCCCGGGTTGCACAGGATGATGGGAAAGGGCCTGGTGGGGCCATGTCCAAGCGGCCAGCCCCTGATGAAAAGAACAGCCTGGCTAATCACCACTAAGCATTTCAATCCACTCGTCTAGACCCATCCAGCAGCTTGCCAAGTTTGGGACTGAAAACACACGCACGGAGCGGCTATTGCATAAGACCCTGGCCAGCGTCCCAGCTGAATTGCTTCACCACATGATTTACTTTCGAGGATTAATGTCCTTGCCGCACTCAGGCTGCCACTGGGACACCCACGCACCCCCTGGCTGGAAGCCTCCAACCCGCCCACCTCTGCAGAACCTCTGCCTGGTGAGCAGCCAAACCTGCTGTGCCACTCCAGCCTGGTGTGCGCAACGAGCGTGGCTGCCAGCCGATCTGTAGCTCCCACGCTGGAGACACCCCACTGAGCCCCAGGAGGGTCCGGGCTTAGCTGTGTGACCTGAACCTTGCCCGCCCACCTTGCCCTGTCTCCCCATAGACACTGGTTTCTATAATGCAGAGCCAGGCTTTAAAACAGCATCAAGCATCAAATGCCACAGGAGGACACCTGCTGCCAGGGTGGGGGGAGCTCCTTGAAAGAGACCTAGGGGAGGTCAAAGGCAGGATCCTCATGGGTAGGGGTTGCCGTTCCCCTCTCTGGATTGGGATCGGGCATCTACCCTGAGCTGAGAGCAGCAGAAGGAGCTGCGAGAGTCACAGGGCAGAGGGGCTCCATGTTTGACCATCAGGAAATGCAGTCGGAGAAGGTGAAAAGCCCAGGAGATAGGAAGGAAGGGGGGTGATTTGGGTTTTGGAAGGCACACAGCCTAACCTCTCTAACAGGAGCCCCTGGCACAGGATGTGCAGCATGTTATCCTTACAGGCTGCTCAGAACTCGCCTTGCACCCGCCGGAGGCCTTGAGGACTAGATTTCCCCTCCCCTCACAAACATTCCCCTCTCACCCAGGCCCTGCCTGCTGCAGCCACATATTTCAGCTCTGAAGTCACCATAAAAGCAGCGGCTCAGTGCCAGGCAGGGTCCCTTCCCTGCTCAGTGTTAATGTAAAAGACACCAGGACAGGCTTCTAAGAGCAGAGGATTTTCCTGGTGTCCTTGGTGAGAATTTCCCCTGGTCCTTGTGCTATTCACCGCTCTGTTGCAGTCCTCCACCCCAGAGACAGCTGCAAGATCTGAAAACCACAAGGTGCCATGCAATGCCTCCGGCATGAGCTGAGGATATAGGAGCTGTTATTATTGCAGAATAAGCAGCTGCCCACTCAACATGGGGGGTGGCTGATTTGTGAGCAGTGCTGTGAAAGGTCCCAGCCCAGCTTCCTTTGCCAAACATTTGTGGAGAGTAGAGCGCAGTGTGGTGCCTGACCCTTTGTACCTGCAGGGAGAGTGGCTGCTGAGGGAAGCAATTTGTGAGGGCTAATGAGCCTGACCTTGTCCCTTGTAATAAAGTGACTAGAAGCAATCTCAGCCTCTGCATCTCTCTGGCCTCACAAACCCTAGCATCACTTTCTTCTCTCTGAGGTTTGTGTCTTAGAGTGTCTTAGAGTGAGAGGGGCAGGAAGCTGGGAAACCCTGATTAAAAAATTACTCTACAGCAGTATTCTAAAGCACTAGAGCCGCGTCCATCCCAGAGCAAGGCCCTGCCCAAATAGCAAGGATGGTGGAGTGGCCGTGTGAGCCGAATAAGGCCGTGTCAGAGTTCTCCCAACACAGCAGTATTCTACAGCGACGGAGCCACCGCATTGGATAACACTCTGTGTCCATAATAATACTGCTTCCAAAAGGGTAGCCATGAGAGTCCAGTTCAACAAAACAAACAAATGCCACAGGACTCCTTGTTCATAATAATACTGCAGTGCTCTATATTAACAGCTCAAATACAAAGGGGTAACACCTGGTAACCCCAAAACATATACTGCTGCCTGATAGATTCAGGATTCTAACACTGCAGAGCAACATATCTGTGACACTGGGTCAGGAAAAGCCAAGCCACTTTACAAATTGTGTCCCAAATCTGACCTTTAGAGACGGATTATATAGGGAAATACAGTGGTCAGGAGGGTGTGTCGTTACAAACAGACTAGAGCAGTGGTTTTCAAACTTAGGGGCAGGACCCAGTACTGGGTTGCAGCCCCTCAGGCACTGGGTCACGGTGCCCTCTGCTGCTGCCACGAAAAGACAGGACTGCATTGCTCAAAGATGTCATTGTTGGGTCGCGGGCATAAATTATTTTTTTCAACTGGGTCCCAAGGAAAAAAGTTTATAAACAAAAGCGTTTACATATATCTGGTTAAGAGGTTAGCAATGTAGATAACTGCTGGCATCGTGATTAGGAACGTTTAGGAACATATTAACGTTTAGCTGGAACTTTGATTGTAACAAAATACTGTTGTTTTTATTTCTCCCGGAAGTTGAAGTAATTAAATAGCTGTGAATGGTTGCAAATGGCCAGTTACCTCCGGCTAAGGTAACTAATTACCAGTGTGCTCAGGACATGGGAGATGATATGTCAGAACCACAAGAACTCACCTGTTAAGTGTTCAAGGAGGTACCTGCTGTCAAGAAGCTATGGGTCACCCTGCAGGATCATAGAAGGCTCTTGTGAACTGATCCTTCTTATCTCAAAGCTGTCCAAGCTTGTCAGGGAACGCTTGGGTCCCAAGGCTGGGATCTCAGCAGCATCCTGGAATCCCCCTGCTACTTCTCATGGGAGAATTTGAATAAACTCTGCCCATGGACTATTCAGTCTTAAGTTCTCTGGACTGGATTTCTAACAAAGCTGATGATTCTTAGGTAACTTCAGAGACTTTGCAATTTAAGGACTTTGTGACTCAGTTCTTATCTCTACTTTGAAACTGGCCTAAGAGATTTATTTTCACCTAATCAAACCAGCTACTTCATCAGGGGCTCATTCACCTGCTCATCCACCAATGTGATATATGCCATCATGTGCCAGCAATGCCCCTTTGCCTTATACATTAGACAAGCAGAACTGTTTCTGCACAAAAGAATAAATAGATGCACATCTGACATCAGAAATGGCAACATTCAAAAACCAACAGGCATAGGTGGTCTTTTAAATTTCCCACCTGCTGGTGCACATTCTGCATGTGCGCCAGCCAGGGCAGAAGCCAGAGCAGCAGGTAGGTAGTTGGGGGGAGGGCGGGTTAGGGAGGGCCCAGGGAGCTGGGCGGGTGTTTGGTGGGGGGGCCCAGGCGGGGCTGAAGCCAGAGCGTCCCGTGGCGTCCAGGAAGCCCAACGGATGGGGGCCGGAAAGCAGACTATGGGCCTGGCTGCATCCCACAGCAGGGACCAGGGAGTCCAGCAGGGGCCGGGGAGAGTGAGACCTGGGGAAGCTTGGTGGTGCCCCACAGCAGGGACCAGGGAGTCCAGCAGGGGCTGGGGAGTGCGGGGACTGAGGGAGCCTGGCGGCATCCCATGGTGAAGGTCAGGGCTGCTGGTGGTGTCCCGTGGCTGGGGTCGGGAGGGAGAATGAGGGGGCCTGGCAGGGGATCGGGGAGCCCAGCAGTGGGTCTGGCGGGGCTCTACGAGGCCGGTGGGGGGACCGGAGGGCTCAACGAGGCCAACAGGGGAGCTGTAGCCCTGGTGAGGGGCAGGGGTCTGGTGCGGCCCTGGTGAGGGGGGCCAAAATTCAAGAATGGGCCCCCCATGTGGTGTGGCGGCCCCATCCTTGACTTCTGCCCCGGGCCCCTGAATTGTTAAGACCGCCCCTGCCAATAGGGGAACACTTCAATCTCCTTGATCAGATTGTTACCATTCTTAAACAGGCTAATTCTAAAATCAAAGCTTCAAAGAGAAAGCACAGAGTTAGAATTCATATGCAAATTTGATACCATCAACTTGGGTCTGAATAGAGACAGGAATTGGCTTTCTTATTACAGTTTTTTAAAGTGCCACAGGACTCCTCCTTAGTTTTTCATTACAAACAGTGATTCTCACCTCTCTCAACCTCACCACTTTCTGATATATTGTTCCACCCTGTTTGAATCTATACAACTTGTTTGATTTGCTGAAGTAGTCTGACCTGATGCAGTGTTATGTAATCACAGGATTTATCTTCCCTCCCATACTGTAAATTTTTTCCATTTTATAGCATCTGACGAAGTGGGACTTTACCCACAAAATCCCATCTCATGAGAAAAATAAATTTGTTAGTCTTTAAAAGTGCCCTGGACTCCTTGCTTATTTTCATCTCTGTGTGTACACTGACCTTTTAACCTGTATTCCCTTTCCTTTTTAAAAATAAATATTTGTTTAATTAATAAGCATTAGCTTTGAGCATGTATTTGGGTAAGACCTAAACTATTTAGTGACCTGTTCAGTAATGTGTCCGATCCTTTGGGATTGATAGAATTTTTTTTACATATGATGAAGGATTTTCAGCAATCCTCATCATGTTTGACTTGGCTGTCTGGGTATGAGCCAAAGGGCTGGATAGTTCTAAGGACTAAAGTGTTTTTGTCTACTGAATGACCAGTGAGGTGATCAAATGCTGTTCATTGCTGGCTTGGTCTAGCGTATGGAAGAAGAACTACCAGGGTTTAGGGCTTTGCCTGGCCATTCTTTGCCATTTGCCCTGTTTAAAGTATCACAGCACGGCTCCCCTGGAGGCCAACGTCACAGCAACTCTTACCAATACTACAGCAGAGCAATGCTCTAAAATACTACAACAGCTGTAGGACTGCCGGAGTGTGGCCCACGACTGCCAGAAAACACTGCCCTTTGTAGCAGGCGCTAGGGTTGGCCTGTGGGAGTTGGTTTTCCAGTAAGGCTGGGACAAAGGAGACCAGAAACAGATTGATAAAAGGGTCCAAATTCACCTCCAGGGAAAACTACACATCTCAGCCACTGGGGAGAGAGGAATGAAGTCCGGTGACATCATCAGGCTCTGTTTCTCCTGCCCCTGCTCAATCAGCAGTGCAGCCCCAGCTGGTCTCCAGTCCAAACAAGACAGCTCATTGGCCCCACGGAACAACACGTAGCCCATAGAAGTCCTCTCTCCATCAACACTGCAATCCCAGCTGCTCATACACGAGAGGGAGCAGGCTCAGGAGCACACAGCAGGAGTGAGTAGAAGGATGGTCTCGCCTAGGACCCAGAAGATCTAGGTTTGAGTCCCAGCTTTCTGCATCTCCACTTCCCCGTCTGTAAAATGGGGGTAAGTAACAATGCTGCCCTCTTGTGCTTGGTCCCTTCAGGGCAGGGCTGTTTGGTACTATGAATATGAATCAACAGTGTAACACTGTTGCAAAAAAAAGCAAACACCATTCTTGGATGTATTAACAGGAGTATTGTGAGTAAAACACGAGAAGTAATTCTTCCGCTCTACTCTGCCTTGTTTAGGCCTCAACTGGAGTATTGTGTCCAGTTCTGGGCGCCTTATTTCAGGAAAGATGTGGACAATCTAGAGAAAGTCCAGAGAAGAGCAACACAAATGATAAAAGGTCTGGAACACTTAACTTATGACAGAAGATTGAAAGAGCTGGGTTTGTTTAGTCTGGAAAGAGGAGACTGAGAGGGGACATGATAACAGTTTTGAAGTACCTAAAAGATTGTCACGAGGAGAAGTGAGAAAAATTGTTCTCCTTAACCGCCAATGATAGGCCAGGAAGCAATGGGCTTAAATTATGGCAAGGGATGTTTAGTTTGGACATTAGGAAAAAATCCCTAACCGTCAGGGTGATTAACCACTGGAATGAGTTGCCTAGGCAGGTTGTGGAATCTCCATCACTGGAAGTTTTTAAGAGCGGGTTAGACAAGCATCTGTCAGGGCTGGTTTAAGAAGGTACCTGCTCCTGCCATGAATGCAGGGGACTGGACTCGATGACCTCTCATGGTCCCTTCCAGTTTCTATGACTCTATGTGTCTGAACAGCACCTTGCATGAAAGAGCCACAATCTCAGCTGGGGCTTCCAGCCATTTCCTGTCAATTGGCAGAATCACCTCTGGATCTCTGACAGCCCACATGCAGCCTTCGGTGGGGAAGGAACTGGTCCTCCCCATACCTTACCAGTTAACTCTTCACCACCCAACCGTAACTGCAGCCAGCAGACTGATGGGGTACTTACTGCGTTGGTTGGACCAGGGGTGTGCCGCCCAGCCGCAGGATCAGGGGCCCTTTGGGATTGCGGATTTTCTTTACAGATGAGGTCTTCAGAAGTGCAAAGCGTTTAATGAGATTAAAACCTGCAGCAGAGCGAGGGGAGGGAGATACAGGTGAGAGGTGGGCTGCAAAGCCCCTGGCCTGTGGCAGGAACGAGGGTGCGGCAGAGCCAGGAAGGCAGCTGGTTGCAGATGAAGGCCGGAAGGCTAGGGCACCGTGGCGCTCTCACCCACTCACTCACCCGTTAAGTTCACATGTTTGTCACTGATCTGGTCTAGCTTCAGCCCTTCCTGCTGTAACTGGGGGCAGCGCTCCCCTGAAAGAGAGACCACCATCAGCGACAACGTGCAGGGTGGCACTCACAATGCCAGCAAGCTGCAAAAGAAAGCCCGGTTCCTCAGGGAGAGGCAACAGGGAAGGTGACTTGGTCTGGGAGTCGGGGCAGGTCAGTGGGGCTGGCAACAGGTTATGAAACCCCACCCGCTTCGAGGGTGTCAGACCAGTTTTTCACCTGGAGATCCAATATTGTCACCACTGGGCAGCCTGCATAAAACCAGTCTGGAGGGGCCCTGCACAGCTCAGAGTGGACAGCTGCCACAGCCCAGCTGCAGTCATCTTGGTGATACCAGCAGAGATGTTCAGGACCGAGTCCCCCACAGACTGCCCCTATTCCAGCAGAAGTCCAGTTTGCTCAGGGGGGAGGCGCACCAGCAGGGCAGTGTGGGGGGAAACTCTGCACCCTAACGTGGGCCTGCCCCTGTTTCATTGATAAAACCAGAAGCCTCAAATTTCCAGGCCTCTTCCTCATTGGCACTTTTTGCTGGCATGTTTTGAATGGGTTCATTGCACTGGTTTATTGCCTCAGATTTTCCCCCTTGCTCTGCCATGCTGGGAAAGTGATTAAGTTGCTCAGGCTCAGCAGATTTCCCTCCCCCCCTCCTGAATTGTGCCTCCCCCACATCTTCCCACAACAGAAATAGCCTCTCCACTTTGAATCCAGCAGGGCCGCTGGCATCTGGGGACAGATCATATTTACCTCCGCCAATCACGCTGGTGTCTGACAGAGAGGGCCAAGATTATTCCCACCCCCACCTCACTTAAACTATTGGAACAATCCTGTGCCAGAGGGTTTTGTTTGTTTTTACATGCTCAGCCTGGCGGGCTAGAGTGGATTTCTCACAAAAAATCCAGCGAAGGACAGACACTGGCTTCCCTAGAAATCCCTTCGCCTTGGGGTTGCCCCCCACCCACACAACTCCTGCTCTCAGAGTTGATGTGCTATCCTACTTGCACCATGACAGACCACATGGGTGCCTGAAAAAAGCCACATGTTGTGGGTCTGCAACAGGGAGAACACACCCTCCCAGTGCCATGGCCACTTGAGAGGAGACAGCTGCTAATCAGGTGAGCTGGTGGTGTTCCCGGCTTGGAGGACCAGAGCCGCTGGCTAAGGGCAGCCAGCATCACAGGGCCCATTGCGAAGTACTTTTAAATGGGTTCACTCTGCTCCTGGAAATAATTCCCTAGACTGAATCTCTCCCAGCTCACCCCTTTCTGGCCCTGGGAGACTCTTGGCATCAAGAACCCAGAGAAGGCTCTCAGCTGCGTGATGGGATTTTGACGTCCTCCAAACATCAGATTCCTTTGAGACTGGTGGGCTAATTACACCCCCGACCCACCTTCCTCTGTTCCTGGATGTCACTATCTGCCTGGGCTATCTCTCCAAAAGCCCTCCCTCTTCTGCTACCTGGCCAGGATCAGAGGGAAGTGGGAGGATGGAGAGGAACGAAGGCAGCCACAACAGGAGAGTCGTCTGCTGTTTACAGTGTCCCTGCCAACTCCCGGAAAAAACAAGCTCCAAGTCAGGGAGATGGAATGTGATCCCTGCCTGGCTGCAGGCTGGATCGGAGGCGGGAGCCCAGATAGCCAGAGGCGGGATAGCAGACATGGCGTGGAGGGTTCTTCTGCCACTCCCCAGGGGTTTGTGAGGGTCTACATCCCTTCAGCCACCAAGCCAGTGCCTGGAGGGAGGTGAGGTGTGCTAGGGGACCCCTTCTGATGGGCGGCGACCATCTTCCCTCAATGGCTTGGAAGTGCTCCACAGGGCAATGAGTCCAACAGGAGAGTCTCTGGGGCAGAGCAGAGCTGGGGGTGGAGCTTCTCGCAGAGACCAAGCAGGGCAGGGAGGGAGTCCATAATGAACCAGGAGCAACTCCTGCAGGGACCAAGAGAGGGGTCAGACCTGCGGTGCAGAAATAGACAGAGCCAGTGTTGAGTCTCTGTTACACGACAGCCCCCCATGGAGCTGCTCTGGCTTTAAAGGGGGTGGGAAGAGCCCCCTTACAGCCCATCTGGGAAGGAGTCTCCCTGGACAGGCAGAGCTGGCTGGCATCAGGACTCCATCCCTGCAGTCAGCATTGGCAACCCGGCATGTGTGTTGCCAACCGGGCATTAGGATTCTTTACTTCGCATGGCCCATGGGGATCTCGGGGAAGCAGAGTGTACATCAGCATCACCCAAGGACTGGTCCATTTCTCACTGGGGGACAGGCAGATCCAGGAATACAGGAACAGAGAGACGACTTAGGAGCATCTTTCTACTTGGCTCTGTTCTTGAGTCATAAGAAGATAAGAACAGCCACACTGGCTCAGACCAATGGTCCATCTAGCCCAGCATCTGTCTTCCAACAGGGGCCTATGCCAGGTGCATCAGAGGGAATGAACAGAACAGGGAATCACCAAGTGGTCCCTCCTGTCGGCCAATTCCCAGCCTCTGGCAAACAGCAATCCCTGCCTATCCTGGCTCATAGCCATTGATGGACCAATCCTCCATGAAATTATCTAGTTCTTTTTTTGAATCCCATTTTAGTCTTTGCCTTCACAATACCCTCTAGCAAGGAGTTCCACGGGTTGACGCTGCAGGTGTGAAGAAATACTTACTTTTGTTTGTTTTAAACCAGCCTCCCATTAATTTGATTTGGTGACCCCCTAGTTTTGTGTTATGAGAAGGAGTAAATAACACTTCCTTATCTACTTTCTCCACACTAGTCATGATTTTATAGACCTCTATCATATCCCCCTCAGTCATCTCTCTTTTCTAAACTGGAAAACCCAAGTTTTATTAACCTCTCTTCATATGGAAACTATTCCCTACCCATAATCATTTTTACTGCCCTTTTCTGTACCTTTTCCAATTCCAATCTATTTTTTATTGAGAAGGAGGTGAGCAGATCTGCACACAGCATTTGAGATGTGGACATACCATGGATTTATAAAGAGGCAATATGATACTTTTTATCATATTATGTATCTCTTTCCTAATGAGTGCCGAGATTTTGATAGCTTTTTTGACTGCCACTGCACAACGAGCGGATCGGATGTTTTCAGAGAACTAGCCACAAGGACTCCAAATCTCTTTCTTGAGTTTCGTGTCGCATGCAGGGACAGAGTAACTGAAAAGTGGAGCCAGTGGGAGATGGAGAAAAGGAACAGGAGAGGATGAGACAAGAGAAGGCCGAGGGGAAGAGATGCCTGGAGCAGGGAGGTCTCTAACCAGACAGGCCTGAAGGATCCAGAGCTGTGGGGCTCACAGGCCCCCCGCCAACAGAGACTGGATAAACATCTCAATTCTCCTCGCAAGCCCAGCCTAGCTACTGTGAGGCTCTGCTGCCTTTCAAGCCCTGGTTCTGCTGGAAGCATTTCCCACATCTCCAGCCAACTCCAGGCACATTCAAATAACCAACCCTGGATGATGCCATGCCACAGCCCCCATCGGAACGCCTGTCATAGAGCATGCTGGGGAAGAGCTGAGCAGAAGCCAGGAGGGGCAGAACTAGAAGAAGAAAAAAGGAAAACTGCCGGCTGGGATGAAAGACTCCGAGCAAGCTGGAGCCAAACTGGGCTTTGCCCGAAGCCACGATATAGAGAACCGGCTTCTCCGCAGCCGCCTGCAGATCCCTCAGCGCTGTGGAAAGAAACTCACATGAACCTCAGGGAAAACAGCAAAGGTACCAGAAGATTATTCCCCAGAAGTTGATTTTGAATTTGTAACCACATACACGCTTGAGGCAGCATGGCCCAGTGGTTAGGCCAGTGAGCTAGTGCTCGGACACCAGGAGTCTATCTAGCTCAGTCACTAAGCTGCAGCGTGGCCTTTGGAAGGTTACTTCCCGTTTCTGTGCCTCGGTTCCCTATCTGTCCTGTTTAGAGAAAGAAAACTCTGAGGTAGGACCTGTCTCTCAGCATGTGTACGTACAGCACCTGGCGCGATAGGGCCTTGGTTTTGGTGGGCCTGTAGCTGCTACCATACTGTATATAATACACTGTCCAGTCAGGGAATGGAAACACTAGCATGCAGCCCTTGGACTGGATCTTCAGAGGAGCTCTGTAACGGTCTGGGCCATTTAGATGCTTCTGGGTTGTTCTGCAAATCTGGCTGCCCTGGCCCGGTCAAGCCACACCGACACAGCCCAGATTTCAGTGAACAATTTCTCACCAACGGCCCACAGACCAGGCGTTATTTGCAAAAGTTGTTCAACAAATGAATTGGCAACAACTACAGCAGCCCACAGGCAGCTAGCGAACAGAGAAAGAAAATACACGGGCCAGACCCTTTGATCTGTTAAATGCTGTTCCCATGTACAGTGTAGATTGCTCACTACCAAGCAAGTCTTAAGGGGCTGGAATCCCATCAAAGGATTCAACTCACAGCACGCTCCACATGAGCAGAGGTGAAGTTTGCCTTCCCTGCCCAAGATGGAAGATCTTCACTGAACGTCCCTGCAATGTCGTTTTGTAGAAGAAAAGCTTAGGATGAGATGATCTGAAACAGCTGCCCGTGTTTCTGCACTCATGAGGCCAGTGGTTAAAGTATAATTTGATGGGCCCTGGAACCCCCCTAATCTCCAGGCCCCTTCCTGTATTGTCTGGGCCCCCTTCATGCATGTGCAGGCCCCAGCCCAGGTAGGCATTTGCAACCACTTCTCAGTACCACATGCATCGGTTATCGCTCCATAAAAATATTTATAATTTTATATGTCGTTTATGTTTATAGCAAACACTGAATAACACAGTAAGTATTGTAATTAACAATGGTGGGACATAGGACCTGCCAACAGCCAGGGCAGGGCGGAACATGTGTTCCATCGGATTTTTCTATTTTTAGGGGCCCCGAAACTGTGGCCCCTCAAATTTGTGGGCCCCAGAACTGCGTTCTGGTGCGTTCCCCCTTACTTTAACTCCTGCATGAGGCACTGACAGGACGAATAAAGGAGAGAATCCGGGCCGGGAAAAGGGGCCTGGGAGACAGACTATACACCGAAGGGAGGCGTGATTGTTGCGTGTGGCAGTGAGTCACAGGTTCCTTCAGGCAGGCTTTGCCCATTACTTGTAGTTCCAAGCGAGTGTTTGTTCTGTGACAGGTGCCCTTCTGCTGAGCAGTAGTGGGTGTCAGGGCCCTCCTGGCTGACTTCTCCAAGGAGGAGATATGGAGTCGAGTAACTTGCTGCTGCAAGCAAGCACCTCCTCCCAGCTGGGTTCCTTTTGCTGGGCCAGGTCCTTTACAATGCAGCTAGTTTAACAGCAGGCTGCCCTGCCTGGTCTGAGCTCGGGGTGGCTGTATTGCAATCCTATCTCCCAGATCCCAGCTTGCCGGCCACTTGGCCTTCCCAGCTAGCGTCTGAGCTTACTCCCATGAATCTCAGCCTGGCTGGCCAGGTGCAGAGCCCGCGACTGGAGCAAGCGTTTGAATCACTTTGGCACATTCAGGCTTACTTGCATGCGCACAGCACACACCTGGCTTGGCACATGCACACTGGAAGCTGGAGCCTGACAGAGAAGCGTGGCATGGCAGAAGGAGCCCAGCAAATCTGAAGCTCAGTTCCCCATGGGGGGCCAACAGCTCTCTCCGCAGCCTGGGCCGAGTTACTTCTCTGCACAGTGATGGCATCGACCCCTTTCGCCCCCCAGGGCATGCCAAGACCAACTCGGTTAATATCCACTGAGCGCTTCACAGGCAGTAAATTCTGGGCTCGTCCCTGGGGTTCCCCTGCATTTCCCAGGGATCTCCCTTTGATCCCAAGCCTGAGACCTGCAGTAAGAGAACACAGCAGGAGCCCATCCGCATGCACCCCCTGGGGAGCAGCCAGGGGCCATACATGATGACCTAATGAGCCTAGGATCCGAGCTCTGCACGTGCTCGTGGGCTGCCGGGGTCCAGCTGGCATGGACACCACTAACAGCAAGAGGGATCCGCTCCAAGCGGAGGCCCCGTTGGTGACCTCAGTGCAGACAGCAGCTCCACCCAGCCTGGCAACAAACTCCCCAGCCCATGTTGCCAGTGAAGATTTACGCAGTCCCCCAAGGGTCTCTGGGAAAGCAGGGGCCCTTGGTCAACTTCCAAGCATCACGCGCTGCAAGATTGCTTGGCTCGGCAGCCTGCCCAGCTCTGACTCCCTGAGGCATCCTGTCAGCAGAGCCAGCTTCACAGTGAGCGGGGCTCCAGCTTAGGGAAGGGGAAGGAGCAATGAGGGCAGTGGGAGCCCTGTTGGGGTCTGTGGCTGCATCCTCTGCCTAGCCAAGACTTGGGCCAGGTCAGCAGTTTATGGGATGCTTGGCTGAGCCGCCCCAATCCACAGGTGCTGGAGGAAGAAGGAATTGAAGCAGGGTGGCTCCGGCACGTTAACCCACAGGCCTCCACAGCTACAATGCAGCTAAAACATCTCTCCAAATGACTGATTCCAAGACTCCCGTGGAGCTGGCTTGGCCCCCTTCTTTCTCCCATGAATGCAGATCTCCTGCCTTGCTGATTCAAAGGCAAATAGCTGGAGCAGACAGGACCCACCGTGTAAAGACCCAGGGCTTGAATCTCCATGTCCTGTGTCTCTTCACCAGCCTTCCGATCTGGTGGTGAACGACACTCTGCACCGGGGCTAATGGCAGCACCGGGGCAGGCCCCGGAGAAAAAGTCTAGATAGGGCATGAAGACTGGGGTGGGGATGGGGAGGAAACTAGGAGCCAGGACTCCTGGATTTCACATGCAGCGTGGCCACTGGTTCTCAGAGAGTACCGGACCAAGCTGCTGCCCTGCTCTGTGCCTCACTTTCCCCAGCTATACATCAGGGATAATGCCATTCAGCAGTGTGAATGGGATGGGAGGTTATATTCGTTAACACTTGTAAAGCGCTTTGGGGCCCATTGAGGTGAGGGGCCCCATAGGGTCAAGCTGTCCTGATGCCAAAGGGCTGCGCAATCCCCAGCCCCCGTCCCCTCCCCTCCGAGACAGAAAGACAGGGAAGGAAAGAGCTACACGGGCACTCAACCATAGCTCCCAGCAGGGGAAAGGATTTTCTAGTGGTCCAGCCCCAGAGGAGCCTTTGAACTACAGATGAGAAACCAGCCCCAGGGGGACCACATGCCCTAGGACTCACACAAGGGGTCGGCTGCACCTCAGAGACAAGTTCTGCCGCTGAGGTAGCAGGACGAGAAAGGTGCCCGTTCTAGGTCACAGTGCAGACATGATGAGCCCCAGCTGCCCCTCCTCAGTAACCCGCTACAACCATCGCCTCTCAGGAGCACCCGCAACTCCCAGGGGCCACACGCCGACCCTGTGAGAACTCACCAGGGGCCTGGCACGCAACCTCGCGCCTTGAGAGACGGCCCAGCCAACCCACAGTGCTGGAAAGCATCACAGGTCTGCACAGAGATCGTCTGTGCATGGGGAAGGCGGAGGGTTGGAGGGTGCGGGCAGCGGAGTGCAGATGGCAAACCTCAGTATGGACAGATTTAGTGGGTGAGTGGCACTTTGTTACTGAAAAGCAACGAGCTTGTCCGAGCTACAGCTAATCCTCCCACCCCTGAAACACACACACTGTTGCCCACTGCAGCACACAGGACCTAGGACTTGAACCCATCACCCGCAGCACATGCAGAGACCTGACCTCTCCCTTCCCCACATAAGGCTCTGCCAGTGCTCTTCTTTCCTGCCCCACAGCCCCCTGCTAGCCCAGCCCTGAGCTCCCCACTCATGGCCAGCCAGTGCCCTGCATCCCAGCCCCATAACTACCATTTCCTGAGCACAGCTCTCTTACCTGCTTGTAATGCAAGAAGCGTCCCTTCTGTACAGGTGCCAAGGAGGCCAGCCAGACAGAGAGCAGAGGCCCAGGCTCCCCACATGGTGCCCCAAGTGGATCAGGGGCCAGCACTGCCAGCTCTGGAAGTGAAAGATGGCAGTCATAAGTAATATGCCCCCTGCAGACGGGTGCAATCCCCTCATTCGCGCCCATGAGCTTGGCCCTGCTGTCCCAGCTAGGACTCATTATGGTCCATGGCAGTGGGCATGCAGGGGCGGGAACTTAAAAGACATGCTACTTGGCCCACACATGGTCTGTAGAACAGGCACTGTGGGGAATACATTGTGGCCACAGGCATCACACACAGGAGGGCTCCCTTGCTAACAGAACCAGTGAAGCAAGGCCCACTCTTAGTATGGCTGTGTCCAAACTGAATCCCAGATCTGGCTCCAGGATTTGCTGCCTGGCCCCAGCCAGCCAGGCAATGAAGGGAATAGGCAGAGATGTCTGTGCCCCCAGGACACGTCCAGGGGTTAAAGTAAGGGAAAACGCACTGGAACACAGTTTCGGGGCCCCCAAATTTGAGGGTCCAGAGTTCCAGGGCCCCTAAAAATAGAAAAATCTGGCGGAACACATGTTCCGCCCTGCCCTGGCTGCTGGCAGGCCCTACACCCCACTGTTGTTAATCACAACACTTATTGTGTTATGCAGTGTTTGCTAGTGTGTGACAATAATTGCTATAGACATAAACGTCATATAAAATTATAAATATTTTTATGGAGCGATAACCAATGCATGTGGTACTGAGAAGTGGTTGCAAATGCCTACCTGGGGCTCGCACATGCATGAAGGGGGCCCAGACAATACGGGAAGGGGGCCCGGAGATTAGGAGGGTTCCAGGGTCTGTCAAATTATACTTTAACCACTGGACACGTCGGCATCAGAACCTGCTCTTTCACTAAGCCCACCTTGGGCTGGAAACACCTGGGTGTGCATCACATCCTGGGTGCTGGGTGTGTCTAATTTCTTTGGCACGTGGTATACAAATGGCTGCCCCAAAGAGCAGACAACAGACAACAGATGGCTATAGAGAGACTGTGGTACAAGACAAGACACTCTTGAAGACAAAACAGACTCAGCATGGGAGAAGGGGTAAAACACATGGGCAGAGCAATCAATGTGAAGGCAGGAAACATCACATCCAATGCCACAATTAGGGAGCAAGTAGTTTAGCTGGGGGTGGAGAACAGCTATATGGAAAGGGAAGGGAAGCAGGGCAGGGCAAGGCTCAAGGGAGAGGTGACAAGCGTGGAATGAAGGTCTGGTGAAGAGATGATGAGGGTGGCATGAATGAATGCATCTTACTGCATTTACCATGGGAAAAGGCAATGTGCAGTGCAAGGAATTCAGTCCCCTTTTGCCACAACTGATGCACCAAAGCAATCCTCACGAGTGCATGCATGTTCTGAACACATGTTGTTAACACAATCGCTCCACTAGCCCCATGACTGTCCTGAGCCCCCACAAAACCACTCCAGGAGCATGGCAAGGAAAGGTGAAACCTCAAAGGCCCCAAACTCAGAGAAATCTTCGGAGATTATGTGTTTCTCAGAGCGCCATGATCTGGAAGCCTCATCAGACTTAGCTAAACCCAGGCCATTTTTTAAGTTAATTTTTTTTAGCAGGCAGGCACTAAATAAATCCAGCTAGATGTTTTACATCCCCCCAGTGAAACCGAGCACAGAAACAGCCCTCTGAAACCACTGACCATCTGGGCGGGATTTTGCTTTTTGCTGGAGTTTTCGGGGGCTGTTTTTAACTCCACAAACTGTTGCATTGGATTCAGTCCCTCGCTTGCTTTGGCCATAAGGCCTTATTCAAGGCTAAAACTTTCCTCATAATAAGAAACTGATGCCTGAGAAGGGATTTTTGTTGTTGTTTCTCAACCTCTCCAAGTGGAAAAGGAAATGCTATTTTGCTGGCCATTTTCCTGCAGCGAACACCTAAAAGAGCACGATGGACACTTAACGTTTTTCAAACTAAAAAAAATAAAGGGGAGCAAAGGGAGGAGCAACATTACTGCCAATTTTGGGGTTAACCTCCTAGCTTGCTCCCAGGAACTTCAAGTCTGATTCTGACTGCTGAAATCATGGAAGAGCCCTGTCGGCGGCCGCATTTCAAAAATGAAAATCTGATGGCTCATGTATTAAACTTCATCCTGGCTGGAATTTTTCTCCCCAGCTGGACCAATGGGGCGGGGGGGAGGGGGGGGTGAAACCTGCTTGTGTTATTCCCTGAAGGCCGATTTTGAACCCCTCACCTTTTGAGAGGGTTCCACCAGGGGGCAGAGCGCTGAGAAACAGAACCCATCCAGTCAATAACCCTAAGCCACATAGTGGCATTAAACCTTGATTGACGTGGACGGTAAAGAAGAGACATTGCAGCTTTCTGCTCCAGCCTACTAACCCGAAATAAATAGGAACTTGCCCGATAAAACATGTCATAACATCCTTTACTCACCCCATGCAGTGGCAGGGGGCAGGGAGAGGGAGCACTAAATCATCTCCTTTGACCTCCTGTCTAGTACAGGTCACCAACCTCGCCCAGCACCCGCTGCTAACTTTGAAAGATCTCCCTGTTCCCAGAACAATGTTGCTTGACCGGCAGGCAAAACCTAACCTCTGCAGAGCAGCTGACTCGCTGTGGTCCCCGCAGTAGCCTGTAACCAGGTGTCCCAGTGTGTAATCACTAGGTATGCCTGTGCCGGTTGGGAAAGAGAGCCACTGGATCGCGGAGCGAGGGCCACGCGCACAGAGCCGCGAGCGAGTGAGGGGTCAGAGGCCAGCTTACCTGCTGCCGAGCAGAGGAGGCGTTGGACCTACTGGCAGGCCAGCCTGGGCAGTTTGGGGAATGAGGGATTAGGAAGGTCCCTGGTGGGACAGGCAGCAAGAGGGGGAGAGCGCGGCAGCTGGACACGCCGACGGGCCCACACAGTCGCTCCTGGCAGCCCTTAGCGCCGACGTCTCTGCTGTGGGGGAAGATTTTGTTTTTTTCTCAGGAGGAGGGAGCTCTCGAAGCCTTGTGGTGGAGGGAGCTCAGCAGACCTTGGAGCGCCACTGACATCTCCTGGCAGCGGGGGCTGCTTCCCGGCCTCCTCTCAGCCCTCTCTCCCGCTCACCCTTTCCCTCCTGAGGTGGAAAAGACGACAAGCAAGAACTTGCCGCCCTGCCAGGCCCCCAAGCTGGAAAGGAGGACAAGCCAGTCAACGTGCTGGAATGCCAGAGCAGTTTAATCAAGCCCAGCTGGGACGGGTGCGGCGCCGCAAGGCAGGGAAAGCCTCTTCCAGCTCTTATGGGGGCTCTCGCTCGCCTTGGACATATTTCCCGCAAGCTGGCTTGGCCCCTCCAGCGGCGGATGGGATTTGAACACACTGCTCGTTCCCCTTTATCCCCTAGAACAGCTACACTTCCCCCAACACCCACTTCCGGGAGCAATCCTGCCTTGGCCTGTTTAATGAGACACCTGGAGGCTCCTGGGGGGAGGCTGGGAACAGTTACGCTCTAATCGTCTCCCTACATAGCCCTCTCGCTTCCCCCGACCTGGAGTCACAGGAGTCAGCTCAGGGCATTGAAAAACGGGGCCCTGTAATAAAAATAATACTACCTGACACATCTTACCCATAAATCTCACAGTGCTTTGCCATGTGAGTCCCCGTTTTACAGAGTGGAAACTGAGGCAGAGTGAGGGATGCCGCTTAGATGAAGGATGGCCTAATGGGTCAGGTACTAACCTAGGACTCAGAGCTGAGGTAAGTCTCTGCTCTGCCACAAATGCACTTTGTGACCTTGGGCAAGTCACTTACCCCCTGTGTGCCTCGCTCCCCCACCTCTAAAATGGTGATACTGGCTCTGCCCTGCCTCCTGGGGCGTGGCGAGGACAGAATCATTATTGACTGTGATATTAGATATTACAGATGGAGGGCGGGGGCAGCAAGCACTAGCAGCCTAGGCATTAGCCACAGCACCACACGGCACAACTGAAAATTCGGAACAGCGCTGCCTTCCTTTGGGCACCTAACTAACACTGCACCTGCTCCTTTCTAGACAGCGCGAGCGGGAGGCAGACGGGGATTCTTTGCTTGGCTGTGGGGGGCAGAGGTGGGGGGGGGCACCCATAAGGTCAGAGTTTGGAGCAGTTTGGACTCTTGAACTCGGGCGTTGTGTGTTTATATGACGGGGAGCTTTTCTCCCATCCTCCCCAGTCCAAGCTTGGTGTTCCCTTCCCTGTGTGCTGAGAGGCAGAGCTGCCGGCTCTCTGGATTAAAATAGCTTTTCTAAAACTCCGTGGGGCGGCCAGTGCTTGATGAGCCAGGCCGGCTCCAGGAGGGGAAGCTTGGTTGGATTCTGGATCACACAACAGCAAATGGGCTTCCAGCTGAACACCAAATGCTCTGTTCTAGGGGGCAGGAGACATGAGCCAGGATGTTCAGGGCTCGGTTCCCCGTGCTCAGATGGAGTTTGCAGTGCCGGCACTAAAAGGATCTCACAGCTCTGACGTCTGGTCTGGGAGTGGAACAAACACAAAGTCGCATACTCCCACTGCCAGAGAAATACAACGCTTGGAAATGCAGTTACATCCAGGACAGCAGCAGCTGGCGAGCCTGGATTCAGTCATGCTGAGTCCCCTGAAGGAAACAAGCCCTTGAGCATCTGCACACAGCTCAAATTTATTGCTGGTGGAAGAGATCTACAGCTGCCTGGCACCCAGTCCCCAGTGCATGGGGCGTATTGGGGGCTTGGCTGATGCATCCAGCATTACAGCTGTTCTCTGTTCCTTGGGGCCCAGGCAGGTCCGTGGAGATCAGCGTGTGACTGTGAGTTAGAACAGCCCTGGGGCTGCTCTACCTGACCCCAGGTTCCAAGCGGGCTCCCACGAAGTCCCCACCATCCAAAGCTGGGATGACCCCAGCCTCTCCCCAGGACCTGGGGTAGCGCTGGGCACAAGAAGCCGCCGACAAGCAGAAAGCTGTTGGGGTCAATATGGCGAAGTGCAAACCGCATGCGCGCTGCAGAGGGCTGGCACCTGGGTCAGCCTCCATCTGTCCTTCCCAAGCTAGTTGCTGCCTTTGCCAGTTGGAGCCAATCTACCTAGGGTTCCTGTGGGCATCCATCACTGGCAGAGCCAGCTCCCCCTGCTGCTCGACCCCTCCTCTTCCTCCTCCTCAAGGACTTCCCAGGAGGAATAGAAAAGACAGCAGGAGGCTGAGACAAAGGCTTCCAGCCCCCCATGAAGGATAAAACCATAGAGAGCCAGCGCTTAGCAAGACTCCGCCCGCTGAGTGCTGCAAAACCCGCTGAGTCAGGCAAAAATCACAGCTTCTGTCAAACCACAAAGATTCCCATTTCCAACAAAGGCTGCCACTGAGACCTTGCAAGAATTGATTTTCCAGCAGCAACAGCAGCAAACGGGCTGAGCTCTTCTCCCTGAGTCGACTCCATGGAAAATCACTTTGCCAAGCAGCAGTAGAGGCAAGGCACTGCCATGGACAGTGGAGTTCACTCACTGGATACCTTTGCCATGTGCCAAGCTGCTAGCTACAGGATTCCACCCCCCACGTTGGTTCATTGGTACTTGTGTAGCGCGAGCCTGCTGGATGCTGTGCCCAAGGAGATTACGGAGCCAGTGTCTCTGGGCTGTGAGAAATGGTTGAAAGAAAGACCTGATTAAGGGTTAAAACTGAAAGGGGAATTTCCCAGGGCAGGGAGCTGGGAAACAGGACAGACAAACCAGACTGAATCCAGAGAGCTACTCTCATTACCTATGTCCATTTCCCTGAAGCACAGCACATCCTTTCGCAGCTTCGCTGGCGTCGATTGGCCTCGCTCTTTTGGGAGGCTAGCCCTAGGTTGGAACAGGGCAATGTGACTGTGCCACATGGGAGCAGACCACTGACTGAGCTGGTCCTGCCCCCGCTATAGCCAATACCTGAGCACCCAGGAGGTGACAGAAAACCCTATAAATGCTAACTGCAATGGGGGTGGGAGGGAGGAGAGATAATCCTTCCTGACCCCGCAGTGATCAGCTCTGAAGCATGAAGTTTCATTGCCTCCACAATGATAAACAGGCCTACAATTGTTCGAACCTCAAAATCCAGCTATGGTCATTAACCCTTTGATCTCCTGCGGCACTGAGTTCCACTGGCAAAAGCTTGCTCTGTTAGGAAGGATGGTCTTGAGGTTAGAGAACTGACGTGGGATTCAGCGGATCTATCTTCAATTCCCTCTGTGATCTGGGGTTTAATCCATTTTTTTTAAAGCGGTGCCTCAGTTTCCCCATCATTAAAATGAGGATAATAATTCTTTTTTTTCTCCCGCCTTTGCTCTATTTCAACTGTGAGCTCTTTGGAGCAGGAACTGTCTCTCACCATGTCTGCACAGCACTTGGCGCAATGGGGCCCTGCCCTCAGTTGCAATCTACAAGCCTGACCAAAATGCAAGTAATATTTTCCTTTTATTTGTTCTGCATTTACCAGTTCCGGATACTGATGTCCACAAACTTTGGGGCTGAGAAACTCAGTTCCCAAATAAGCTCATCACTCACTTCTTCGTCCTTTTCCCTGGCTGAGTCTTCCCCTCCCCTAGGATAGCGTGGCAAAGACTAACAGCTTTCAACTGGTTTCTTCCCTAAGGATGACAAATCTATTTACACTCAACTTTACAAATGTGTATTAGAGACGCATGCGTCTCAATAAACACGCTTCTAATTAACAACTGGTATTTATTCACCCCACAGTAAATAAGCTGTCGTGAGTGAGCTAAACAGTGCATTCTGCGCTCACTTCAAATCCCCGCCATTTATTCTGGTGACAGTCCCCAAGACAGGGTATTTATTCCTTTACTAGTTACATACAATGGTAATTAAGGGGCAATTAAAGCAACTGGGTATGAAATGTAACCAAACTTCCATAATTCCCTTTTATTGGACAATTATTTTCCCAGAGCTGCTCTTTGTTTAAACCAACCAAAGGCTATTAAATAACTGAGTTTAGTTTAAACGTGAAAAAATGATGTTGATTTGTGCCTCTACTAGTATAATGGCTTATATCGCAGCATCGTGGAATTAACAGCTACAGAGACAAATCTGGTAGTGTGCCGAAGTGTGAGATATGGCACAAATAGATCATGTAATAAACTGTGCTTGTTAGTTCACCCCATTTTACACTCTGACTTTCATTAATTGAACCTGATGGCACCTCTGTGCAGGGGGGTGGTGTAGTTATGGCAGGGGTGAACAGGTGGCACTGTTACACTTGGCTTACAAGTTATTCTTCTCAGTGGGTGAGCACCATTTGGTCTTTGAAGACTTGCACCTTTGCTGTGAGTTTGATAAGGTTATATCTTGCTGGGGAAGCTGTTGCAAGCAGCAAAATTCAGCCGCCAGCTGACTAACAGGTGTCAGTTCTTGGGGCACAGCAGTGTTACTCCTTGATAACCAGGAGTTGGCACTGGGCAGAGATTCCTGAAAGAGGTGTTTTCTTGCATGCTCTTTGTGCCCATCTCTGTTCAAGGGCTGGCGCACTGATGGAGTAATAAACATGCAATGCAGGAAAAGTACCCAGACCTCACTGATTTCCCCTCCAGGTGCAACTGCAAGGCCCAGATACCTGCTACCATGCACCCAAGGGGTGAGGCTGCTGTATCCATTTGACATATGAGGGAACTGAGGCACAAATGGGTGAAGTCTCTCACTCATGGTCCCACAGGAAGGAATAGGAGCCACGGGTCCTGATTCCCTGTTCCTGTTCTAAGAACCATCAGCAAAGCCCCCAGCGTGAGCCCCACAAACATCCATCTCACAGGGGAGACATGAAATAGCTGCTGAGGCTGACCTGTCAACCCGAAGGATGAGTCCATGACTGGCCAGCACCTTGTACCCTAAGAACACCAACAAAAGCTGTAGGTCCCTGTTCTTCACGGTTCCATCTCTTCTCTCCTCTGACAGTCTAAAGCAGAGAAGTGACAGTTGTTCCCAGCTCAGAACTAATCCCTTTCTTCCCCTCCCAAGAGCCCTGTTGTCCTGAATAAGAGACATTAACAACATTCGCTGTCTCCAAACAAGGGACTTCGATAGGTTTTGATGAAGTTGGCTTCGTGTAACCAATCCATTTTAGTATTAGTGCTGTTTTCATCGCTTTGATTCTTCTCCTGTGTGTGTTTCAGTCAATATGTTTCTAACCTTTGGCATGAATGTTACAGTGTGTTTGCCATGGGACTCAGCAGGCGATGGTATCTGCCTCCCAAACCCCAGCCGTTGTTTAACACTCGTTAATGTTGCACAGTGACATAATTTTGCTAACATCTTTCACTCTTTAGGCCCAGATAGCTCATCTAAATTAATTCAATATTTTTATCACCAAACCTGCCACTACTTGCCGTGCAAGAGGAGGCAGATCACTTGTGTCTCTGTCTGCCTCAGTTTCCCCACCAAAAAAAACCAGGAACACCGCTTGTTTCCATTACTGGGTTTGTAGACTTAATTAATTTGCCTGGCACCAACTTTATTTAATGTATTCACCAGTGACCTACCAAACACCATCTCTAAGTGGTTCACATATGCCATCAATGATCTGCTTGGCCTCAAGGGACCATGCCTTCCGAAAGAGTGAAAAGAACATGGGTGGTGATACAGCTGCAATAAATGGAGACTGAAACCAAGTACTGTACCTCTGAGCTGTGTCAATATGTTTCCCACTTCCTTCACGCTCAGTGCCCCGGCTTGAGCTTCACCTCACTGTGAATGGCCAGCAGTGGGCACACAATCCAAAGCCAGTGTATCTAGGGCTCACCCTAGACTGCATAGTCACATACAAATATTATCTCAGTAAAGTAGCTCAAAAGATCAAGAGCAGAAACTGTCTCGTGAACACACTAGGTAGGGTCCACTGGCGGCCAACATGCAAATACTGCGTCGCTGAGGGCTCGTTCTCAACTACTCCTTCACCAATACTGTGCTCCAGGTTGGTTGAACTCTGTCCACATTGGGCTAGAAGACACACAGATCAATCACCCCAGGAGAATCATAACAGGCACTTTACAGCCAGCAAAACCTGCATGGCCTAGCCAATATTCCTGTACCTAATACCCAGTGTCAGAAAGCAGTCAACAAACTGATTGCCAATGTACAGCAAATGATATATCCGCCTTCATGGGTGGATTTTATGATAGGTGGGGGGAGGCAAAATCTTTCCCATAGCTCCCCAAAAATCTTTCTTTGCCTCCCTTCTTGCTGTGATAGCATTAGGCATGGCCTGTAAACGTATTTTTCCTTGCTCTCTCATCCTGCAGGCTGCAGATTGCTGCAGAGGCAATAGCAAGAGGCAGGAGCAAGCTACCTGTGACACCAATAGACATATAACAATAGCAGCCCCTTGGTCTAAATTAGGTGACAATTATCCTTAAAGACTGCACACCCCAGCTTTTTTCAGAGGGGTAGCCCTTTAGTCTGTGTAAAGCAAAAACAACCAGAGTCCTGTGGCACCTTATAGACTAACAGGAATAAGCTTTCCTGGGCTATAACCCACTTCATCAGAGGCATACACAGGACTCTTGAAGTTGTTGCATCCCAGCTTTCGAAGTTTCAGGTTACCAGTTAGGTTTACAAGCTGTTACAAATACTGTGAAGGGTTGTGAAATTCCAAAGGGGTAGCCGTGTTAGTCTATTGTAGAAAGACACAGAGTCCTGTGGCACTTTTAAAGACTAACAGGTTTATTTATCGCATGAGCTTTCGTGGGAGAAAATCCCACTTCGTCAGACGCTTTGAAGATGGGAAACTTACAGAATGGGAGGAAATTAAATGCAGGGGAGTGTATGACATAATATAATGCTTCTATTCCTCCCCTTATCAAACATTTGTGTCTGTGGTGTACATCCAACTACTTCTAGTACATAATTTTATTTTTTAGCTCCTTTTGCTTTTTAATATTTTTGAGGGGACCAGAGTCTCAAACTTTATGAATTTTATTGAAGTTCGGTGTTTACTTTTTTAAAAATTCAGACAGCTACACACTAGATTTGAGCCATCTTTAACTTTAGACCTCCGTTATTTGTTAATTATAATGCCCATACACTTTTTTACTACTTTTATTTTTTGCCATGCAATGTATACAAAACTGAATGCGATCCACAATGGGTTAAAAGCAGGGATTTCCCTACCGCTCTGAATTTTCCCAACACCCCCCAGTTGTCAGCCGCTAGTAACATAGTGTTATACAAATGTAATCATTGGTTGGAAATTGGAAATGACTGAACAGAACTCACTAAGGAGTAAGAGGGTTCAGATGCCATGCCAGACTGATTCTCAGGCTATGTACACACGATCAGATTAAAGCGCAACAAGGCAATCGCGCTTCAAAACTCACGTGACCTTTATTGCGGGACAACGCGTACACACGTTGCTCCCTGCAACGCAACAAAATTACACGCATTATCGCGGTTGAGCGCAATGACTTCTGGGCACCTATCCCATCGTTCCATTTTCCCTGAATCGGCGCTATGAATCATGGGATGAAGGAAAGGAACGCAAAGCGCCATGGGTAAACTCTCAGTTTCCCATGGTGCTTTGTGTTCCCCTAGCGTCTTCCTCGTTGCCAATAGCAACTCGCGCCTATTTTCAACATTGCAGTGACGCAACGCACCACTTGCAATCAATCGCAACAGCGACAGCATGGATCCTGCTATGATCTCCATTGTCGCCTTCAACATTCTGAATACATCTCGGCTTGTTGCTCAGTACGCAATGAGCTCCGAGTCAGATGAGGACACCGAGGAGCAGGGGCTGATCGATGCCATGCAGAGCAACAGCACCGCGTTGCTCAGCTCCTTCACCGATCATCTGCACACGGTGCAACGCCGTTTCTGGTCGCGAGAGACGAGCACCGAGTGGTGGGATCGCATTGTTATGCAGCTGTGGGATGACGAGCAGTGGGTACAGAACTTTCGAATGCGGAAAGCAACCTTTCTGGAACTGTGCTCAGAGTTGGCCCCTGCCCTGCGACGGAAAGACACCAACATGAAGTCAGCCCTAACTGTGGAGAAGCGTGTTGCGATTGCTGTATGGAAGATGGCGACTCCCGACTGCTATCGGTCCGTTGCAAACCAGTTTGGAGTCGGGAGGACCACCGTCGGATTAGCCCTCTCACAAGTGTGCCAAGCCATCAATCGCATCCTGCTACGGAGGACAGTGACATTGGGCAATGTTCGAGAGATTGTGGACGGCTTTGCTGCCATGGGATTCCCTAACTGCGGGGGAGCCATAGACGGCACACACATCCCTATTTTGGCTCCAGACCATCTCGCGAAGGAGTACATAAACAGGAAGGGCTACTTCTCCATGGTGCTGCAAGCACTCGTGGATCACAAGGGTCGTTTCACGGACATCAATGCTGGGTGGTCGGGAAAGGTGCATGATGCCCGCATTTTCAGGAACACTGGTCTGTACCGGAAGCTGCAAGGGGGCACCTTTTTCCCTGATCAAAAAATAACAGTGGGGGAGGTGGAGATGCCCATAGTCATCCTCGGAGACCCAGCATACCCACTGATGCCATGGCTCATGAAACCCTACACCGGGAACCTTGATCGCAGCAAGGAGCGGTTCAATTACCGATTGAGCCGCTGCAGAATGACTGTAGAGTGTGCCTTCGGCCGTTTAAAAGGGCGCTGGCGCTGTTTGTATGGGAGGCTGGACTTGGCAGAGGACCAGATCCCTGCCGTGATTGCGTCATGTTGTGTCCTCCATAACATTTGTGAAAGTAGGGGAGAAAAGTTTTCCCCTACGTGGGCTACGGAGGCACAGCGCCTCGAGGAAGCATTCGAGCAGCCAGCCACTAGGAGTATTAGGGTGGCACAAGGAGAAGCTGCTCGCATAAGGGAGGCACTCAGGGAGCATTTCAATGATGCCCTTCCCTAGTTCAGTTCCATGACGCATGAGGTGCACCTTAGGATCATTTCAATAATGTGTATAAATAAATGCATTCTTCAAAGTATTTGTTACTGTTTTTATTGAAACCTGAAAGATGGGGGTGGGGTTACAGGTTGGTGTAGCTCCGGGTCTCGTAAAAGTAGCTTGGGGGGGGGGGGGGGGGGCTGGATGTTGTCCTGTACCGGGGTGGAGGGTGGCCTTCAAAGAAATGCTTTGAGGGACTGCGGTGTGTGGGAGGCATACACGGCTGAACTGTCTGGAGTGGAGCCCGGACATTTATCGCCTGGGACTGCAAAGCTATCATGTTCTTTAGCAGTTCTGTTTGCTCCTTCATGACGCTTATCAGTTCGTCCCTGTGTTTCTGCCTCCTCTGCTGGGATTCCTCTCTCCAGGCTCTATTCTCCCTTGCGGATTCTTGTGTTGCTTTCAGCAGGTCGTTAAACATATCCTCCCTGTTTCTTCGAGAACGCCGCCTAATGTTTCTCATTCGGTCAGCTGGGGTAGACACCGGCCTTGTGAAGCTCAATTCTAATACAAAAATAACAATATAGACATTGTTAACACATAGCATAGATAGCCAATGTAACCTTCCAGTAGCACATTCCACTGGAAGGTACAGGGCGGTCAACACACTACGCTGCGCTGAAGCAGACAAGGTACATTCTAATAGACGGCTTACCGGGGGCTAAGAATCGGAAGAGGGCACACAGATGGAACCCAATATCCCTCTCCTCAGAGTGCCCCTTCCATCTAGAATACATCTCCTACATGCCAACGGTAGCAGGCCGGGACCGTATGCTGCTGCACTGTGTGCTGCCATGGTTCCCAGGGCTGTGCTTTGCAGCTGGAGAGGCAGAGTGTCCGTCTTTGGGAGCGCAGACACAAACGCTCTCCCATCTAACCTGAGTATTAGGCTCTGGAGGTACATCGAGGAAACCTTTTCTGACCTAAATGCAGATGATTATTTTACAATCACTGCTTGTATTGATGCCCTGCTAATGAATGCAGAGTAAATAGCGTGCACAGCGGGGACCCGCAAGCACCCCCACCCCAGACAATGATATTTTAGCAGGAGCAGAGCTGAATGAAGGAGAAACTTACCTGAACCCCCCTCTGCCGCCTCAGAGAACAAGCTGCAGTTCAAGCCTTGGGTGGACGTCTCAGCGGGGCTGCTGAAGAGCTCCTGGCTACACGCGGTTGCGCTTTCCTCCGTGTCATCCTCCATCTCCTCCTCCTCCTCCTCCTCAACAACGTCCTCATCCTGCTCGGCTCTGGCAATCACCGGACGAGGAGGGGCTGAAGTGTCCACGGGACTTTTGGCAGTGGTTGTGGGGTCCCCGCTGAGGATGGCTTCTATTTCCTTATAGTACCTGCATGTTGCAGGCGCTGATCCGGAACGGCGGTTTCCCTCCTTCGCTCGGTGATAGGTAATTCTGAGCTCCTTCACCTTTGATCTGCACTGCACTGTGTCTCTATCATGCCCTCTCTCTGACATGGCCCGAGAAATTATGCCAAATGTGTCATAATTCCTCCTGCTGCCGCGTAGCTGCGCCTGCACGGCGGACTCTCCCCAGATGCTGATCAGGTCCAGCACCTCTGCCGTGCTCCAAAGGGGTGCGCGTCTTCCACGGCGGGCCGCCATTGCTACTGATGATCGGAGCACAAACACACTCCACGAGGAAGAGAGCAGGAAGTGAAAGAGACTTGAAATTTGAAAATCCCGGGAATAAGTTCGGGGCAGGGCGGGGACAGTTTCGTCACGGCCACAGAGCGGGTGGGGGGAAGACCAGAGAGGACGACTTGGGAATGCTGGGACAGTTCCGGACTCCAGTCAATGCGCGGTAAGCGTACACACGAGCTCAAACGCGCAATATATGATCCGCAACAGCTGTTACCACTCTCGTCGGAGTGGTTGTTGGATTGCGCGACAACAAGGCACTTAACGCGCAAGAGCCCTGTTGCACGTGTGTACGCCGTTGTTGCTATCGCGCGGTAATGAGCTTTAATGCGCGATAATCTGATCGTGTGTACAAGGCCTTAGTTAAGTCGACTTAAAAGTGCAAGTGTAGACATAGCCCTTGTGTCCCACTTCTCTGGCATTCAGAGAGGAGAGAGAGAATGCTTGCCAATAATAACCCATTATCTCTGCAGCTTTGCCACCCTCGCCTTGTGCTCCTCGGGTCCTGCTATAGTTAGCATGTGGAGAACACTGTAGGTGAGCTCCTGGCCCCACTGAAAGGGGAAAGTTTCCCTAGAGCCAGAATTTTTACCGCTGGGAGGTGGCAAATGCTGTAGGCAGCAGGCACCATTCAAATCTCGGCATTAACTGTTTTCTTCCAGTGAAGCAATTGTTATCTGGCTTTTTCACTGTGCCCCATTCTAGGAATAGCTGTAGATTCCATGATGGCAAAGATCGATGCCACAGGACGGCAAGATTTGTATTGACTCCCACTGACCCTGCACATTATTGTAGGTATCTTGCGTAGGCTGCTTTGCTGATGCGTCTGGTGGTGTTTATCCACCAGAACGTTGCTGTTCGCCAGGCAGCAGGAGCCCCTCCAAAGGCGCCACATTAGAGCAAGTTCCATATGCAATGAGATGGCTGTTAGAAGCAAGATGATAGCGGCTTCCTCCCCGATGGACCCCCCCAGGGGTTCCTTCTTTCCCATCTGTGAACTTTGAACTAGCCCGTCTGAGACACTGGGTTTGAAACACGTCTCTTCCTGCACATCCAATGGAACCAATGGTGCCAGCGCCGTGATTTGCTTGGGCCTCATGGTGTCACTCAAAGGAACAAAAGCCCTTGGGTTCCAGAGCCACAAATTGCTCACTAGTTTGCAGTTTGTTTCGTTCAGAGCCATTTTGGGGGTGGGTCATAGAGGTATTGAGAGAGTGTCTTGGTCCAGCAAAGGGCTGTGACGATCCTGCCCCACATATGTGAAAGCGGGAGGGGTTTTGTAGCTGCTATAATACAAGATTTGCTTCTAGGGGGTGACAGACAGGCTGTGCTTTCACCCTGAGAAATGTGATGCAGCTCATGGGCCTGCTGCAAAGTGAGATTTATAATGGGAACGTCGGCCAGCTCTAAGCCAGCCAGCGTGCTGTGAAGGTGCCCCCTGCAGGGAAGATATAAGGGTTTTGTATCCACAGCTGACAGCCCCTTAATGTGGATGCGAGAAAGTGCAGAAGGGCTCTGGGAGTGAGAGAGAGGGAGAGTGGGTGTGGAGGGGGTCTATCAGTGCCTCTCGCCCAGTCTATATTGCCAGGAAAATTCAGTGGCAGTCGCCAGGAGTTACACAAGCTACACAGAGTAGCTGGCATAACTCCCGTCAACTTCCTAACGCCCCTTCAGTGCAGCGTCTTCACTGTGCGGTGCCACTTTTACTAAGTCAAGTTCTGTATCGACTTAGCATGGCTTTACTGACCGCTAAGTCAATCTGGAAAGATCAGTCAGCTAATATGAGTGTAGACATGGCCCCTGACAGTGAGCTATGGGACCTAGAGGTGAGATCAGTAGACTGGGATGCCGAAGGACCTCAATTCTATTCTGCTACTGGATTACCTCGGGCAAGTCATCAGCTCTTTATGCCTCAGTCTCCTCACCAGGGAAAGAGTGGTAATGCTATTGACCCTCCTTTGTAGAGCGCTTTGAGCTCCATGGGTGCAAAGTGCTAGGTGGCAGCACTGTATAGTGACTTTGGGTGCAGCTGCTTTGGACTGGGAGTCATGTGGCTTGACGTCTAGCCCCGACTCTGCCCCTGCCCCACTCAGTGTGAGTTTGGGCACTTCCCTGGGCCTGATTCCCTGCCAAGACTGGTCTT
The DNA here is from genome assembly GCA_007922175.1 of Pelusios castaneus. NCBI lineage: Eukaryota > Metazoa > Chordata > Testudines > Pelomedusidae > Pelusios > Pelusios castaneus. Next base: position 29,715,116 of record ML685764.1, read on the forward strand.
TTTAGGTTGCAAGTGGGCTGGGGCGGGGTTCTTTTCTCACTGTGTCCGTGCTGCGCCGATCTAGAATCCTGTTGGGTCTATTTTCATTTTAACAACGGGAAGCATCTTAACAACTCCTTCCCCGGCTGCAATGACCATGTCCTGCTTTGTGCAGCCAAATGCAAGTCATCGCTGCTTGGGGTCTGATCCCCCTCCATTTAGGGCCGTTTCCACCTATGGGCAGTGGGGGGGACCAATGCTTTGGAACCAGGATTCTCCATTGCGCTGGCAGTTGGATTTTTGCACCCTTTGTGCAATATATTTGCACTGGTGCATGTAACAGCACAAGGAGCAAGGCAGGAGAGAATCAATATTTCAGAGTGAAGGGTTTCTAGGGACCAAAACAAATCCTTTTTTTTATCTGTACTGGGGGTCTCTATTGATTTCATCTGTTGGTAGTCAGTTCTTTGGGTGACGGCATGTGTGTTAACATCCTAGGAAAGGTGTCCTAGTGTGTCACTTAGGCCTGGCCATATTTACTGTGGTTTTCGCAGGCAGTCAAAGGGAGATAAGCGTTATTTTATGTAGCTTGCATATCTCCCTTCAACTGCCTAATACCTACTTATCACAGTGGTTCCACCGAGCTGAGTCGAAGGGAAATGCTCTCCCTTTGACTCAGCACTACTGTTTTTCAGGGGGTGGACTTGTCAGGTCAACTTCCTTCAGTGACCCGCTCAATCAATCTGGAAAGATCAAACTGATGCAGCGCATTTGCCATTGTCAATGTAGACTTGGCCCAAGTGATTTTCACACAGGAAGGGAAGATCTACGGGTGCCTGGCCACAGTGCGGGTGCCACTGTTGCAGCTAACCTTCTGGCCGAGCCAGGAGTAAGTCCTCTTTATTGATGAGGCCTGAATTTCCCTGTGCAGAAGCTGAGCCTGCATTTTTCCTAAATGCAAATAGCTGCACATGGAGCTGAGCTGCTCCTTGGCTGGAGAGACATGTATTATTAGCTGCCCTAGGAGACACATCATGTTATCTGCCTTGTCCGTTTGCTTTTCCTGCGGATAAGTGTAGAGCAAGCTCTCCCGGAAGTCATGTCTGATCAGCTGTCTGTTGGGTCCAGGGCAGTGATTGACGATGCTGTTCACGTGTGCCAGGGACAGCGAGCTACCGTGTCACTTGCGTGCAGAGCTGTTGGTTTAATAATACATTGCAGGTGCGGAGCAGCATCCCCATAAGAACTGCAAAAAGCTTCACGACCTCAGATTCTTCTAGAGAGAGAGTGACTATGTGGGCTAGATGAGCAAGATTCAGGAAAATAAACCAACAAAAGCCAGCTAAATAGGCTTGAGCAGCCCTATGGCCTCTGAGTCAGCAGCATTTATCTTGGGAAGACTTCTGGGGACCCCGATACTTCAACAGCAACCATCTAGCATGCGTGCATGCAGCATCCTTCACTGCATCACCCATGTGCCATGGATGCCCCAGGCCTGGCAGGTCATGGTGTAGTGAACCACACCACACGTGAACCAGTTCAGTTGGTTCCAGAGGTGGCACGTGAGCCTGCGGCCAGGTAGGCATGCAGCTGGGATGGTGATAGTATGGGATTTCCTGGTAGCAGCAGAGGCTTCCTCCCCTTCTGTCTGCCCCAGGGAATGATGTTGTGAGCTGGATGGAGAGTGAGCAGCACTGTCCAGTCCACATTCCTGCCATGAGGTTGGAGGTGAGCATGGGCAGATTTTGGAGCTTTCTGTTGGGAAGAAGGCAGTTCCATGGCTGACCCAAGCCCCACACCAGATTTGGCAGCATAGGCCTCAATGATCTGACCAGGGTTAATCCCTTCAGTAAGGTCACTTTCAATGTATAGGAAACACAAATCTGACAGTCTCTTTTAACCAGTATTTTCCCGAGGAATTGAAATTAGGGGGAGGGTATTTGAATTTGCAGGGGGGGGGGTGTATGAGGGCCAATGAGGTGGGGGGGCAGGGTGAAGGGAGGCTGTATAGAACCATAGTAAAAACTGAAGTGTTTCATGACCATTTTATTAGATTATCACACAAAGTTGACTACTCGAGCCTTCTATGAAGCACTTTATCTACATCCTTCTGGTTTTGTATTTTTTTTTTAACAAAGGGATCTTACAAAACTAGGTGCATGAGCAACAAAATGGCAGATGAAATTCAATGTTGATAAATCCAAAGTAATACACATTTGAAAAGAGAATCCCAGCTATTCATAAAATGATTTATGGTTTAACTTAGCTGCTACTACTTAAGAAAGAGATGTTGGAGCCCTTTGTGGATAGTTCTCTGAAAACTTCTGTTCAGTGTGCAGTGGCAGGCACAAAAGCTAACTGCATGTTAGGAATCAATAAGAAAGGAAAGGGAAAAATAATAAGACAGAAAATATCATAATACCACTATATAAATCCATGGTACTTCCACATCTTGAATACTGAATGCAGATCTGGTTGCTGCATCTCAAAAATATATATATATTGAAATTGGAAAAGGTACACAGAAACACAACTAAAACAATTAGGGGCACAGAACAGCTTCCACCTGAGAAGAGCTAAAAAAACTGCAACTTTTCAGCTTGGAAAAGAAATGAGTAAGGGGAGATATGATGGAGGTCTATAAAATCTTGACTGGTGTGGAGAAAGGGAATAAGGAGATGCTATTTAATATTTCACATAACACAAGAATTAGGTGTCCTCCAATGAAATGAATAGGCAGTGGGTTTAAAACAAACAAAAGGAAGCCTTTCTTCCCATAACACACAGTCAACCTGTTTAACTCTTTGCCAGAGGATGTTGTGACGGCCAAGACCAAGGTCAAGTGTTCAAAAAAGAATTAGATAAGTTTATGGAGAATAGATCCATCAATGGTATTGTTCCTAGTCTCTTTGGCTATGTCTACACTTGGCCAAATAAGTCGACTTAGCATGTCACACTCAAAAATTAAGTCGACTTAAAAGGGACCTTGCCAAATCGATTTAGAGCGTCCACACTGGACACCTACATCAACTTGTACGGGCTAGGTGGACCTGGGACTGGTCCACGGTGGTGGGGGGGCACCCCTTGCCAAGTGCCAGGGGGCTCAGCATTTGCCCCATTGTACCTGGGAACAATGGGGGCTGAGCAGGACAGGGACACTGGCAGGGCATAGGAGCGGGGTGGGCAGGGCTGTGTCCTGCCCTGTCGGGGGGGTACACCAGGCTCTGGCTGTGCCAGCCACCCTGGCAGGGAGGGCAGTGGGGGAGCCCTGGAGCCCTTTAAGTCGACTTTAAGTCGATTTAGGGCTAATCTGCGTCCACACTGGCTAAGTCAACTTTATAAAGTCGACTTAGCCAGTAAAGTCGACTTTAAATGAAGTTTTATAAAGTCGATTTTAAATTTCCTTAAGGAAATTGTAGTGTAGACGCAGATTAAATTAAGTCGATTTAAGCAAGCTTAAAACGACTAAATTTGTAAGTGTAGACGCACCCTTTTTGCCAGAAGGTGGGACCAGATGACAAGGGATGATGGATAGCTCCATGACTACCTGTCTTGTTCATTCCCTGAAACATCAGGCACTGGCCACTATCAGAAGACAGGTTACTGGGCTAGATAAACATTGGTCTGATCCAGTACAGCCATTCTCATGCTCTTATGTAAAAATTAATTAAAACATAAAAAATGTTTAGAACAGAAACTATCCAAGATAACGACCTCTCAAGCTAGTGATAATGTGAGATAATGACCTTGGCAAATAAAGCATTTAAGAAATCGTGGCCTATTAGGAAACATTTGTATAAGATTCCCAGTCACAAATCTAGCATTCTGGAGCAAAGTCACTAAACCACAGAGTCTTGTGGCACTTTTAAAGACTAACAGATTTATTAATCGCATGAGCTTTCGTGGGAGAAAATCCCACTTCATCAGACGCTTTGAAGATAGGAAAGTTACAGAGTGGGAGGAAATTAAATGCAGGGGAGTGTATGACATAGCATCAGGTCAGGCTGTAACAGCAAATCAAAACAGGTGTTAGGATTCAAAACACTGGGGAACAGCACATAGAGGAGGGGGAGGTCAATTCACTTGATGTAATGCGAGAAAAATCCATAGTCCCTGTTTAACCCCAAGACAACTGAGTCAAATTTGCATATAAGTTCGAGTTCTGCAGACTCTCTTTGAAGCTGTGATTTGTTATTCATCTGTTTCAACACAGCTA
>ML685764.1:29734310-29767386 GCA_007922175.1 Pelusios castaneus
CATTCCCAGCAAATTACTACCTTTCTATTGATACCAAACATGACATAATTCCTATGGATTATAGCATTTATAAGATATCCATAGAAAATAATATCATAAATGCTTCCCTAAATCCAGACAGTGTCACACTGTGCCCACATGCCCTGCCCTTTGGGGGGCATGCCAGGCTCCCCCAGTGCCCCCCTGGCAGGGAGGGCATTGGTGTAGTCCTGGGGTAGCCTTAAGTCGACTTAGGGCTACCCCAGGGCTACACTGGCTTAATTCGACTTTAGAAAGTCGAATTAAGCCTTAGGTCAAGTAGAAAGGTGGTTTAATAAAGTCGACTTAATTTTCATTAAGTCGACTTTATTTTCCTTAAGTCAACTTAAGCAAAGTGTAGTGTAGACGCAGGGCACATTAAGTCGACAGGCCCCCTGTGTGTCAGAGGGGAAGGTGCTGCCAGGGTGAGGGAGGCAACTGGCGACCCGAATGGGGGAATCAGCACTGGCGGAGAGCAAGGGGAACAATAAGGACAGTCAGCTAGAGATAGATGCTAAGCCACGCCCAGGAGGGGATTGCACAGAGGACACAACAGGAGGATGCAGCAGCTATTATTAGAAAAATTAGCAATGGGCCCAAACCAGCCAGAAGAGCCAGCGATTTAGGCCAAGCTGCTTCTCGCTGGGCTGGGGAGAGATTGGCTGCAAGACCCTTCGCTGGCAGGTCTGCGCAGTCAGACCAGGTCCACTTCTCTGCAGCCGGGCTCCAGCTGGTTCCCCAAGATGGGAAGCGTGTGACCAAGGACACGCCCTCCCCCACTTGGCACAGCACTGGGATGGGGCCCTGCTGCTTGGCGGTAGCTGTGACTGACCCCACACTCCACTATGCAACACACTGACCGGCACGCACACCCTGCCACTGAAACCCCCAGAGCCCTCCACCCCACACCTCCCTCTGGCTCCCAGCACACTTCCCCCGGCTCTCACACCTCCTCAGACTCCTAGCACACAGTTCCCACTGAGCTTCTTGTGAAGACCCACGCCCAACCACCACCTACACTGATCCTCTCAGCTGCCCTCCATGTCACAGACATTTCTCCTTTCCCCCACGCTCCTGCCCAGCCCAACACCAGCCCCGACTCCTGCTCCGAAGCCATCAGCATGTGGCACCCCAGCTGAGCTCCATTCAGTGTCACCCAGTTACCTCTCTATTGAGCCCAGAGAGCAGCTTTCCACTGGAGCTTTCCAGCCCTCAGGAACCTAAGCTGTCGTGTGCCCCAGGTGGTCCAATGCCCATGGTCCCTGCAATGGCAGGGACCTGATCCGGGAGACTCGCCTGGGTAATCCCATCCGGTGATCCATGCCCCAGCTTGGTACAGCCAAAGAGAAATTCCCTCCCAGCCCCGAATCTGGCCAGCGGTTTCACCCTGCGCACATGAGCAAGACGCAGCAGCGCTCAAGCTGGCCGAGTTCTTGAGCCAGTGCTGGACTCTTGGCTAGCATAAAGCAGCACCACTTCAGTGGCCGAGTTGGCCACAGGCTGAGATCCCAGCCAGAGGGGGATCTGTTCCCTGAAGGCAGCCGGCCACTGGAGACCTGTGTCAGGAAGGAGTCTATTCTCTTGCTGCTCCTTGGCTTGACATTCACAAGCTGGTTACTTAAGCTTGCTGTGATTTGTGGTAGGGCCACTAAATCAGAGGCTGGCTCCGAGCTGGTCCCTCAAGCCTCTCCCCCGCAACTTGGAGAAGCATTCTTTTTTCCCTTGCGGCGTCTCTGTGGTTTCCTGCAGTCTGGGCTGAAGTGTTAAGCCGAAAGGATGGATTCCACATTCATCCCTCCTCTACCCCCTCCAGCTCCATGTCACTCCCCCTCCCTGCCCTGCAGCACAGGAGAAAAAGCCTGGGGTTTTGATGGGACCCCAGACAAATCCCACTGTGTGGCAGAGTGACAGCCCTGCCATGTGGCTCTCCCAGCCCCACAGCCAGGAGGCAGGAAAGCAGATGGGAAATTGACTCGACTGGCACACTGACGCCCTGGGACCAGCATCGCAGGTGGCAGGGGGTAGCCAAGCCATAGGCTGGGGAGGAAGCTGGGCACGTGGGGCATGTTGAGTCTCATCTAAGCCCTGCAAGATGGGTATCCTCTCAGGGCCAATGACTTCAAACCTGGCTCGTGCTTCATTTAGCCAGCATGGAGGAATTAGCATAAATGACCAAGCAAAGGCACCCTGAGCCGGATTCAGCAGGGGGAAGGGGGAGGGGAAGCATGCCAGCAATTAGCCAGGGAAGGAAGCAGCCCTGACATCAACCATACTGGAAGCATGTAGCCCCGCCTGCTCACCCTTCCTTCCCTTGGTGCCTTCAGAGGGCAGCACTCCTAGGGGTGTCCCACAGAAGTGGAGAGTGGCAGCTGCAAGCTGCTGGGGCCTGGCCTGAACCTCAGGCATCTCCTTTCTCAGTTTCAAGCTGCAACAAACTGGCTGCACTGGTCACAGGTATGTGGCACCACCACAGGATGCCATCCAATCAACCTGCCAATGTGTCACAGGCCCTGTACTGCTGACAGAGACTCTTCTTTGGTTCAGGCAGCCAGGAGGGGCCTGTGCATTTGGAGCAGGAGGCTCACAACTGTCTAGGGTGACCATGGTGCGCAGCACAGTGGCAGCGTAAGGACCAAGGTCCCTGTGGCTGGGTTACATGGCTCCTGTGAGGATCCTTTCAGTTCAGGGTCTGGCAATATCCATGTACTGGAGTCAGTCACCGTCTCCCACGTGCCCCATTATGGTCACGCAACACCCTGGCTGCCTCAGTTTCCCCTTCTCGGAACTTTACGTGAAATTCTGCAGCATTCATAAAGCAATCTGCATGATGGGTATACTCTAAGTCACTGAGTCTTTCACCTAGTTTCCAGCGGCCCCCTAGGCCCGAATGCTTCCCACGTGGCTGAAGGTATTCCACCTCTTTCGCTCCACAGCTTATGCTGCTCCTGGTCCCTATGAGCTGGACAAACATGCCAGGTGTTGCAACACTTCTGTCCTGCCTGGCCAGTGGCTAAATGTGGCTGCCAGGGCTCCCCACTGGGATGGGTGGAGAACGGAGAACTCAGGCAGCAGGATCCTCTGCAAGGTCTCCTCCCACTGTCACCCAGCTCTCTGTGTCCCCATTAAAAAAGGGACCCAACAGCCCACCCTTCCATCTTTGCAGCTTCTCACCAGTCAGGCAGACCTGGCAGGAAAATCCAAGCCCAGTGAGTGACACACACCAGGGGGCACCCTACATGTGCACAGTTATAGGGTTAGAATCCATCTGAGCTGCCCACCTGGCAGAGTGGGCTGGGGGCTCTCCAGACCTGACAGGAACTGCTTTGGTGGGGGAGGAGGTTGTCAGAAGCCAGAGAAAAGAGGCAGAAGGTATCCCCTCCCCCCACTGCTCCCAGCACCCCAGAGCATCCATGCAGCCAGCGTCGGTGAGGATGGGAGGAAGTGGCACGTGGTTACAGAGCAGATCTGCAGAACCCATTCAGCCCGACCCATTCAGCATGGGGTGGGGGGTGTGACACACAGTGCAGAGAAGGGGTGACATGCTGCTCTCAGGATACCCCCTCCTTCCTTTCTCCCCCATTCTCTTTTCCCTTCTGGCTGGGCAGCTGGGATTCCTCTACACTGATGCCAAGGCATGCAACCAGTCGGCACTGGGTGGGTATCAGCCCCGGTGCAGGAGCAGAGGAAGGGCAGAGGAGAGCACAGGAAAGGGTCCTGGCCCAGTTCAGCCTCCCCCACCCGGCCTGGAAAGCGTCAGAGCTGCGACATGCAAGGTGCCCGTGATACTTCCATGGACAAATGCAGCAGGTGTTCTCCTCGCAGGCCAGGTTTCCCCATCTCCGCCTTACGCAAGGAACAGAGGAGCCCACGAGGTTGAGCAAGTTTCATGTGGTGCCGGCGTCGAGGGCGGAGGGATTTGGTCCATACTCCAACCACCTTTTGGCTGGTAAGAGGAGTAAGCACCCCTCCCCATCACTGCTGCAGGGCCGCATCCAGCATTGCTGTCTTCCTCACAGGATGATCCCATTACAGCAACTGACGCCTCCGGCCCAGGCATTTATCTTCGCCAAGCGATTGCATGAGCCGCTCTAAACCCAAACCAGATGCTGCTGGGAACGGCTGGGTTTAGTAATGAGCATTTGGCTCTTAAAGGGACAGCGCAGAGGAGAAAGAGACAACTCATAAGGAGGGCTGCATTTCCCACCATGAGGCCCCAGCCTCTGCCTCCACATTCGGTTGGACGGCAAGGCCCCAGCCCTTTGAATCCAGCTTCTGCCCCCATGAAGAGCGAGCTCATTTACTGATTCTACCCAGTCCCCCAGCTCAGACGTGGCTAGTCCTTCTGGACCAGAGCTGTGTGGACATGGCCAGCTAGTCACTGAGCCTTCATGCCTCCTGACGCCGGGGACACTGAATCCTTCATGAATCATTCAGCCGTGGTCGGTGGTGCCAGCTGAGGTCAGTGGTTTGGGGCTAGCGCCAGGCAGGCAACGAGGAATCCGAAGAAAGCCATGCTGATCACTAGGCCTGGAAAGGTCTGAGCCTGTTGGAGCTGAGGGGAAGACACCCGGTATCAGCCCCCACCCAGCTCTCACCCCAGCACCACGGGCACAGGGACGTGGCCGCCAAGATCAGATCTGGTGAGCCAGGAACCTTGGAGTCAGTCCGAAGCCCGGTTCTGGGAACGGCTCCAACCAGCAGAACTGAGTTCACTGTGCGTTTGGGGCTAGGGTGGATGTTCCCACCCCAAGGGCTGGAGGGTCTCAGGGGAGGCTGTGTCCGCTAGGAGAGAAGCAGGTTAAAGGGAGATGTGATGGACTGTACTTCGATGGGGAAAGCCAGACTCCTTTTCTTCTGTCCCAGCCCCCGAGCAGTGCCCAGCAAGGATGATAGGCGCTGTCTGTCAGAGGAGGTGCAGTGCCAACAGCCTGAGCACATGGGATCATTAAGGATGCCCTGGCATCTTTCATGGGGACTCTCCCTTCCCCCAGTCTGTTCTGTTGGGTCCCCAGCAGCTCACTCTGCTGCAGAGGTGGACATGGATGATGCAGACGCCGACTGAATAGCATTGTTATTGTCTTCAGGACTGGCCACTAGAAGGAGACCTGATCTCATGCATTAAGTCAACAGATCGCACACAGGCCACTTGCAGGGTGGCCTCTGCCCCAGGGCTACCCCCTGCAGGCAGACCCAGCCATGCAGCAATCTGCTTCCAGTCCCAGCCCTGCCTAGTGCAAGCCACTGGACAATGGGGGTCACATCCCTCTTGCAAACAGTGGGGTCTTCTGAGAGGACAGAGCAAGGCGACAGTCCCATGAACGCGCTGCAGACAAGCGATGCGAGTGACAACCTGGAACACGAAGACCTGGGGGTTGGTGTGTTGATGTGCTGCCCATGATAAGGCCGAAGACCTGGGGGTTGGTGTGTTGATGCGCTGCCCGTGGTAAGGCCGAAATGCCTCACGAATGAGACTGTCTTAATCAAAGCCAGCCCAGGCCCATCCTGGTCCTGGCCCATCAAACCAGTAGCGCGTCCTCCCATGTCGACCGAAAGAGTCCAACTCATGCACAGGAGAGCTGCCTGATGGGAGAGAAGCTGGGGAACAACAGTCAGGATGCCTGAGTTCCATTCCTGGCTCTGCTGGAAAACTGCCATGGTCCTCAGTTTCCCCAGCTGTATGGCAGAGATAGTAAATCATTGCTGGCCTCAGGCAGAGAGGATCTTAATCAATTAGGGTCCGATCTCCTGAGCTCCTGCAAGGGAACCACAGTCTTTGCTCCGTTCTCTCCCATGGAGCTCCAGTGAGCATGAGATGGTGCCTGCGGTCCATGGCAGCATCCTGGGGAGAGGGACGTCTCATGAGCCAGCTGTTTGGAGGACAGGAGGCAGCCGGTTAGCGAGGTCTCCTCCATCCCCAGCAAGAGAGGCAGGGGGCTGGGGCCCACCCATTCACACCTGCATGCACCCATGCTCATCACAGGGCCATTCACAGAGGCAGGAAGCTGCAAGCACTAGCAAAGAGGGAGCATATTCAACCTTCCCAAAGGGCTGACTCCTCCAATCCTGGGAGCAGCCTGCTTGGGTTGTCAGCCCGAGCCAGGGGCAGGGACCTCCATGGTCCTGTCAGTCAGAAGGCACGGGAGGTAGAGGGCCAGTGAGCCTCACTCATTCATGCAGCCAGCTCTTGCAGCACCATCTAGTGGAGAGCTGCCTGTGACCCACGTCGAGGGGACTGCCAGCAAAGGCAGGGCATAGCAGAGTCTGAGCACAGTCCTGGCTGCCAGTGGCTGCAGCTCCAGTGGTGTCCGTAGTGTGACAACTACTGGCTCCAGAACTGAGTTTGCCTCATGCCTCACTACCCAATAATCTCGGTGAGATCAGCTGGAGGATGGACTGTGTCCGTCTGGCTCACTGCAGCCATGCGGGTCAGACCAACATATGCTGCCATCTGGCCCCGGGTCAGAGGGCAACTGCAGGGGTCTGCTGTGCATCCTGGAGTTGCCACATAGCTGCCTGGTCCACAGAGCAGTGGGGAACGTCAGGGTGTCCCTGTGCTGCATAAGCTGTACGCACCCCCTCGCAGCTGGGCCTGGACAACAGGAAACCCCCTGGGAGCTGCCCCCCAAATCCAGCTCCCTCTTTGCTTGCAGGGCAGGGAAGTTTGCTGTCGGGGAAAAAACCACGCATAGAAGAACAATGAAGCAAAGCCCAACCGGGCAAACCTGCTTCCACACCACTAATCGGATGCATTGCCACTAATCAGGGGTATGTTTATCCATAGAGCAGACGTTCCACATGGGCACAGACCACGGAGACCCAGCCTCCTTGATGTGGCCAGAGGACAGAGCATGGCGGAGAGGCACGACCACTGGACTATAGGAGTGGCCCTGTTGCCTCTTCTCATCTCCCAGGCCAGGGGTACTGCGGCTGCTCCCCCAGTCAGCTGAAGGGAGTGATGCCCATTTACACCACTCATGGAGTAGTCTTGCCTTCAAACTAATCCCCTCCCCAGGCTGCTGTGCCAGAATGGATAGTGCTGAGGGCAAATAGCAGAGCAAGCTGGGATCCCCATACACCGTGCCATTTATGCTCAGCAAGGCACTCTCACCCAATGGCTGCGCTAGACTCTGCACTGAGCCACAGCAAGAGGATCCCTGAGCCAGTGTCCTCCATGCCAGGCCACACCTGCAGCCCCCACCCCACCCCAACTGCTCACACTTGGGGCCAGGGAGGAGGCTGTGAGTTTGCTGGGCAATCTTAGCCCCCTCTTCTTTAGTGCAACTCACCCCCGAGCAGGTGGGGGTTTCCACTCACATGGGCACTCAGAGCAGGATGTCTGCAAACCCCCGTCAACCAGGGATTAGCACACCCGCAGCGCTGAGTGAGTGCTCAGTCAGCAGGCCCGTCCACCATGGCGTAATCCAGGCCAGGACTGAGGGCGACCCAGGCCTCACAGCAGCCTCCGAGAGACCCCTGTGTGTTCATCACAGCCAGGTCCCATCACCTGGGGCCATGTGATCCCTGTTTGGATGATCAATGGCCTTGACAATCAGCCTCTGCTCAAAGGGAATCTCCTCTCAGCAAGCAGCGAACACCACAGTTCTTGAGCTGATCAGTGCCCACCCCCAATCTGGCATTCACTCGCTGCACACATCTGACTGGACCTTGCTGGGAGGCCACAGGTTCCCAGGAAAGAAAAAGTCACCAGCTGGGAAGTTGCCATGCTGGGACCCATTAGAGCTGATTACCTGTTTGTCAATTGGGGCCACTAGGGGGTGCTAGGTGCTCACTGATGCTAACTGGGTGGGTGGGAAAGTGGGGAGAAAAAGAGAAGGGGTGGGGGCACTGGCAAGCCAGGACCCACGTGACTGGAGAGTGGAAGAAGGGGAGACAGAGAGGGAGACAGCAGGGGAGTTTAGTAAGAGATGCCCCCAAACTATCCTCCGTGCAGGGTCCCTGTTCCCAGGAGTGGCAGGTGTGAGGCAGCGGGGCTGGATGGTGCATGCAGAGATGGGGGCGATAAATGTCCTCAATGCACCAACAAAGCCCTGGTCCCAGGAGCACCAATGCCAGACAGCAAGGCCACTCCTGTGTTGGGGAGAAGGCCCCCAGAGGTCCTGCCACCAGCTCGGCAGTCTGGGCAGGAAGATGGCCCAGGCAGACTCACATCCCAGTTCTACCACGGTCCAGAAGGCCCACACAACCCTCCTCGGTTCCCACACCACTTCCATCAGCTGCCTTGTCCGTTTCCCCATAAACCTCTCAGCCCAAGATGGCCTCCCCACTCAAAGTTGCAGTCGCCTCAGTTTTCTCGGCATTGCTTATATCACCAGCTTGAATCCCTACTGCTTGTGGGCTGCCCTGCGTAAACTGGAGGTGCCCCCTGTACACCCCATCAACACTGTGCAGTGAGGCACCGATGCAAATGGGTGGAAAATTTACACGAGCAGGAAGCACCGATTCAGTTGCAGTGGCTCTCTGAGCACGGGGGGTCCATGCTGTAGTCATGCGGCAGAATGAGTCCTAGCTGCATGCATGGGGCTCTGTGCAAAGATAAGCCACTGACAATTAGTTGGGAGGGGACCAGAAGAAGTACATCAAACTCATGAACTAAAACAGAGGCTGTGGGGTGCAGGTCTAGTGCCCCATGGGGGTCCCACCTCTCTAGCACCAGAAACTTCAGGAATTGTCACCGTCAAAAGTACTTTCACAGCTCCAAGCAAAACAGTCACACAGAGTAATGCAAGTGGTTGGTGTGCAGCCAGATTTTCAGTAGGTCTCAAGCTGCTGGCACTCACATCTGGCCAGGGTGTCTCTATGCAACCCGGCATGAATTTCACAGTTCTCATGTTGAGAGAGACCTATGAAAAACATGGCATGTTGGGGGGCATGGGAGCAGCATGAAAACTGTGAGGGAGCGTAGCGCTACGGTCTTTCCCCAGTCATGGGTTGGCTTTCATGGCCATGCTGCTGCTAACGGGACCGTTTCTTTAGCAATCATTTCATGGCAGGAACCTACCATCTGATCAAAAGCACCTGTGACAGATGCACCAACCCCCAGACCATAGACTACAGGGAAGAATATGTCCCACTGGAGGGAGACACCTCAGGGATACATCCCCTGGTTGGAAGCTGACGAGCTAGAAGACAAGTTCCTCACCCTACCTACGTGGGGTGGAAACTGCCCAGAAAAAGGGAGAATTGAAAAGGATTTAAACAGGAAGAGGAGGGGGTGGGAAATCAGGGCACCAAGTTTTTATTTGCCGGGTCCACCAACCAATACAACATGGTTCGGCCTGCCCATATGCTGGTTGAGATGCTGCCCAGGGTAATGGTCGAGTCCCCAGGGTGAATCCTAAGGAGAGCCGGCTGGCAGGGTGCCTGGCACAAAGGAGGTCAGTGTGGAGCAATGCACTGTCAGTGGCCCGAAGTGCAGCATCTTGCAGTACTTCATTGTCCACGGTGCCACCTGAACGCCAGGTGTTTGCAAATCACCAGCTCCAAAGGGCGTCAGACAGCTGGATTCTATGACCTCCCCGGGGATGTTGCTGGTAAAACAGGCATCTCCAGGACCCTGGGGCGCCAACACAGCCGGGTTATGGATTCATCCTTTCCACTCCGACAACCGCACTCGGGAAGAGCTGTCAGTGGCCGAAGGAGGCTCTATCACATTAGACACATCACCTTTCTTGAGCACATCAGACTGGGATAGGAGAACGCAACAGCCCTTCACTAAAGCTGACAGGAGCCTAATTAACGAGGGAAAGCGCTGACAGCTGAGAAAGCTGTGATGGAAAAAACCCCAGTAGGGTACTGTTTGCTAAGTTCCGAGCAGCACCGCAGAGGGAGAGGTGGTTTTTCATGGGCATGGAGAACTCGTTTATTAGGCTGCTGGTGCAGGGTTTTGGGGAGGCAGAGGCAAGCTAGGTCTAGCTAGGGTTGGATACACCTGGAAGCCTGAAGAAGCAAGAAGATACTGGCCGGCAGCTCTAAGACTAGGCCCAGAGGAGGGGAAGGAACTTAGTGGCACAATCAGGTGGAAAACCCAAGAGTTGTCTTCTGCCTTGGCTGCAACCACCCACTAAGCAACACAGCTGGCAGAAGACGAATGGACAAGCTAAGGGCAGAACTGCATTGCTGTGGGGACAGGTATCTCAGACAGCCATGTGTCCATCCCCACCACAGCCTGGCTTGTCTGAGCACAGGTCCCAATCTAAAGCCCGGGTGGGGCGATGGAAAGTCTCCCCCTGATGGTGGGGGCCTGGGATCAGGCCTGAAGTGTTTTGGAGTGCTCTCTGGAAGCAGAGACGGACCATTGAGCTACTCGTGCCATTCTTCCGTCCCGCCAGCATCTGGGTCACGGTCAGAACCATAAGTGGCTTGGAATCCGTCTTTGGTATGGAACCATCCTCCAGCCGCTGCATACAGGAGGCTCATAAGAAGAACCAGTCTAGAAGGCCACGGAGCTGAGCAATTCTCAGTGTCTCTAGCTGTGCACTATAAACACGAGGTGCCAGCTGGGTGGCTGCTAGGAAAAGAAGCGCTGCGGCTAGCACCAGGGAATTTCAGCCATCCATTCTCATTTGCTGCCGAATAAATCTTCATTCCTTTGTATTTGTAGAACAAACAGCAGCCAGGCTAGCGAGAGAAGACCCACTCCAGAACAGCAATGGAATCCTGTCTGCTTTCCTCTGCCACCTCCCAGGAGCTGAATGAAGTATTTGCATCCCCAGCAAAGCCAGCTGAGGGATGGTGTGTGTGTGGGGGGGGGGAGGGGGGGAAATAAGAGAAATCACAGTTTGAGTTTCAGAAAAATGAAACATTTCTGCTTCCACAACAGGGTGCTTTCCCTCCACAGGTGGAAAAAGAAACGCAACAGCCAGATGGGATGAAAATGGGGCATAAACACCCTGCAAGCAGCTGTTTGGGAACAGAAAAGAGGAGCTGTTGCCCATGGTGACGGCTGCAGTTTTGCACTGGGGTCGCTCCGGCAGCAGACGCTTGTTGAGCGGAGCCAGACTAACACTGCAGTGAGACACCCCAGGGCTCCATCTGCAGGGCTGTACCATTGCAGTGCAGAGGCTCAGGCTGGACCCTGCGAAGAGGAAGGTCCCCGGACCAAAGTCTACACTGAAGTGGTACAGCTCTGCAGCCTGACCAGCCTGAGTCAGCTGACATGGGCCAGCCATGGTTGTCCCACTGCAGTTTGGACCCACCCTCTGGGACCAAACTACATTCCATGCAGGGTCTTCAGCAGCTTTCCTCAAGGAGGCAGTGCTGCCCAATGGGGCAAGCACCTGACTCCCAGGTTCTCTCCCTGGCACTGTCACCGACTCGCTGTGTGACCTTGGACGAGGCACCTTTCCTGCTTCAAGCCTCAGTTTCCCATCTGCAAGAAAGGGATGGAGATACTGTCCTGCCTTTGCAAACTGCTTTGAGATGCATGGATGAAATGTGCTGCAGCTTACATTTTCTTAATACCGATCGCAAACCCAGTACAGGGTTTCCCCCTCACGCCCACAGGGGCTTGGGCAGAGCCATCCAGTTTGGCTCATTTCCCCTAAGACAGGACCTGGGAATAACAGTGGCTAGCACAGCTGGGAGATTCCATTGACAAGCTCCCCATTCCCACTATCAGGGAAGGCAGGGCTACCCGCTGGCCCTGGGGTGGTAGACACCCTCTCCTATAGACCAGGGCTGGATTAAGGTCCTTGTAGGCCCTACACACTTCTGTTTCGTAGGACCTTTAGTGGATACATTTTTATGGGTGTATTGATTTCTATGGGTAGATGGGTGATCAAAAGTTCATCTCCAGTGTTAATTTCTTTCACTTTATGAAAAAAAATGATTGACATTGACATGACTCTGCTTCTTTGTGTCTACACTGTGCCTATCCTTTCTATATACATATATTTATTCAAGAAGAGATCTCTGTTACAGTTTTTATCATACAAATACAAAAAACCCATGGTCAAATGTTTTTCATAGGCCCTAGGCACAGTGCCTACTGTGCCTATTGGATAATACGGCCCGGCTGTAGACAGGCCCCCCAGCCACCAACAGCAATGGCCTGTCAATCCAGCCTTCCTGCTCAACAAGGACATCTCCATCATTAGCAGCGCAGATCTGCACTGGAGAGATGAGAGGCGCGTGCTGACCTGTCCACATCTCCCGCTTATTAGCTCATCTTTGAGCAGCTGTGTGGATGGGTTAACCCTTTCATGCCTCGCGTTCTCTGCAAGAGGGGAGCAGAGCACACAAATCCATCGCTGTGTCCTCTTCTCGCCATCTCTCTTTCCCCTCCCTGTCCTCCATCCTGTGAACAGCATGTCCTGGCCCTGATGTCAGATCACATGCCAGCAGGAGGCGAGCAGCCGGGCTGGGCGGGATCGATGCTATTTAATACATTGTCAGAAATTAAATATTGACTTGCTTTACACTGGGCTGGGGTTGAACTTTGCATTGATCTGTCACGGAGCTCTGTTTCCCTCGCTGACAGCATTCGCAGGGAACAGAGTGCTGGCTGTGGAGGGACATGCTGTACTGCTTGGCCTCCCAGGAAAGGAAAATGCAGCCAGACCATGGCCCATCTTTCCTCTCACATATTCTCCAATCCTAGGTGTCTCTGGCTGTTTGCATCATACATCCCCTCATCATACATCCCCATTCACCTGGGATATAGGGACTCAGACTGAAAAGGATTCATCAAGGCAAACACACTCCTCAGACTAGGCTCACTGAACAGTAGAGAGGTTTTGACCCTACTGCAGACACACCAATGTGCTGCCAAAGGGGCCTGAACCAAAACTTTATGGGGGGAGGAGGGGACAAGATTCAAACTCTGCTTCCAGAAGCGAATTCCAACATGGGCTGCTCTGCCCAGAGCCCAAGGAGTAGGGTGATGGGGTGTTTGATGTCTGGATCCAAATTCACCAAGCTGGGCCCATCGCTGCTCTGGGACTGCCACGACCAAGCAGTTAAAACCGCGCATCAGGCCTGCCCCATTATGGGAGTTACTTAAAAAATATCAAAAGATGTGAGATTTGGGGTCTCTTTCTTTCCAGCTGGTTTTGGATCCAACAGGGCTGATGGCATCCCAGGTCACATTTTCCAGTGTTTCTCTGCAACCCTGAGATCAAGAAACTTACATTAAAAATGCTCTCATCATCCCATGACTCCAGGAGTTGGGACTTTAAAGTACTCAGCCTCATTGTGTTCTAGGCTCCTTTCCACCCAAGAGGCAGCGTGATCATCACTGAGCAAAGCTAAGCAGGACCACTGGTGGAGTTGGCAGAGCAAACATGGAGCTGTTGGGCTCTGGCTGATCAGTTTTCCTGACGAGCTGATACCGGATGGATGGATGGATGGATGGATGGATGGATGGATGGATGCATGCATTTTTGGAAGCTGCAAACTTCAGCGGCGCTCAGGCAAGGAACCTCACCCTGCTTCCTGCCCCAGGTGGCTGGAGACACAGCACACTGCCACGATAGGAAGTAGCAGGGCTGCTAAAAAGCAGCTGTTACCCACTGGAAAGAACAAGCATTGAGGGCCTGGCCTGACACCACCTTGCCGGCACTGGTGCGTGGCCAACGAATCTATTATGCATTGGGCAGCAGGTCTCAACAGGGAAAGCAACCACTGCATGAGGATATGAGGACTTTTCCATAGCCCCAATGACTGGGGACCCACTGCTGCATCTACCCCCTTTCTGCAGGGGGTGAGGGGCAATCTGCTAGTGGGGAAGGGACCCAACCTTTGTTTGCCTCTCCAAAGACTTTTCATAGGTCTACTGTGCACAGTATAAGATAATCTCAGATCATGTTCTGCAGGCCAGCACGACTTCTCCCCCTTCTGAAAGGAGACGGCTGCCTTTCTGTATAACCCACATGGCCAGGCCCGCCACTCCACCAGCCTGCCTGGGGGAACATCCCACCTCAGCTGAGCCAGCATCCGGGGCTGCCAATGGCAGAGGGAGAGAATGTTAACTGCATGACATTACGAAGCGGGGTGGGGTATAAAGGAACAGGATCAGCCTCTCACACATGCCAGCGCTGATCACAGTTCCCCTGGATCCTGCCTGTGAGAAACACATGAGCAATGGGGGACACGTCAGCTGTGGTGGGCTGGGAGACAGGGGCACTTGTCATCTTCAAGGCCCATCTGCACCAGCCCCGAGGTCGCTGCTATTCTGCAGCTGGTGTGGAGCACACGCGTGATATCAGTGAGCAAACAGGTGCCGCCCGCCCACACTGCTTGAGTCACCCCTCACTCTCAGCCCCACGCCGTCTACATGTAACGCAACACCTTGCCTCCCAGGGTCTCGCGTGTCTTGGCTCATCGCCTTCACAGTGAAACCTTGGCATGTGCAATTAGCCCCTCTGCCAAAGCTTTCCACGCAGCCCCACCATGAGGATAGAGGGCAGGGCTCGCCTGCATCCCCTGCACCTAACATCACACCCATCGCTCTTAATTCACCTTCCCCATCCAGCCCACTAGGATTTCGCTTTCCCATTCCTAGGATGCTGACCTACGGCAGGCCATGAGGACCAGACAGTGACTCAATTAGCGGGGCACAACTCTTACCCTAATTACACAGGGATTTGCCAGTTTGGGGGGAAGGATTTCATGGTGTGCCGACTGATTCCCATGGCAACAGCTCAGGCCTGTGGGGTTAGGAGAGGACGACTATTGCTGCACGTTCCCTTTAAGGAATCCCACTGCCAGAGAGCCGGGCAGGCAAGGCGGCAGGTGAAGCGAGGGGCACGGTTTCAGCCTGTAGCACACATTTCAGCCTCCGATTGCCCCACCTGCTGGCAATAGAGAAAGACTGAGGCCCTTGAAGGAAATGCTGCAGGAGCCACTTGGAGAGGAAGGGTGACCCTGTGGAGGGGGGTTCAGGATAATCACAGAACAATACCCGGTCCTGCCTCTTTGCACAAGCTGGAACAAGTCACCCCGTGTCTCTTCGGGGTAGGGATCAGTCTCCCCCAGCATGTGTCCATTGCCAAGCACCAGGAAGACCTGCTGCTGACTGGGGCTTTGGGCTCTACCCTGATACAAACAATCCCCATCCTGCAGGTGGCTACAGGCACAGGTAGACACACTGGGCAGAGGTCTGCCCTGGAGCAGACAGGGAATGAAGCCAGCCGTAGCTCTGCCTAGGCACAGATCCACACATGGCTAAAGAAAACAGACAGCCATTAGGGCTGCCTTCTTCCTTCCACAGCAGGGAGAGACTGTGGCCTTCTCCACCTGTGGCAGCACCTGGACCTCCTGCAAATGATTCTTCTCTTCTCTGCCTACTGGGAGCCTGGCCGGCAGGTGGCATTCAGAGCTTTTACCAGAGGAATGGTCAAGGGGTTTACCTGCCATGCGGAGATACTGCTGCATTGGCTGTGAAGTACCCTCCGAGGGTTCTGTCCGTCTAGGACTCCCCAAGAGCCCTTTATCCCACAGCTTTGAAGGTATGACCCACTGTAGTAGCTGATCCACATAAAACTGCTGCCAGCTAACCGACTTAACCACGTAGCTCCAGCTCTTAGCTCTCTGGTTCCTACACTCAGACCCCCCGCAAGCCTGACCAGGGGCTTTTCCACATTACAGCCACCCACCCCTCTCAGAAACCTGCAGGGTGCCTCCCAGCCTGGCACCACTCCAACCCCCTCTCACGCCAGACATTTGCCAAGTTACAAAACCCCATCACATCCCTGGTGTGTGCTGGGGGAACCAAACAATCCAGCCCGGGCACCCCACTGCATTTCTGATCCCAGGCACTGCCCTGCCCCGACCCAACAGAGTTTTGCTCTCCAGCAGCCACTCCCTCCCTTTCGGGGCAGTTTGAAATTAATAATGGCTCCATCTCCGTTACCATTTCTCATTTCATGCCTATTCTTGGAATCCGCGTATGTGCCCCTGGCCCAGTGCCAGCTGCCCTTGCCGAGTGGGACTAATTAACGCTGCTGCTGGCTGGGTCACCAAGCTGCTGGCTTGCTCGTTAGAGAGGCAGGCAAATGCACACAAAATCCACCCTGGCAGGCAGCGAGGGGACATCATCCCTCCAGCCCCCAAATCCTCCCCTCGCAGGAAGAAAGCTGGAGCCGGGATAGCCTAAAAATAACTTCTAGCATGGGGAGCAGGGCCATGGGGGTCATATGGTAGATAAAGAGGAGAAAGCCAGACACCTGGGTTCTGTTCCCAGCACCAAAAGGGGAGTTTTGGCCGGTTGGTGGAACAGAGCGATGGGCGGTCAGGGTGCCTGGATTCTGTTCTCCACTTAGGAGGAGAGTGATGTACATTGGTTGGAGCTGGGATTCTGGACTACCTGGGCTCTTCTAGGGGGTCTGTTCAACGACAGGGGAGTTACGACCCTCTCTGCCTCTCAGCAGAACAAACTCACAGTCGGACAGAAAGGAGACCCCTGGCAGACTTGATGCAGGCAGACTTCGGGTTGCTCTTATCGCAGGGCTGAACAAGGTTCCTGTGGTTTAATGGATGCTGGAACACAACCCAAGAATCTCCACTCCCAGGCCCCTGCTCTAAACACTACTAGACCACATTCCTTCTCAGGGTCAGGAGCAGAGCCCAGGAATCCAGACAGCAGCCGGATGAGTAATCCGTGAACAATGGGTGACTGGCATGAGCCACACCACTAGAATCCGGCACCCACAGCAGCCTTGCTACGCAGAAACATGTGTGATAGCTGAAAGGGACTGGTCAATGCAAATAGGGGAAGGACCCCCACCCCATATAAGTGGCAGGGAAATGCTGAACCAAACTTTCCATGACACTTTGCACACACAAAAAAATCTCCCAGTTTCTTTGAAGCTGTTTTGTTTCCCTTTACCTCCATCCAGACACCCCCTTCCCTCCACATACCAAGGGACATTTGACAAGGATGGTTTTGCCAAAGAAGAAACCAGGAGATGTGCGCTGGGCTGGGAATGCAGCAGTGCCAGGAACCAGGCCCAACTGAAGCGGGAAGCAGAGAGGAGACCGCAGTCTGGGGAAGGAACAGGAATGGAGAGACACCAAGGCAATTTGGGGGCATAAAAGGCCAGTCTGCGATCCCAATTCTGCTTTTGAGTCATTTCACCATCCTCGAGGGCCCTATTTCAGCAAGAGGCCAACGCAGCTCAGTCTGTTTTGTCTAACAAAAGCCAAGGTTACGAGTGGTTCCCTCTCTGGGGAGGCTGCTGATAGTAAAGGGCGTTTTAATTTCACAAATGCAGAAGGAGATCTGCTGGCTGGAAGTGAACCTAGACAAACTCCATCAGGAGAGGCGGCACATATTTTTAACGGGCGGGGGTTTTGCCACCAGAAGGCCTCACCAAGGAATGTGGAGGATTCTCCCCCACCTGCCGCTTTGAAATCAAGCCAGGGTGTCTCCTGCTAAACAGGTCATGCTAGGCCAGCCACGGTTATGGGCACAAAACAGGGGAAGTGCAAGAGGTTGCACTCATGTTCCCTTCTGGCCTTGAGCTGTGAATTCACAGCCCTCTGGCGACAGAGTTTGAACAGCATGAGAGTGCAAAGAGGAAAGCAGTCGAGCTGTCAGCCATCTCCACCGCCCGCTGCCGGCTGAACACGTCTCGCTCCCCACCCCTACGTACAAACGCGCTGGCTGGCCACAGCAACATGGCCTGGGCCACCGGCTGCTCCGTCCTTGTGAAGCATCACAGGCAAATATCAATATCCATCCCTCCTGGGCTGGGGATTGGAGCGGCTCTGCAGGGGTCAGTGGAAAAGGGTCAAGTCCGCAGCCTCCAACCCAACCCGTCATCAGTCTCACACTGCCCCACCACTCCCTTCCCTGCTCCTGCTGCACGTCTTTTGGCTGCGACGCATTGCACGCCGGCTCTCAGAACCAGCCCCCAGTTGTGACATTTGTCATGGGCTGGTACCGAAGGAGATATTCGGGCTGCCATCCCATTCATCCCCTCTTCACCCTGAGTGCCAGTCCTGCCTGCAAAGTCTCATGATCGCAGAGTGCCAGGAGATGAACACTGGGTTTAGCGAGACCTTTAAGCTTCTTACCCCACTTTTCAGCTGTGCCTTTCCCTGGCCTTCCCCACCTCCCCCAGGCAACATGGCTCCCTTCTATTCCTGGGGCATCTTGAAGCCCTGGCTAAGATCAGGCCCCCTGCCCTAAGTGCCATGAAGACAGAAGGAGGGGGAGTGCCTGCCGTGAAGAGCTTCCAACTGAAGGAGACAAGACAGAGACAGGAGGGGAAATGGAGGCACGGAAAGGGGAAGTCACACATGATCGTACAACTAGCCAGCAGTAGAGCTGAGTGCAGAAGCCAGGCCATCCAGTAAAAAGCTTGTGGAAGAGAGGAGCGGAGGTGGGGTAGGGGGCTGGGGAGGCTGAAGCGACTCCAGTGACCCCTGCACTTAGGCTGGGGAAGAAACTGGAACTGCTGAGACCCACATAGCCTGGAGCTTCCCCACATCCCCATAACTCCCCCTTCTATCCTTCCATTCCCTGCTGCCCCCATTCACAGAGAACTTCCACCTGCCTGGTCCTTCCTGCATTTTATGGAGGGGGGAGTGGGGGTAGGGGGTAGTATCTGATCCCTGTACAGTGCACCCCCTGCAAATGATGTAAGCCACGCCCACTTCCAAAATCCCCCAATCCAAGCTACTGATGTAAGTGGTCTCTGAGATTAACTCCTCCCCCTGCAGCCATGTGTCTGGCTGGTCAAATTCACTTCTTTACCGCCCGGCAGGAGGAAGGGCCAGGTTTTCAAAGATATTCCGTGTCCAAGGACGCAGAGAAGTGTCTAATGGGATGTTGAAAGCACCGTGAAGTCACTCAAAGTTAGGTGCTTCTGACAAGTCCTAAACCTCATGAGATCTGCAGGAGTCTCGCTACAGGCTTCAGGGCACCTGGGACTACGCCCTCAAGTAGCAGCATGGGGGCCACACAGAACAGAGGAGAAAAAAATATTTCCCTATTAAGTGACTTAAAAAAACCCAAACAAACCACAAAAGGAAGTAGTTCAAGAAAAGGTACAGCCATCGAGTATGTGGTTCTTATTACCTGATCCGCCAGGAAAGCCATGACACTTCACTTCTGCTGCTAGGAAAAATGGATAGCTAAGAACGAGGGTTGGGTTTTTGGCATATCACTCTCTTGGTTCCTGCAGATAAAGTTATCTGACACAGGAAACCAGGTGATCTCTCCCTCTGCAGGGACACAGTATAAATATTTATGCTGACATAAGGCGGGGGTGAAGTGTGGGAGGAGCTGAGTCTAATCCAAGATATTACAAGTCTGGCCTTTTTTAAGTTTTAAGAAGGGTGGATTTTAAAGGTTGCTTTTAATAAACCTTTGCACTTAATAGCAAACCTCTCCCTGAGGACCTAACAATGCCTCTCCTCTGCAGGGCTTTCCATTCACAGATCACACAACACTTGCTCAAGGAGGATCAGTACCACTCGCCCCATTTCACAGATGGTGAAACAGAAGCACAGGGAAAGCGATGTAATAACCTTGTTCTATTTATCATTCAGTGACGCAATACCCATCCGTTCTGTGGGGGCCAGGAGGCTTGGTGACCCCATGGGTTGGTTTTACTTGTTTGAATGTTAAGGACATTTCTTTATGGTTTCCCACCATTGGTGTGAGACCGTGGTCCCAGTCAGGCAACATCCGGCCTCACTTAGGGCTCCACTTTTCAGAGAATTATTCTCATGCCTGTTAATATACAAGGAATCCGCTTACCATACTCAGGCCTGCACTTTCACCACAGCTGGCCCAGTTAGCTGCCACGAAAACCCAAACAATTCTCAGCACAGTGACGGGCCGTCAGAGAGCAGCACCAGTGAAATATCACCTGAAGGTTAAACCTGTTTGACATGGTGCAGTGGTGCCAAGAACCAGGGAACCAATCAAAGCAGCTGTCTGACTGACAGGCGCAGCTCAGTGTTCTTGTCTTAGCCCCTGCTGAATAATGGTCTCAGAGAACCCCATGCACCTCTCCAAAATTGAAATCCCGACCTCCACTTATGGCACTGGAGCCGGACTTTCCTCTCCAAGGTGCTGACGCGCTTCCCAGCTGAAGAACTATTCCCACCACCCGGGCACGTCCAGAATGAAGCTTTTATTTCCAAGCCATTAGTAGCCCTGCAGCATAAGCAGAATGATGCTTTTGAAGGAGGAAGGGGGGGCCTGGTCACAGGCACAACGTGGCTAAGTCTGAACTGGCTCCGCTCTCATGGGGAACCACGCTGCAGCCAGGAGCGGGCTGCCCTGCTGGACGACAGAGATGCACAGACCCGTGGGAAGGGCAGGGAGACAAAGGTTTGTTTACTGGAGGGTCCTAAGAGCTGCCAGCCAGCCAACTTGCTGAGCCAATGAATCAGGACTTCAATTTTTTTAATGCTGTTCTGCTTGAGGGTTGCCAGGAGTAAATTAAATCTGCCACTCTGTTGTTGTTACTCTTGCTGTTAATTACAGAGAAGCCGAATTCTGAGCAGATAATGTGGCCAGACCGGCAGGACAGACACACATCTGTGCTGCCAGGCATATATTAAAGGATATTGACTGGCACAGAAACAAGCTTATGCTGCGCAGCACGTATTAAAGGCTATTGATCGACACAGTTTCTTAGCTAATTCCCTCCCCCATGAAACTAACATTTACCACCAACCTCTTTGTTCATCCTGTTGGTGTGTTAAATTCTCCCTCCCCCGTGTTTACGTTGTGTATTTAGGCTGTAAACTCTCAAGCAGAGACTGTGCTATTCTGCATTTGTACAGCCCCTAGCACCATGGCCCTATTCTCAAGTGGTCCTTCAGCAGAACAGTCTTAAACATGCTTAGTATAATTATCAATGATAAAATAAAACACGTTAACAGCAGACGTTGAAGGATATTGACCAGCACAGATATGCCGTAATGTTCCTTTGTTGCTCACATCATCTCCAAGGGTTCGAATCTTGCTTGATGAGGGAGCATAGAACCTGGGGAGCATTTCAAATTCTTGGCTAGATTTTCAACAAGAGCAGGAAATGTTTTCAGCAGGGGCCTCTCCTGCACAACAGGCCCCGAGCTCCTGATGGAAGCAGGTTGCAGCCTGCAGGGCCAGGGGGTTCTCTCAGGCAGCCGGGTGCTCAGTATCTCTGGGGAGCCCCAGAGTCTGATCCTGTTGATACTGCCCTCAGTATGTGAGGAGCACTGAGTGTCTCTAAAAGATGCCATTCTAAGATCTAGCAGGACAAGAGGCTTTATCAGGGAGGAAGGAAGGAATAGGTCTGCAATTCCTGGTGTTGCACCAGAGCTAAGAAGAGACCATGCAGGAAGAGGAGACAGCATTTCCAGTAGGGGAGGGCACCTGTTTGAATCCAGCCTGGATCAACAGGATAACGAGTGCAAAGAGGCATATGAGAAACCAGACAAGGGGCATGGGAGAATCCACAACGAAGGGCACCAGCACCACCATTTGTGGGCACGTCTCAGAAGAGGCCAGGTGGACTCAGGCTGACTGGCAAATCTGACTCCCTGTGGGTCAGATCTGAGGTATGTTTGGCAGGGGGCACAGGCAGGATGCAGGGGGAACTGGCACCATGGCTGCATTTTGCTTTACTTACCCCTGGATACCCATCTGTCCCAGGGTGGGCGCCATGTCACCCTTGAGCCTCATCAGCTGATTCCCAGGAGATAAGGTTTGGACTGGCATAAGGGAGGAGAGGCCCCAGGGACACCACCCCTCCGCCCAGCTCCCACAGAGCTGCCGGTATTTCTTGGCATTGAGTCTTCCTTCCACAGACTGCAAAGGACCATACTGATCATCTGGGCCAACCTCTTCCACAACTGCAGGCCATGAAGCCTCGTCCGCCCCCGCCTGACCCAGCCCCACAACCTCTGGCTGAGTTCCTGAAATCTTTAAATCAGGACTGAAAAGCTGGCCACTTCCAGAACCTCTTCACAGCTGTCTGGAGGGCCCGGGTGCAGCATCATTCTCAAACCCACACTACATTTCAAGCTGGGCGGACTGACTTGGGGAGGTGCTGTATGGAACCTGAGCTGGGATTCAGTTGTTATGGTGACAAGACAAAGCTCACCGCAAGTGCCTCTCCACAAAATCTGAAGGCAACACAGCCAGGAGGCAGCCCTGAGCAAGGGGGAGCAACGCCTAGGGACTCAGCTCCCCAGGGGTCCTGGGTTTGTTTTGTTCAAAGGGGAGTTAGATGGGGGGCTGCACAGTGCTGTCTTGTGGGCTCGGCAGG
The DNA here is from genome assembly GCA_007922175.1 of Pelusios castaneus. Classification (NCBI taxonomy): domain Eukaryota; kingdom Metazoa; phylum Chordata; order Testudines; family Pelomedusidae; genus Pelusios; species Pelusios castaneus. Next base: position 29,756,561 of record ML685764.1, read on the forward strand.
TATCTCTCAGGGACAGGGTGCAGGCTAGAGAGGCATGGGGATGGATGCATGCAGTGTCTTTGGCGCCAAAACAAGTCACAGAAACTTCACTGGCTCAGCTGGGTCCGAAATCACCAGGTTTCGACGCGATCCAAAAAAGTTCCAGGGCTGGCTACCGACGACCCACTGCTTTCAAAACACAGAACACAGCAAGTGCGCCCAGAGGACTCGCTTATTATTGAGGCCACCCTGTTCCTCATGTCACATGAATGCTTTTCAGCCGTTCGGCTGCTGGCGCTATTGTTAAATACAAGCCTGAGACCCCCAGAGAGAACAGAGGAACCATATTTGCCTTGGGGAGAAGGAGAGACTGAAACAAGAGAGGGAAATGTGAGCAGGACCTTGTTTTCAATAGCCATTCCGCACTTAATTCAGATTTAACAGGTGCTAGTCATAGTATTAAAGGCCAATTGGATGTGATTGCCTCAGCACCAGAAATCAGCTCCAGAGTTTATTTAACATGCCGTAATTGACTTGCTGGACCCTAAGAGAACCAGTTTTGCTGACTATTATATATTTAATAAGGCTCCTCTGCTCTCCGGAGAGGCCAACGGCAGTAGTTAGAGAGGTGAGGGGAAGGCTGACTAGACACCTCTCCACCCACTCGAGAACACACAGGAGACTCTGCCAGCCAGGCCCCGAGGAAACGTCAGAGCAGCAAGGGAACAGCCAAGTACTTTTGTGAACGTTGATGCACCAGGAAAGCACTCCAAGGTCAGCAATGGGGTGAGGCTGGGTGGGAATAGATTCAATTAGCTAACATGGTCTGAGGTGCAGTAATCGCACTGGGACTCAAGCTCAGAAACGAGGTGCTCGGTTAACCGCTGGGCTCTGTTAATTCACTTAAGCACATGGCTAGTTCAGCACAGACGTAATCCTACTGAAGTTCTTGCTGAATCAAGGTCTCTTTCAGCTCTTTATTAGGGAGCAGGTTCCATGCAGGCAAGTCAGGGGATGACTGGGAAGCAACCAGAAGGAAAAAAGGAGCTAGGATGGAGCTAAATCCAGTGGTATGATTTGTCACGAGAACTGAGATGTTCAGCTGGTTGGGTTAGGCCCAGGGGCAAGGTCCTGAGGCTCTGAAACATTACTGCAATCTAAAACAAAGAAAACAATGGAGCCCCTTTGCCCTCCCTCCCCACACCCTTGCAGGTAGATATCCAACAGCCCTCCAGACTTTTGAGACACACATGCAAATCATTTGTAGCCGCTTAGTTTAGCAGTGTGCTTATCTACCTTTTTAAAAACAAAACAAACAAAAAGCCCTGTTGCTTCCATAGCAAACCTCAGGGGGCTGTGGATGTTTGTGACTTTGAAGAAGGGAGTCATGGAGCTGAGACGGTCCAGAGACACTGCTGCATATGACATAACGCCACAAGCCCCTGAGAGATTTTCATCCCCAGGTGAAATCCTGTCTACACTGGCAATTTAGGTCCACTTAAATAGTCTTAAGTCAACCTAAATTACTCCCCATCCACACTGGGCTTTCATTAAGTCGACTTAAGGGCAGTTAGGTTGACTTACTAAGTCCACATTCAGGGTAACCACTTTATTAAAGTTGACTTAAAGTCAGCCTAACTTTTTCTAGTGTAGACATAGCCCTTGATGTGTAAGTTCTGAAAATATTAAGGCTGTGGGGAGGGGGGAGAAAAGTCTGCTGCATTTCTCTAGTCCCTTCTTTTCTCCTCTTCTTAAGTCAGTGATGTTGCACCAAAGAAAAATGTCCCAAGTGTTATTTTGGTCAGGAATGTTCCAAGAGAGGCTCCAGAGCTGCGGCAAACCGCTGAAATGAAACTCTGAATTCACGGCCCTTGAATCCATAGGGAGCCTTAAGGAAGCATGCAGCACCTCGACAGACACCTCTGACGGCAACCGCCATGTTAAACACCATTCTGTTTTCAGGCATTGTACCACCGGCTGGAGAAGAGAGAGCTCCACCAGGAAAAAGCCACACTGGTGAGTCCACCTGCTGTGTGCATGTGGAAACATGGCAATACTCCCAACTGATCGCATTAAACACCCTACAGGCTGTGCAGATGTCAGTTACGGTCTTCCTTTCCAAGAAAGAAACTAGAGCGCAACAGTCAGGAAACAGCCGTGGGGAGAGCTAGCATGTAACTGCCACGATGGCCCAACATTGCCTGGGGTGACTTGGCAACTTGTATGGGGAGGGAACCTGAGCCTGTTTCTTCACCACCCCTGCGATGCAAGTGGGTCACACATGCAAGACGGACCCCCGTGGACTGTAAAAGCCTTGTGTATGGCATGGATCTATGAAGTGTGAGAAGGGACATGCTCCCCACCACCCCACTTCCCCTGAGATGAGGAGATGGCTGGATTGGCATCGCAGGGGTACTAACAGCCTGCCCGGCCATTTTCAGAAGGGGAAATGAAGGCCCAGAGAGGTGAAGATTACATTTTTCAAATGTCCCTAGCACCATTAGATGCCTCGGTTTTGGGGAGCCTTCCTGAGCTGCGTGAAAGAGGCTGAATCTCCAGGACATGCCAAGGGCCCAGACCGGGAACATTTCATGTTTCCTAGGTCTGGGCACTCAAAATCCCTTCTGAAAACCTTGTCCCCTGTGACTTCCCCAAGCCCCCGAAGGAAGCCTCTGGCGGAGTGCGGCATAGAACCCAGGTTTCCAACATTCAGTCCTCTGCTCAGCCGGCAGCACAGGAAGCAGATGACAGAGTATTTTCCTGCAGCTACGTCTCTTCCTGGGTCAGTGGCCATTACACAGCAGACTCTTCAGAATAGTTTTAGCTGTGTGCCAGAGCTTGTGAAAGGAAGAAATGAGCTGGTAGAATGGATCTAGCTAGCTTTGCCTTCTCCGTGACTTCTCTCTTCCTTAATACTTCACAGATCACATCAGGGGCATTGGATCCATTATCCTGGCAGGGGCCAGGCCAGTTCCCACCCAGGAAGAATTGTAATTTAGCTAGGGGATAACAGGAACTTTATGTTGCTCACTGAGGAGATGGACCCAGAGGCCAAGTGGCTGTGGGTCTGGGTCACCATGACATCAGCAATGGGGCATTGCTAATTAATACACTGCAAGATGCCACTGTCACCCTGACATTAACACAAGCTTAGCTGCAAGCTTCCGAGTGCCTCAGCGTGTGCTGTGCAAACTTAACGTTTAATGAGATCACGGGCAGGAGGGAGGCTGATGATGAAGGACACTGTCATAGCCAGGTTCCTGGGGCACAGACTGCATGGGGGCATGGCCGATTGGCTGAGGGAATTCAGCTGTACGGTCCCTAGTCAGAGAGCACCGTCGGGAAGAATTAATCCCAAATGCCAAGTGTTTGGGGGAACAGGGGTGTAACAATTGGTCCGGACAGTGACAGCTGGCATCAGGCACTGGCCACGGTCCTGGGCACAGGATGTGATTCAGCCCCCTAATTAACGACACAGAGCAGTTACTGCATTTCCAGCCCTGCTATTTGTGCCATGTTACGACAAGGGGATAAATCAGCCGACCCAAGTAACTTCCCCATTTTTGCTGCTGCAGCCATTGGTCGGAGCTAGGCAATGCAGGTGGGGATGTATGGCAAGCTGGGATGGGCTCATGATGTTTGGGCTGGATCAGAAACTGGCCAGTCATGACAACCTGTTTCAGAAGAGACCTGGATAAGCACCCAGCCCAGCTTCCATCACTAGCAGAGATTCAATTCTACACACATTTCCCCGATGCTACCATAATTTACCATTCACCGGCAACCTTCCTTTCTAGCCACACTGCAGCCATGCAAAGCCAGGCCCAACAGCTCCGACATGTAACACGTTGAGGCCAGAGAATCACCTCACTGGCTAATCACAGTGCACCAGCAGCCAGCCAGCCGTTTGGGGATTCAGGGCTCTGGGGACGACTGGAAAAGCTCCATTTCCTCAGGCAGAGAACTGCATTTGCTAGGTGAGCACAAAAGTTTTCACCTTCTATTCCTGGCTTAGATTGGAAATGTTCCGTGAGCTTCAATTCCCAGCCACAGCCCTTTCACCCTGGTACCACAGAGAGGATCCTGTGGCATCTCAGAGACCCAGCTGTATCTGTCTTTGGGTATTTATTTAAACAACCCATCTAGACCTAGGGAATGAAGATGGGCTGTGCGCCGCCTGAAGGGCCCACAAAGTTCAATCACACACGCGCCTTTCCTGTAACGGGCTTGCGTGCACAGCACAAATGAGCTCCCAGACACAGACGGCTGCAATAGCTCATTCGAGAAGATGCTCCTTGCAGAGCAGCTGCTTCTCCAAGGGCAGGAATGAATCTCGCTGCTGAGCACACAGATCCCCAGTCTTCCCCCGTGCAGGAGTGGAAACATTCAACTCCATTCAGTCCCCAACCACAGCCGGTTCCCCCCACTGACCACAGAGAGCCTGGAAGTGACAGAACCTTGGAGAATTCTCCATCCAGTTGGCTATATATGGGAAATGTTTCCTCCTGACCCTTAGCAGCAGATGTTGGTTCTAACCCTGAAGAAGGAGGGTTTAGATCGCTTCCCAAACAAGTGATTACTTTTCCCCTCAATATTTACTGTCTGTATTCCTTTTATTCCCATAAACGTCTGGTTGTCTTTTGAATCCTGCTACGCTCTCATTGCCACAACATAGCATTGAGGCTGAGTCCCACAGGCTAATTCACATTTGTGCAGAGAAAGTATTTCTTTTGGACACAGAGCTGAACATTCACACATTCGTACCTCCAAAGGGCCAACCTGAATTTCAGGGGAAGGCTGGAGTTGGTGCCCACGCCAGGGTCCTGGCTCATTGCGCCACAAATCTTTCACCGTGTGAGGGCAGAGGTGCCACTAACATACCCCACCGTGAACCTGGGCCTCGTGATTAAAACAGCACCTTGTGTGCCAGGCATCCAAGCTCGGAAACTTTCTGTTCCATTAGTAAATGACTCCTTCTCCTCGGCACAAACTCCTCCCCAAACCCCCAGGGTCTACCTCCGAGACTTATTTATAAATCAAACTTCAACCCAAAAAACCCCCGGTGTCAGGAGCAATCAGTCCCTGCGAGCTGTGAATGGTATTTTACTGACCCAGAACTAATCAGAACAGAGGGAAAATTTTCCATTAAGCTCCAAGTGCTCGTTCATTACACCGTATTTCTGCACCTAGACTAATTTAGGAGCCAGAGAGGGAACAAAAATTGTTGCTTTTTCCTTTTCTTTCCACATTTTTTCTCTTGTTAGGTAGAGCATGGGGAAATGCTAAACATACACCCATGAAACACAGGCCCTCACATGTTGCTACATCGTGGCGCTAACCCAGGAAATCCACCACCCCAGACTTGTAAGGCCTTTCTGCTCTCTGAGGCCTGGCTGGACTTTTGGGCCTGGATGTTTGAGTCACTGGTGATACTGTGGGTCTGATTTAAGACACCTTAAAGGGACCGGGTTACTGGTGATGGGACGCAGGCCCCAGTCTCTGAGACCCAGACCCCTTTTTAAAGCACCCCTAGAGGGGCACTCAAAAACAGAGGTGCCCACAATCTCTAAGGAAGACTGTAGCCTTCTTGCCACTGAGACAATCCTGGGGTGTGGCCTCTGTGCCCTGGCTGAGGGTGCTAAATCTGGCTCCAGACACCTCTGCCACTGGCAACCTTGGAATGCAGTTACCATGTCCATTGCTTCTTCCAAGCTGGGAATTTGGTTCACGGGAAAACCAGGAGATGTGTGAGCCAGATGGATGAGAAATGAGAGCTGTGGCGGGAGGGGGAGGGGATTTTTACACTTCCCCAAGTTTAGTTTCTTGGAGACAACTCTTCTGGCGCTGACCGGGGAGGGAGGAGCAGGGAAGGAACTAGGCTGGGATATGGGATAAAGACAGAGGCACAGGCAGAAACAAGGAGGATGGATAACCGGAAATGCAATAGCAGCGCTCACAGACCTTCCCATGAGATATTGCAAAGCGCATTACCAAGGGCACTCAACAGCAAGGGGAAACTGAGGCATGGAGCAGAGAAATGCTTTCCTCCTTTCCCAGGGCCTTGGCATCTGCTTAGCACTTTACATGCTGAAGTCATCTGCAGTGGGCACACTCACAGCCCCACTGACAGCATTGGCACAGACCCCGCCGGGAGAGGAGGAGCCGCTGCACTAACGAGGGAGGTCCTCACTCCAGGCAGGGTAGCTGGAACTTGCTTTTGCAGGCTGCAGGGGATGGGAAGCGGAGGGCTTGGGAAGCTCTGACTAGTGGTCTGTGTAGTGCCCAGCACTCTGAGCTCAGCTGGAGCCCTACCGTAATACACTGGATAACACAGCTTTGTATGGGATACCTGGGCATGGGCGCTGGGGTCAGAGAGCAACATAGGCCTGTGGGTGCCGTAAAGCAATGGGGGAGAGAAGTAACCCTTTGGGCTCAGAGGCAAGGTCTGTCAGGCCATCGGCTCCATCCTACCGGTGCCTGGACAGGATCCCACCCTTCCACTCAGCCCAGCCGGTTGCACAGCCCTCAGGCTTCCATTGAAATTAAGCAGGCACAACAGGACAGGAGACATATTGCCCATCTCGTCACTCGCCCAGCGCCAGCCGCCTGACCTCCCTCCTTTTGCCATGCACCTGGGGCAGAATCCAGGATGATTTAGAGTAGAGGTTATCAAACTTTTTTCCTCGGGACTCAGTTGAAAAACATCATTCATGCCCAACACCAAACAATCCCATCTTTGAGCAATGCATTTCAGTCTTCTGGCGGCAGCAGCAGGGGGCACCAGTACTGGGTCCCGACCCTAAGTTTGAAAACCACTGATTTAGAGGTACAGCCCTGCTAATTAAAGAGGAGTTAACACGAAAGCTCATTAAACCCTCACCTCCCCACCATCCTGGCTACCGCCCATGCAAATTCAGCCTGCCATAACGCTCTGACCCCAGAGAATCCTGCCTGCCCCGGTTTCACTAAGAGGCTGGATCTGGAAGGAGCAGGGGGAGACGGCCTGTGCACCAGCAATGGTAGGGTGAACTCAGGCTGCGCCCTTGGGCTATTTTTGGAAGCTTTTAAAATCCTCCCGGGAACCCCCTTTTGCGGCAGCCTCAGCATCCCATGTTTTGTATGTTTTGGGCAAGCTTAGGTCTTGTTCTTGGGCTAAGCAGCACAATCACATCAGGAGAGGCAGCAGCCGTAAGTTCAGGAGCAGGCAGTCCCATTTCCATACTCCAAACTACTTCAAACCAATGGAACCTCAGGCTGTTGAGGTGCTACTGGCCCACCCCCGGCAGCTACAGAAAGATGCATAAAGCAAACTTTGTTTGAGGGCATTCTGTCTGGCAGGGAATCACTCAGCCACAGTTTCAAAGCTCATGCAATAAAGAAATCTGTTAGCCTTTAAAAGTGCTGACGAAGTGGGATTTTCTCCCACGAAAGCTCATGCGATAAATAAATCTGTTAGTCTTTAAAAATGCCACAGGATTCTTTTGTTTTGCTAGACCCCTTGTTTGTTATCCACAGTTGTGGCTGTAAATTTACACTCTCTATTGTTTTGTCTTTATAGTATCCACTTCTCTAGTGTCTGTGAAAAAGCTTTCTGACTGGTTCTTTGATTGTTTGTCTGTTGCATAACTAAGCGTGCATTACTTCAATCAGTTAAGGCCATGGGATCATATGGTGGTTAAAGGACTGTGTCGTAAGGGGCTAGGACTGGTGTTTTGTAGTGCTTTAGTCTAAAATGATTGGTTAAGGTGCAGCTAAGCAGGAGTGCAGGACCCAACTTCTAACTCTATAAACTGAGGTTCGAAAGGAAGTTTTGGGACTAATTCCAGGACACAGCCCATGATCAGAGCTGCCAGGCATCAACACCCTGCCAGCCACATGGTGCAAAAGCTGGAGTCCCCAGATGCTGGCCAAGGAACAGATCTGGTCCGCAAACCCAGAGTATCTGAGCACCCCATCATCTGTAAATGTATTTACTGGGACCACACCCAGGAAGTCAGGCAGGGTTAGGAGACTGGTACAGGAACCTACGTGGAACAGAATCCCCTAGTTCACAGCTAGGGCAGAGGGGCAGAGAAAGGATAAAGGAGTTGCTCCGGGTCCCAAGGCAGCACCAGCATTAGCCCAGGTGTCCAAGTCCTGGGTCCAATCCTGCCTGCCTTTGCAATCAAGCAGCTTTGACCTCCCTGAACACCATCTCTTTAAAACCTTGTGTGATGTAGGCAACAAAACCCACTCCGGTGTCTGTAGGCTGAGTTCCCACCAGCTGGCGATCAATTATTTAATCGGTTAAAACTTAATTACCAGATTCTCTAGCTCCCTGATGGACCAGGAAAGAACTGCGTAGATGGAGCTCTCCCTGCTGGCTCCCCCGACCCCAGGAGAGGGGAGACCACTAGGGGATGGTTTTTTGTTGTTGTTGGGGTTTTCTTTGGGTTGGGATTTTTTTTTGGCTAGCTGGCTTATTTTGGTTGGCTGGTTTTAATATACAGGACAGGCACATTCAACACATCCATATACTCCAGCTCCCAGGCTCCCAACTGATCCCAGGCACCCCCCTAGCCCCCAAAACCCACCCCCCACAGTGCTGTCAACTGCAAGACAGCAACATGCTTGGAGCAAGAGGACCTGTGGTTAGAAGGGGGATCAGAACATAAGCAAGCCATAGCCCCCATAACCCCTTCTCTCTGCTCTTTCCACCAGCTCCCCCAGTCCCCATTCCAATCCATGCCCCAGGAAACCTGACACACCAGCCCCCACCTGGGGCTGAAAATGCTTCTCAGATGCATCCACTGACCACTCAAAAGGCACCAGCAAGAAGGTGTTTGCTGTAGAGAATAAGGACCTTGCAGCCATAACTGATTTTCATCCCTTTGCTGCACAAGAGTCACCACACTTTCCCCCCTCCTAATATTTCACAGCCCCCCCCCACACAGTAGCAGGAGGACACCCACCCAAGCAATGCTATTTTGATGGGTTTCACCTCCCCCCACACCTTGCTGGGGGCTTGCAGGGCTAGCAGTTTTCACTGCTGTCATCAGCTTCCTTATTGCCTATTTCCATGGAGTTTCTCAGGGGCATAAATCCTAACAGAGGGGCAGGGATGCTTGGGGTTTTCTCATTCACTCTGCAAACCCTGACAGGCCTGCTTCAAAGAGCCGTCTTGTAGGAGATAATTAATGCCCCACGGGGTCCTGATCTTGGCACGATCATTAAAGATTCTGTGGCACGTTTCACAAGACCTGGGCATATAGCTGCCGTGTCCTGGCCTAACCCCACCTCAGGTTATTGCCTTCCACCTCCTGACACCACAGCAGCCACCACTTCTTAGAGCACTGCACGGAGCTGCAGGTGTGGATAGATTCCCAGTTCCAACCCCAAGGTTGGGGGAGTGAGGAGTGGGAGCCTTCCTCCCCTCATAAAGCTGGATCTCAGGGCACAGGTGTAAATCCAGAGGTGTTCTGTTGATTTTGGTGAGGTTTACACCAAGATAAGTGAGGACAGAGGCTGGGATCCAGCAAAGGAGCATCAGGGAGGGAAATGCCCAATTCCCACTGGGCTGGGATCCCCAGTCCGGATCTGGGCTGGAGTCCCAAGGTGCTTCAGGACCTTTGCAAGTGAAAGGGAGCTGTCTGAGCTAAGACCCATGGCACAAGCTCCACACCCACCCCAGCAGGAATCTGGCTACACAGACCAGCAGCAGGGGAGGAAGGGAGGAGGCCAGGGGAGCAGGGAACCGGCATGTCACTCCCTGCACAGTCCTTGGGGTCGTGCCACACACTGCAGCCTAGAGTGCTTCACACAGGGGTCTGCATGCCCATCAGACAGCATAAACCTGCCCTGCCCCACTGCAAGAGGGAGTGGCACTATTCTCCATCACCAAGAGGAGAAACCGAGGCACAGGCGTGACGAGGCTTGCCCCATGGGTCATACAGTATCAAAGTTAGGAATAGGTCCCAGGAGTCCTGATTCCCATTTCTCCCTGCTCTACCCCAAGAGATGCCCCGCCCCAGAGCCCAAGTAGGACCCAGGAGTCCAGCTCCCCAGGTCCCTGCATTGACCTCACTCCCTCTCTTTAACCTAGCCCAGGAGCTTCTCATACACCCAAGCCCGCCAGCTGTGGTGGCCCCTCTCCAGGGACATGGAGATGAGGGGCAGGCCCCTAGGAACCCCCCAGCTCTGTTTCCTCACCCGCTGACAATGTCCTTTATTCAAGGTGCCTCCTTCCACCCCAGTGGCCTCTCCCTGCCTGAATGTCAGGTAGGATGCTGGCAACACAGGGCAGGACTCCAGAGCAGCACCAGGGACTGGAGAGTGAGGCCATGAAATCCTGTTTCTGCAACAGCAGCCACTGGACCCGTCCCTCGAATGCCCTCCAGACTGGGTCACACGAAATGGCTTTACGCCTCTGGCTGGCCATGGCATGGTCTCCTTTCTTCAGACCAGGAGTCTCTTCGCCAGAGCAAACGTCAGATCTGGAAGGGTTGGTCTCAGCTGGCGATAAAACCATAGAGCATTTTGCAGGAGTAACACCCTCCACAGACTCGCTAGCAAACTGCACGGACCCTGCCTGTCCCTGGACCCAGCTCCTCTCTTTGCCCCTCCGCTCCACCTGAGACAGCCATATTTCAAAGCTTCAGCTTGGGTGCCTCTTCCTTTCCCCACCTCTGCCAGAGGTGGCTTTTGGGGTAGGCGAAGCAGGCACACGCCTAGAGCCCCAAAGCAGTAAGTGGCCCCATCACCTGCTTCACCTACCCCAAAAGCTGCATCTGCCTCAGATGGCAGCAGGAGGAGGAGCTGGGCCCTAGGGCTGGGAGTGGGGATCTGGGGGCAGCAGGGGGGGGGGGGTC
>ML685764.1:29781119-29843079 GCA_007922175.1 Pelusios castaneus
AGTCCAGCTGCAGGGGTTCGGGTGGGGGCAGGGGCTGCAGGGCTTCAGCGCGCAGCCCCCGTCGCCACCCAAAGCCCGGGGGCTGAGCTAGGGGGCTGGTGCTTCACCACCGGTTGGGAGCCCCCAGCCCCAGCAGCAGGCAGAGGGGCTGAAGCCACCTGTGCTTGGGGACTCCCAAGCAGGAGCCCCCAGTCCAGGGGGCCAATCCCCAGGAGCCACGGAACCTGGCAGCTCCAATAGTAGTCAATTTCACTGCTCATCTAGAGCAGTGAAATTGACATATTTGACAGCTCCAATGTCCCAGTGTGGCCTTGATTGGCACTCTGGGACATTTCTGGAGGCTGTCTGAATCGGAAACACACGAGCTCTACCGCAGAACTAAGCCTAACCATTCTCGATTTGAGTGGTTTAACTGTTGCGGGGCAAGAGAGTGTTGCCACGCAACAGGGAAAATGCTCGTGTGTACGCTCCAAGCTTTATCGCGCGGTAAGGAGCCTTATCATGTGTACATGGCCTGAGTCACCCAGACTGACCATGTGACTCAACTCCATTTTGATTAGAAAGAACTGCACACAGCATGGAGAAGGCCAGAGGTGATAAAAGGCAACAGCCCCGACTCCCTCTTGTCTCAAGTTCCCAGTCTACAGCCAACACCCATCTCTGGAACTATTCCTCTGCAATTGAACAAAGGACTGAGACCCACCTGGGTGCTGGGTGTCTACTAGAGGAACAAGCCTGCTGCAAACTCCAGAGGAACAAGCCTGCAAACTGCTTTACATGAACTTTAAATCAGGTGTATGTGAATCACTTTGACCCTTTAACATCTCTCATACTTTGCTTCTTTTCTTTTTATATCAAACCTCTAGTTGTAGTTACTAAAGAATTGGCTATCAGTGTGATATTTTGGGTAAGATTCAAACCTATATTGTTCTGTGTAATGTGGCTGGTCCTTTGGGGTCAGGAGAGCCTCTCTCTTTAAGGGACTGTGCAACTAGGTGGGAGCCGGAGGAGCTGGAGTGCAATAGAGGGAGCTGTTTCTATTTTGGCACACTTCTGGGAACCAGTGTGGGGGACCAGAAACCTGGTTGTGACTGATAGGAAGACTGGTTTAACTACCACCCATCAGTGTTTGGGGAGTTTGGCTCCTGGTTTTGCAGCTTGCCCTGATTTTTGCACATTCTGGAGGTTATCCCAGGATGCCCCAGTCACATCGTGCACACAGCTCTGAGCTCAATCGGAATCAAGAGCTAGATCAAGCCCCCACCTCATCCGCCCCTCTCCCCATGCACAACCCCCTTGGACAAATAACCAAGATCCTAGCCCTCCAACATCTCTGGCCCTGCTGCCCCAGAGTTCCTGGCTGAGGGCAGATGGCCCCCCCAACACACCCAGGTAGCCACCCAGGGCCCTTGCACCTATGTGACAAAGAGCTGTTTGGGAAGCAAAGCTGGGGTGAAATCAGTAATTGGAGTCCCCAAAAGGTGGGGAACAGGTGCAAGCGGAGGTAGGCAGGGCCATTGTCACCCACCTACTCCTCTGTTCATGTCCAGACTGTGCTGATCTGCCCACATCCCCTCCTCCTGCTTGAAGCTGTTGGGGAGAGAGACTCACACAGAGCTCAGCTCAGATTGTGTCTGGCAGACAGCATGCCCTCCCCACTGCACCAGGAAAGGAACTTCAGGACAAGGAGGTCACCTTGAGCTTTGGGTGCATGAAGATACCTGCTGGGGAGGATAAAAGTCCTACTACGACAACATGACCTCCAGCTCGAGTGACGGAGATGCAGGACACCTGGGTTCTATTGCCAGTTTTGCAGTAGATGGGTCTGCAATTAGGTCTGGCCACCAAACTCTCCCCCATGCCTCAGTTTCCCCACCTGCACAATGAGAACCATGGCTTGACCTGGAGGTGCAAGGCACACTTTGTTGGTGGCATGTTTGCTGGGGATGAGCCCCTGCAATTCACTGCCTGTGGTCCCCATGCCTGGACACAAGCACCGTCTCGGCTGGAAGCAGATGGAAGACCTGCAGTTTGTAAGCCATAGCGAGGGCTTAGCATGGCTGCTGGCATCTGCTGCCTTCTGATTCTGCCAGCCAGAGAGAAACAGATTGTGGGCTTTCTTCTAACCGGCCAAAGGGTGAGAGCCAAGGAACTGCTCCATGTTCTGCCATCTGCACTTAAGTTAACCCTGGAGCTCCCATGCTTTGCACACCAGCCGAGTGGAGACACCCAGCCTTCACCTCGCTGGGGGTGGTTGTTGTGCTTGGAGCTAGGGACGAAGGATGAGGTTCAAGAAGAGATGATTCAGCCAGGAGAAATAATTATGCTAATTAAATAGTGGCAGGTTCATTGAGAACATAAGGCACTAGTGGCAATGGAAGACTAAGCATTGACCCTTCTCTCACACACCTTCAACTAATGATGGGGAAACTGAGGCAGAGACCGATGAAGCGACCTCTCCAGCTGGTCACTGACAGAGCCATGATAGAATCCTGACTTCCAGCCCCCTGCTCCACCCAGGAAGACACATGGCTGTGGCTCAGCTAACACTGAGGTGTTTCTCTGGGCCAGGGACACGGTGATCCCACTTGTCCTGCCACATTCAGGGCTACACAGGGGATGGTGGGGAGTTGTTGGAAAGAAGGGTCCATCCTCTAGGCCAGAGCCCTGTTTCTGTCACACCTTCCAGCAAGTTACACGTGCATTGCCTTTCATTCTCCCCCGTCATAAAGGCAAGATGGCAACAACAAATGACTTATTACAAATGCTCCATTTCCCATTGTCCAGTGGATGCAGATACCAGTGCCACAATGCTCCGCTAGCACTCTCCATCTGTAAAGAGCTGTATTAAATGGTTCTCCGCACACACCACAAGCTGCAGAAGCACTGGGGAAACCGAGGCGGGGGACAGTGACTTGCACCAGATCACAAAATTCATCAGCACCCAATCAGTGAGTGGCTCTCAACGAGATTCTTGGTTCCCAGAGTCAAACGGGCTTCCCACTCTTTGGCAGATCTGGCCCAGGCTGGCACTCAATGGCATTTCTCGGTTTGTTAGAGCTACGACCACTTTTAAGCACCACATGCAACCGATTCAGGAACCGCCCTGGGCAGCAATGAGCAGAACAGGGTCAGATTTGGTAGGGGGTGGGGGAGTGTAAATAGAAAACTAAGGGGGAAAGGGGAGGGGCCCTGCCATCTGGGTAGCACAGCTACAGCATCATGTGCCTCCATGATGATTTATAGACCAAAAAACCACTCAAGCATCCCCCTGGATGCCCCCTAGCATAACAATCACCCAGCTCATTCTCTAAAGAGTTGGAGTGGTTGCCACCCAGCATGACTTGTTTTCCAGGTAAATGACCATGGAGGGGAAAGGGAGGTGTAACACCAACACTGGGGTTGGGAGACTGGCAAAAGGGGACCTTGGTATGAGGTCAAGGTTGGAGGCGACACAAAACCTCTGGCAGAGGAAGGAGGTGAACACACTCCTCATATCGGAGGAAGCAGGGGAAGCACTTTGGTAGGGAGCACATAAAAACTGTGGTGTGGGGGATTTGGCCACTAATATGAGGGTGGGGAGGCATTGGGGTACAGCCAGAACCCCAGCCTTGGGACCCCTTGAATGGGGCACTCCAAACCCCTGATGGGGGAGAGCCCAGTGTGGAGGAGGGGCCAATAGGAGGCATGGCATGGGGGAGTTGCAGAAAACCCCAGAAACAGAGGGAACTGGGAGGTTCACCCACAGGGAGTTCAGGGGGGTAAGAAGGTGTGTGAGGAACCCAGCTGTGTTCAACAAGCCCAGCCACAGGCTGTACCCACCTAGCAAGCCATTCCACAGCCCAGCATCTCACTTACTCACAGCCGCCAAGCAGGGAAATCTTCCTGGCCCAGACACGACCTTTCTCCTGCAACCTGGATATGCAGGCCCTTCAAAGAGCCAGTTCACTCAACATGGAGCAGGCACGACTCTTAGAGTAAAGGAGAGGGGAGCTGAACCTCTCCCCTTTTATAGATGCGGCCTGCCAAACGCCCCGCCTATTAGGGTGGAGCTTGCAGGAGTCCATCCAATAGAAAACTAAATAGGAGGACTCTTTAATCCTATTGGCTATCGGGGCACAGACTGGTACCTATCATATTTAAAAGACTGACAGGGAAGGAGGTGGGAAGAGATTGAAGTATTGACTAGATGTAGTGTCATGGGAAGTCAAAGGGACATCAGCATGGCTAAAAATTAGGCCCATGATCCCCACTGGGGTTAGAGAGCATTCACACCAGGGTGGGACTCACCTCTCACTCGTAGCATGGCTTTGATTCAGTTATTTCTGATATACACCAGCCCCAAAAAGGCCAGAATTAGGGCCCCCAGTCTTTAAAGGGGCAGCATTGGGACAGTGGGGTTTCCCTTGTTAATGTATCAGGGGATTGCTATTTAGGGGGGGGTCTCTGTTCTATTTGGGGGGCTTTGCTATAAAAAAAAGAGATTTCAGTTTGGGGAGCGAGAGTCCCATTTTCCCCCTTAAAACTATTGTTCTCTTTGGTGCTCCTTCTCGATGCTTGTCTGCCCAGCTTGCGTAGTTATAGGGTGCCCATCACTGTGGGACTACACCAAGGTTGTACAATTTGTCAGGCCAATCACCTATTGGTCACTTGAGCTGATTATTTGTGACTGTGTCTGTCTTGGAACTTAGCTAACCCCCATGATCTGCGCCTCTAGTGGCCACTCATGGATTTATCCTCACCATCCTATGAGGCAGGGCAGTGATGTTACCTCCATTGTAGAGATGGGAGAACTGAGGAGCAGACAAGGCCACACAGAACACATGGGGTAGAGCAGGGCTTCTTGCCACCCCTTCTCCCCCCAAGTCACTGAAGTCCTAACCCAGGGTTCTGCCCCCCACTGGCACTGGGGGACCCTGTGAATGGCTTCCACCAGACTCCCCAGACTGGATGTCTAAGTCATTTTCTCCTTAATGGCCCATTAAGGGAACCACAGGTACCATCAGCCTAGGAAGAAACCTGCGCAGTGAGTCACCCAGACTGACCATGTGACTCACCTCCATTTTGATTTGTAAATACTCTGTACAGCATGGGGAAGGTCAGAGATGCTAAAAGGCAGCATCACCAACTCCATTTTGTGGTTAGACTCCCCTCTTCAGCCAACACCCCTCTCTGGATCTATTTATGTGCGACTGGACAAAGGACTGAGGCCCACCCAAGGGCTGGGTGTCTACCAGAGGAACTGAACAACCTGCAATCTCCTAATTTTTCCAAGGACTTGCTTTATATGGACTCTTAATCATTTGTATGTATGTGATTCACTTTGACCCTTTAACATCCCTCGTATTTTGTTTCTTTTCTTTTTATATTAAATCTTTAGTTTGTCACTAAAGGATTGGCTGGCAGTGTGGTATTTTGGGTAAGATCAAAACCTATATTGTTCTATGTAATGTGACTGGCCCTTTGGGGTCAGGAGAACCTATCTCTTTAAGAGACTATGTGGCTAGTTGTGAACCAGATGAACTGATGTGCAATAAAGGGGGCTGTTTATGCTTTGATATGTTTCTTGATAACAGGTGTAGGGAATCAGAAACATGGTTTGTTACTGATCGAGAGTCTGGCTTAAGTGCTACCCATCAGAGTTTAGAGAGTTTGGCTCATTTTTGCCCTGATCATTGCATTTTCAGGTGGTTATCCCAGGAGACCTGGGTCATGAGTTTAATCAGTGCAGTGCAGTCTGGGAGACTCAGCAAGACCACCAATGCATTGTGGGACTGCAGTGGGAGGACCCGTGAAGGTTCGGCAGCTCATACCTGGTCACACTGGCAGCACCCTGGTTTCACTTTTCCTGTGATATGGGCACCTGGACTAGCCACGTACATGGCCTGTCGTGTGTGGACACACATTTGCTTTCCAGTTTGATGGCCTCCGGGCAGGCCTGTGTGTTACCAAGATGCCTCCCTACAGCCTTTAATAGTGGGGTGGGGCAGGGAGACATTACACTGGCCCTATTAACTAACAATTATTCCCCAGAGTGACCGGCCTCTGGAAAAACCACCCTTGGGAATGAAAGCCCAGGTGCAGGCACCCAGCATGGCTCTGTGTTCCTAGTCCAGACCCCACTCTGTGTCCCCTCAGTGGGCTAATGGGCAGCATTCTGGGTGCTGCCACCGGGATGCAGGCGTGGGACAGGTGTCACTTCTGGGCATCTTGCAGTCATTGCATTCGCCACACTGAGCCTGCGTGAGCCAGGGCCGGGGGTCATCCCCAGCCCACTGACGGGGGCAGAGGAAAGGAATGGGACTCAGCCAAGGGAGTTGGTGCCAGATGTTCCTGGTGCCCAGGCCTCTGCCCCCATAATTCCTGGCTGACCCCTTAGAACTACTTGGCTGTGGTGCTTGATAACCCAGCCACAGCCTTGACTGCTCTCAAAACGCGCAGCAGTTTGCTCCCCACACCCATCTCTACCTGACAGAGTTGATCCTCTCCGTGACCCCAACCAAGCCTTTGCGTTTCCCACCCTCCCATGGTCTCTCCCCTGCTACATTCTTCTTTGCTCTTGCCAGCAGGGTCAGCACCATAAGACTAGGGCAGTGTGCCTCATGGCCATGGTGCCAGCAGGCTGGTTCGCTGCTGTGCCGGTAGGTTGATGACAAATAACGCAGCTGCAGCCTCCAGCCACCTTCCCTGGCCAGGTGCCAGCCGAGGCTGAGACAGCCAGGCCCCAGTGGGAAAATCACTTTCTGGGCTCCTTGCTGGAGTACCCATGCACCAACTCCAGGAAGGAGGGATTCAAGAGGAAAGGAGACACTCCTGTCCAGCTCACCAAGAGGTTGGCCACTAAGGAGGCCCCAGGCAAGTCACAGCTGCCTGCCTCAGTTCCCCTACCTATAAAATCGCAACCTGCCTCCCCACGGGACCCTGAGAATTTGCAAACATGCATCAAGGCAATGCAGATGAAATGTGCTAGGGAGGGGCTGCAACTTGAGGCCCCATCTATATCAAAGGCAGCCTGTGGGGCCCTGGGTGACCAGCATCCTACCTTCAGACATCACACGATGCTTCGTCTTTTCCCCACAATGCACAGGGCACCTCACAGCAGGGAGAAAGGGCAGCTCCGTGCGGTTTTGGAAGCAGCTTTCTGGCAGCCCAGGGAACTGTGCTGAACGGTGCCTGCCCTGGCCATACACAGTCACTCTGCCAGCCATCCTGCCTGCTCCAGCTGCTCCCCCCCCCCCCCCCCAAGAAAGCAGCAAAGGTGATGGAAGGGGACCACCGAGGGCAGGCAGCCGCAGGTCACCAGATAGAGAGAATGGGGCAGGGAATTTGGCACTACCTCCCACCCACCCCCATGCACCACTGGCACTGCGAGGAGATGGTGATGTCCCTCGGATGACAATCTTGACCTTTCAGTTTCTGAGCATCTTCTCCAGGCTGCACCTCCCTGTGGGTCCAGGAAGAACTGGCTGAGAATGGGGGAGCACTCACCCCCGCACACATGGCCACAGGGGAGAAGGAGGTGAGGGCGTGGGACAAAGTGCTGAGTTTTTCTATCTCTCACCCGTGCTCGAGGAAGCAAAGGATGCTGGTAGCCAGGGCAGCAGCAGGCCATGCCCCCCTCCCACCTCCAAGGTGCTATGCAGACTGGGAGCACCTGCAGGTCACCCCCTCCCCACCCAGCAGGCAGGGAGGGAGGGAGCTAGGGCTCTCCTTCACACTGCTCAGCCCTGCACGAAGCTGGCAGGTGCAAGAAGGGACAAGGACACCAGGAGCAGTCCCCAAGTGATCCCCCTCCCCCTAGGAACCCCACCCCCCTGACCTCCCTGGCTCAGACGAAAAGGCTAGTGCTCCTGGCTGCAGTGAGCCACAGAGTGAACTTTTATTTTCAACAAAGACAGCGCCCGCCCCAGGGAACAGAAGGGGGTGTGTGGGCAGGGGAGGGCCCCCTCCCAAGGTGGGCTCTGGGGGATGGAGGTAGCCCTCACCCTAGGGAGAGGAGGAAGAGCAGAGGTTTGAAGAGGAAGAGCCAGGAGCAGCGAGTGGGCGGGCGAGATCCCCATTCCCATGGCGGGCAGGAGGCAGGGCCTGGGCGTCATTCCCAGGTGCACACGGTGCATGGTGTGAAGAGAGGCCCAGGTATAAAAAAGTTCAGAGCCGCCCTGCCTGGCTGCATTCAAGCATGGCCACTCCCGTTACCAGGACGCACCAGCCAAGAGTCAGATCCTGCCGGCTCCTGCAGAGAGAGGGGCTGGCGGCACAGGCAAGGCCAGGGCGTGTGGGAGGCTGGTTAGCATGTGCATCCGCGTGCCCCTGTGCGTGTGTCCATCCTTAGCTCCATGTGCGTGTCCACGTATGTGCACATCCCCACGGTGCCGACGGTGGGAGGAAAGAGGAGAAACAAAAGCCCACAACAAAAGGTAAAAGGAGGCTGTGCCGGAGGGAGCGAAGTCCAGTGGGGTGGGTGCGTCCCTAGGAGCTGAACAAGGAAAACAACACCCGCCCTCCCCGCTAAAGTAAAAATAAAAATCCCGTTGTCCTCATGTTTGCTTTCCAGCCGCACGGGCCGAGCGTGGCTGCTCACACCTCTGTCTGGAAGTCCCCTTCTGACATGTCCAGGCTCATGCGTGGGGGCTCCCAGTCAGCGCAGTGCAGCTCCAGCCTCTCCCGCTGCTTGGGGGGCAGGGAGCTGAGCGTCATGGCCTTGAAGGTGCTCCAGCTTTTCTGCCGCTGCTGCTGATGCTGGTCCTCTGGACTCGTCACTTCCTACGAGGGGCAGAAGAAAGAGAAGCTGCTGGGATGCTGGTGGGTGCAAGAGAGACACCGCCCCCTCCCCACCACCAGTCTGCTCTCTGGAGGCTGGGATTGCCATGGGGCAGCGCCCGGCACAGGGAGTGCCTGGTTGTGACCTGCTAGGATGCAAAATAGTTTGGCTCCTCAGCCTGCAGGAGAGAAATGGGGAGTTTAAACAGGTCTTGGACTGGGCAGAAGACCAGAGAATGTCCTCAGGCGGCAGCAGAGGACTGGCAGAAGAGCACTGAGCTGGTCCAGCCCCCCGCAAAGGGTGTCGTAAGAGGACACAGCACTACAGCCAGTGGGGGCCCCGAGCGGCAGAGGAGCCCTGGGTGGAATGGGAGCAAAATACTGCCAGCAGGATGTTTTGAATCCACTCTTTGCACACTGGCCAAAGAGCAGGGCAGTACGGGGCTGGAAAACCTCCTGCTCCCCTCTGTGTTCGGGAGCAGGGGGCAGGCTCAGGGCCAGAAGACAGATGTTTTGGAAGGCACCTGGAGAGAAGGGCAGGGTGGGATGGACGGGTGGCGGGCTGGAGTAAAGCGTGGGATGACTGACTCTGAGCCTGAGGAGCCAAAGCATGAGATGAAGGAGCAAGCTGGGGAAGGGCGCCCAGACAAGAGCCAGGAGGCTGACGGGCCAGCACGGGAGAGACATGACACTTACAGGGGGGTGGAGACGGGATGGGGGGGCGATGAGGATGGACAGACAAGTTGGGAGGCTTTGTATGAGCTACAGGGTCACGACCGGCAGCGCCGCATGAGGCCTTCTTCCTGCAATGGAGAGAGGAGATGAGGAGGGGGATGAAGAAGATGAAGTGCCCGTGTCTGAGACAGGAAGACAATGCCATGCATGCCCCTGCCCCAGGGAACCCCCCTCCGTGAGCTGGGGCTGCTGGACCTGGGATGGGGGTGGCCTGGCACTTACGCTGGATGTGCTCCTCTCCCCGCCGCCCGAAGAGACGCTCCACCGCTTCTCTCTCTAGGGGAAAGCACAGGAAAGGCAGCTGGCGTCAGACACACTAAAACACGCCCCCCATCCCATGCGGCTCAGCCCCACAGCACTGGATACTGGATGCCATCTGCTCCTCAGGCACTTTGCAGGTGTTACGGGTCCCCAGAAAGCCCCTGGCATGCTGGGAAGCACAATGAGACGATCGCAATGGGGTCCCTCCCAGTGGGAGAGATGAAGGGAACAGGAGCATGCTCAGAGAGAGACGCCCTGGCCTCTCCAGCCCCAGCCTTCCCAGTATGGAATGGTGGGACAATGCTGCCTCTGGGGAGGCAACAGAGGCCAGCAGGAGGTGCTGCTGTATGTGCACTGGATGCAGAGCGGGCTTGCAGCTATTCTGGGCTTAATAATAAATGTGGTGGGCAGGGTTTTAAGTGCATTAGCTGTTTGACAGCACCAAGGCAGTCCAGCCCCAAGTTCTCTCAGCAGGGAGCAGGGCAGGAGCACTGTCTGTGGGGAGCTCCCAGTTACACCAGTCCCAGCTCCTCCCAGCAGGAGGCGCTATATGTATAACATGACTGACTGTGCATGATGGCGGTCCAAGTGATTCCAGGGTAGGATGCTGAAGCTGAGGATCATGGTACAGTGCAACATACCAGCTACTGACCAGGGAGTGCCAGCCAAGGAACAGGTCACCCCCTGCCCGACACCCGTACCTTAGAAGCATTGGTAGCAGGCGCCCGGTAGCGATCCATTGTGTGGAATTTCTGGTTCAGCTCATGATAGAGTTCAGAGTGGCGTTTCCTCGTGTGCATGACTTTCTGCAAAGGGGTGGGGACACACGCACATATGTCTAGTCAGAGCCTTTTCATGGACACACAGGATTGTTCCCGCCCCTGGCCCCGCCTGCGCTACGGGACTAATGATTGTTACATCACTTGCGACAGCAGGGGGAGCTCACACACTGGATTTCTGTTGGACCCACAGGAAACAGCAGCGCTTGTTGGCTTCTGTCTGACGTTTCTGGACAACAGAGTGGCAGGAAGGACTCCAGCCCCCCATCAGGACCCCCTAATCCTCCCTACCCACAGGAGATTGAAACAGTCACAAATGTGCAGCAAGCCAAAATTGAGGGTCTTAAATTCCTTGGTGTGTCCTCCTTTCCATCAGCTGAAGTGCCACTGGTACTAAACCCCACCTGACTGCGGGCACTGGCTCCCACATATTCCCAGCTCCCCTCCGGCATTTTAATCAACTGCGAGCACTCTTTATTGCCTGGTATAAAACTCCTCGGCGCTTAGCTCCTATTTCATCAGATTCTGCTTAAACCAGGCCAGGGACACAGTGCAGGAGGGAGATAAAGGAGGATTTTCCCCCTCCTTTCCCCCCCCCCAGCACAAAAGGTAGATTCAGCCCTCCGCTGGTGCCAGGGAATGCCATCCCCGTAGAAGTGGGTCAGGCATCAGTGGCGCTTACCTCGAAATCCAGATCTGAGTATCGTAACCTCTTCCTCTGGGGGTGAAATATATGCGCCAGCCGAACCAAACCGAAAAAGGGAGAAGTGGGGGGAAAAAGATCTTTACTGGTTTGTCCAGAAAAGGGGGATGGGGGGGGGGGAACACATGCCATGGTACTGGGATGAGAGAAAGATGTCAGTTTAGACTTGACCGGAGTGGGCGCAAGTCTGTTTGACTTCTACAGAAGATACCTCAGCCTGGAAAAACTCGCTCCCTGGAGTGGAGGGTGGCAAAGGTGACATTGCCCTCTGTTGGCTAGATTTCCCATCGGGGTTCCCTCTGCACCTGTTTGCAGGGATGCCCTGCCCCCTCTGCTTTCTTAGCTCCTCCTCTTGTCCTTTTCAACATTCGCTAATTCAGCCCAGACTCCTGACAAGCTACCTGACACCTGGGATGCCCAAAGTGTTAGGTTGCCAGGCTACCATGCTGCTACGGCAACCGTTACCATGGCACCTAACCATCTTTTAATGCCTAGGTTCCCAGCCCCTGATGTGGGTCTGTGGAGAATGGCTCCTGCCCCCTTAGACAGGAAGACACTGAGTGACTTGCCCAAGGTCATGCACCCAGCCTGTGGCAGAGCTGGGAACGAACCCCAAGTCTCTGAAGACGGCACCTGAAGCACTGGGCCCCTGCTGAGATGAGGCTAACCATCTGGGTTGGCCCTGCATGGACCGGCTTTACAAGAGAATCCAGCTGGGAAATGCCCTCGAGCTGTTTGGCTCCCATCTCTCTCTTGTCTCAGTCACTTTGTCAGCAAGAAGTTGAAAGCAATGATCTGTTGCGGGCGCCTTTCATTGGAGGACCTCAAAGCCACAACCAGGTATTAATTAAATTGCCCCAGTATCCCCACTTTGCAGTTGGGTAAACTGAGGCACCATGCAGTCTAGTGACTGGCACAGAAAAATTAGTGGCCGGGACTAGAACACAGGAGACCTGATGCCCACGGAGTCCACTCCCAACAGCAACCACCAGCCATCATTTTGACGTCACACAGAAAAGGGATGGGCAAGCGCTTGCTGGTGTTTTTGTAGCCAACAGCTGATGAACACACACTGTTCCCAGCGCTGGCCTTGGTTGAGGGTGACAATGGCCAGGGGAACACACTGGTTCCTGCTCTGGTGGAGATGTAAGTTGGGGAGGGGGAATAGAGAACTAAATGGAGAGTAAATCTAGCACCCGGGCTCCTCCCAATGAGTGAGACACACCCCAGAGCTGACAAGGAACAGGTCAAAGCTGGGTCACTGCATAGACCTGGGGTGGCACAAATGAAACGCAGCTAGAACAGAAA
The DNA here is from genome assembly GCA_007922175.1 of Pelusios castaneus. Classification (NCBI taxonomy): domain Eukaryota; kingdom Metazoa; phylum Chordata; order Testudines; family Pelomedusidae; genus Pelusios; species Pelusios castaneus. The sequence continues at coordinate 29,793,666 of ML685764.1, forward strand.
TGACAGCCACCTGCATGTACTGTGCTCTCCGCCCTGAGACGCAGAGCAGCGCGTCACATGCCCTGCAGAGAAGTAACAGCCCTGCTGTGCACACGCTTATGCTCATTCTTTGCATGTGACCTTACACACACACATGCATGGGGTAGGGTAACTCATGCTCACAGAAACGCCCACTCACATTCGTTGCTCTCTTGCAATGCAGTTACGCACTCTCCATGTGAATTCTCGTGCCTTTTGCTCAAACACACATACCTGTGCAGTCCCTTGCGTGCACATACATCCCGCTGCACATGTTCACATTTTCCTGCAGTCCCATGTCTGCCCACTCCCCCCAAAACCTCCCCGGGCAGCCAGTTTTCAGCCCGTGGCCAGGTGAGCTCACCTCGAGTGAGCCCACTTTCATGGCAGAGCCCGGAACCGTGCGTGGCATGGTGCGGCTGCGCTCCGAAACCTCCGAGGCTAGGATCTGCCGGACTGTGGGGTGCTGCTTGAACTGAAGGCCGTATGGGTGCTTCACCGTCCCATAGGGCTGGTTCAAGTTCACATTGATGTGGTCCACTGAAACAAAGCCGGGGTAGGCCTCTGATTCGGCCACACGGCGCCCCTTGCCCATGTGCGGCCCCTCATCCACCTTGATGTTGAGTTTTCCCTCCTCCCTGCCGAAGGGTTTAAGGCTCACAGTCCGGCGGGGCAGCACCATGTAGTCGCTCTCCAGCGCTGGCTCTGGCGGCCGCATCCAGCCATAATCCACCTGCCGCAGACTGTTGTCTGTGCACAGGTAGACGGGCCCCCGGCTGTCCAGGTTGACGTCCTTGGCCGGTGGATCGCCGAGCTCATTCAGCCCCTTGTGCGCCAGCTGGGGCACCTGCACCAGGATGCTGGTGGGTGGGATGTTCCCTGGGAGGCTGGAGAAGCCCAGGCTGCCCTCGGAGCTGGGGTTGAGTTTGAGGTCCTCATCGCCATCCAGAGAGATGCGTGACAAGGTGCCCGTGATAGTGGCAGGGTTGCACGTGTTCACCTCCTTGAAGAGGACTGGTGCGGGGCAGGAAGAAGAGGGTGACGTCAGAGGCACAGTGAGCCGGGATGTCTCCCAACCTCCAGGGACTCATGCATGGGGAAAGGCTTGGAAGGGCACTGACCCTGCCTTAAGTGGCCATAATCCCTGGCTATTGGCCCTGGGGGGGGCTGCTCTCCCCAACAGTGCCCGGCTGGCACTGCTCCAATTGGACACCAATTTGTTTGCCCCTCCCACTAGCCCCTCCCACTTAATGCTAAGTTCCTCTCCTTCTCTTTCAAAGAGACCACATGGCTCTGTGGTGATTTATCTCTGGGCATGGGGGGGCACAGTGCCATGCCACGCCCCCCCAGCCATCTGTTTCAACCTCCCTGCCTACCCATCCCCAGGAGCAGGCCCAAGCTCACCTGTCTGACACGCCAGGTCAACATCCTTTTCAAAGTCTGTCTATAAAAACAGAGGAAGAGGGGGAGAGATGCGGGGGAGAGGAATGAATGCATCACGCACAGCACGCAGGGACCCTGTCGCAGGGAGGCCGTTCCCAGCATGGACAGGCGGCCATGTGCTGGCTCTGTGTGAGCAGTGGAGATGTTACAGCTCTGGTGGTGGCCTGGGTCAGCCACTGAGTCCCCACCTGCCTGGCCCCCTGGCTTGGAGCTTAGGTAGCTAGCCTGAGCCATCCCCGGGACAGCAACATCCATGTTCCTGGGACCCGCACTGCCCAGCCCCTCCCACCCAACCTGGGCCCCATGTCACCCAGCCAGGTCCCTGTGCCACCCGTTCGCCCTATGCGGACCAGCCACCCCTAGCCAGGCCCAGCACCACCCTCTTGCTTCGTGCTGTCGGCTGCCCCTAGGCCGGGCCCTGGCTGCCCGGCTGATCGCTCCCTCACCATGATCTGCACCTGTCCATTCTTGCAGGAGTCGGGCGAGTTCTCATTCTCATCACTCTTGCATACCCCGATCTGGCACTTTACCACGTCCTGCACCTGGGTGAAGCAGAGGCTGCAGTTACTGCCTGGGGGAGTCAGCAGTGAGAACTGGACCCCTGGTGCCGTGCCCGTCTCACGAAGGGTTACTAGGGTCCATGATACAGCTTGATTTGCCTGGGCAAGCCCCACATCCACCCCAGCCCCATCCAATCCCTGCGCCCTGCCTGGATCTGCCCATCTGAGCCCTGTAGCCAGCCCTGGCACTGGGTAGGGCAGGAACCTGGGTGTGAGGGGAGGTCAGTCTCCATCTGCTCCAGCTCCTGGGCTGGGGCTGCCAGTGCAGTGCCAGCTGGAGATCCAGGGTGGCAGATGCTTCCTGGGCACTGGATCAAGCCCCAAACCCTGCAGAGGAACCAGCGTGAGGTCAGGGAAATCCAGAGAGTCTCTGACCAGCTCCTGCTGCGGCTTACACTGTTCCCTTGAAATATTTATAGACTGGCCCTGTCTCTCTGGAGACTTCTCTCCGCTAGACTCTATAAATCCTGCGTCCCTCGGCTCACACTCCTGACCCTCTGCTACGGCCGCCCTGCCTGGCATTCCAATGCGAGGCAGCTGCTGCTACCTCTCCCAGGCCGCTACAAGGACAGAGCCAACAGGAGCTGCCTGGCTTGCGACAGGACAGGGCAGAACTTGTAAGGACAGACCTTGCCTGCACACGCTCCGGCTGCATTTTATGTTTATAGAGCTGCTGTTTGCAGTGCTTTGGGCTCAGATAAATGGGCATCTAAGGGCACTCTGGAATGCAGATGGATGGGCTCAGGGACAGGCTGTTCTCCCCGGATGGATGGATGGACGGACAGAAATCTATCCCCTCCCACCCTGCAGCGCTGGGCGACTCCATCAACGTTCAATTAGCCAGCTTCGAGCCGCCATATGGTCGCGTCTGTTATAGCCACCTCCAGCCAGGATTGTGGTCTTTGATTCACATGCCTATTTGCTTTCCCTATTGTCTCCACCACAGTATGCCCTACTCTGCACACAAAGGACCCTGTTTCCACAGTGGGGCCTGCACACCCCTGCATTTTCACCCATTGGTTTGCACAGGCAATGGAGCAGATGTGCAAACCCTCGATCCATGGCAATAGGGTGTGCAAAGAGCGTAGTGCCCCTTGTTCCACCAGCTGTGTTTTGGGGCAAGGGGGGGAGCAGACCCACTGAATTCCACCAAGGGCTGGTTCCAGTGACACCCTTGTTCTGCAGAGGCGTGCATGCCCCTTGCGTGTCCAAGGCCAGAGATTTGCATGTGCAAATCCAGGGACAGATTGAGACACAGAGGGCTGGAACCTCGCCCTGCAAGTCGGCCCAGCAGTTGGATTAGGTGTGTGGGTGATGATGGACGACGGCAGCGCAGGGCCTCACCTCTCGGCGCAGGAAGCAGTGCACGGTGACGATGACGAAGCCCTGCACCGAGTTGAAGACGGCGAAGAGGACCTGGAAGAGGACAGAGCGCCGGTCGGTCATGGCGAGCACGGCCGACATCCAGGTGAGTGCCAGCAGGGGCAGAACCACGCAGGAGCTCCACAGTGACGCCCTGGGCAGGGAGAGGGAGGGAGAAGCGTGAGACAGACAAGTCCCAGAGCCAATGACAGCAGAGGCTGTTGTTTAAAAGGCATGGAGGCTGTTCCCATGTAAGCCTCTCCCTGGGAGACGGTGCCAGCTCTCTGGGGTGTTGAGCCAGGGTCCAGAGGGCTAGAAAAACCAGTGAGCACTTGCAAAGAGCAGGCATCCGGTGCCCAGAGCGTGTGTGTGACCCACACAGTACATAGCCACACCCGCCAGATACCCCTTCAGGGGCTCACTGGGATTCTCAGCTGAGCCACAGGTCTCATAGACTCTAAGGTCAGTGGGGACCAATACGATCATCTAGTCTGACCTCCCGCACAATGCAGGGGTCAGGAGGGGGCAAGGCAGGAAGGGAGTTAAGCAGGGACCTTGCCTGTGTCATGGGATACAGTGGAGCCAGCCCAAAACCACTGCCCTTGCGCCAGAAAGTGTGCAAGACGTGGTGCTGTCAGAGATCTCAGCTGTCACCCCCAGGCTGCAGGTTACAATGTGGGTGCTCTCACAGACACCTCCCACACGCAGGCATGGCCTCCTGGCAACAGGGGCACCCCAGGCACAGCTCCACCAGGCACTGCGCAGCCATGGCCAATTCTTGGCCACTCTGCCACAGCTGTGTGTCAGCATCGCTGACGTTTGCCATGGCACACTCCTTTCATGTAGGCCAACACCGCCATGCCCTGCAGGAGAATGGCTCTGAATCCCATTCCCCTGAGCTACTCAGTGCTGCCTTCCCAAATGCATGAAGGCCCAGACTTTTAAAGGTATTTCGGCCTAAATCCTATTGACTGTCAAAGGGATTTTGGCTCCTAAGTGTCTCAACTGCTCTTGAAAATGAGATGGAGACACCTAAATCAGTTCCGAGTTGCACTGCGGAGTGCAGCAATGCTTAATGACCTTCAGAAACCCAGGCCTGAGAGCCCGGCACCTCTTGGGATGAGAGAGGCCCACAGCACCTGGTGAAGCTCATTGCTTTTCCTCTGCAACACTGGGCAGCCGCCCCTGTGTGTCAGTGGAGCATGCAAACCCTTGCCGAAGCGAGCAACGCTGTGCATGCAGACGACAGAGAGAAAGGCAGGGAGAACGGCTCATGCACGTGGCTCATTAGATCCAACTATCTTCTAATTCTAACCTCTCCTGCTGCTCCACTCAGCAGCTGAAAGCTCATTAAGTGGCAGAGAAGACAAAGCCTTCCAGAGATTGAAGGGAGAGAAGTGGCAGAGCAGGGAGCAGAGAGTCCTGCCGGCTTTGCTACGATATGGGCCTTAGTGCAGGGCTGCATGCTGCTCTAGGATTATAGCTAGCAGGTCCTTTTCCCCCAACTCTAGCAGGAAGCTGAGATAGGGAGGGGGATGAATCCTGCTCTGACATGCAGTGAGGCCCAGTTCTGACCTGCTCCGCACCTGGGGCAGGATTTGCACGAATGAGCTTGCTCAGCCCACTTCAGTGCGCTGAGCTCATTATTTGCAGCAGTGCAAAACACGGATGAAAAACGCCTTCTGCACTGATGCAAAAATATGTGCAATGTACAGGGCAGGGCTAGATCAGACCCACCGCATTTACACTGTCAGTTTGGACTGGTGTCACTCCTGATTCACACCAGCGGGAGAGAGAATTGGGCCGGCTGGGGATATCACCAGGAGGGGCCTCGCTCCTTGTTTCTGGTGGATATTTGCCTTTCTTCCAGAGAGCCCTGAGACAAAGCATTGCAGGCAGAAAGCTGATGCCAGATGCTGTTAGGAAACTGATGCAAGATAAGGCAGGGGACAGCGCAATGTGCGTGCGTGCCTCTCTCTCACCAGGAATAGCAGCAGCAGAATGAGAAAGGATTCTGGGGAAAGGTGCGGGGGAACGAGATGATTTAGTGCAGATGCATTAACCATGCAAGCAGTTTCCAGCACGGAGATGGCAGGCCGGCAGCTCTCCTGCATCCCAGCCATGCAGGCAGACTCATGGTCACATGGCACGCCCCCATCCAGGACTTTTCTTGGGGGACTCCTTCCAGGCCTCTCCAGCAGAGGGAAAAGGCTGTCGGGGCTGTCGTGGAGCTGGGCTGGGATCCCACAAGCACTGCAGACACATTGGATCAGTGTGTGCAAGCCCACTATTGGAGTGTGATGCATCAGGCACAGGACAACGTGTGCGTCAGGAGCTCCAGCGGGGGGGGAAGGACAATACATGGGTGTGGGGGCAGGGGGCTAAGGGAAGTGTATGGAAAGGGCACATGGGTGCAATGTACATTTGACAGACAACCTGATTCCTGCATTCTTTGTCAAAGCACAAGGATTTGGGTCTTTTTAAAAATAAATAAATAAATAAATAAATAAATAAAGGCTTTCTAAACTCCTGCTTTTGGGGATTTTTTAAGATGTGTCAGGGTTGTTTTTCAGTGGCTGCTGCACCTGCCAGGGTCTCTGGCTACTGTCTGTCAGTGGCAGGAGCAGCCCTGTCCCGGGGCCTTGCTGGGAACATCCTCATCAGTGGCTGTGTTCAGCACCTCCATGGCGAGGGCCAGGCCCTTTTCCCCGGCGTGGCTGGAGCCAGCCTGCATTGCAGAAGAGCCCAGACAGCACCCGCCTGGAAACTGGACTCAGCATCCCTGGAAGAGAGTGTGGTTCCCCCCTGCCTCTGGCACGTGCCCTCATCAGCCTGGAGACTGTGGTGGCAGGAACACAGACCTTTGGACTGTGACCCACCAAACGCTGTGAGCCCAACCCCCCATTGTTTGGCTTATCTTCGTTACCTTACCACCCTTGGCTCCCCTCTGCCACTCGCCCTCAGCTGGTCTCAGCTCTCTGTCCCTTCTCCTCATCCCCTGCAGTCTGCACCCTCCCCTGGGCCTGAGAGCCCACCCCTTTGAAACCCTGCAAGGCCCCAACCTACACACACAAAGCGCTGGCAGGCTGAGAGTCCCAGTCTGGGCCTGGCTGCTAAAGGCTGCCGTGCCAGTGTCCCCCCATTCCCACCCCCTGCCCAGGGAGGGGACCGAGCCCCGAGGAGCCTTGTTACTTGCTGAGCGGTAGCGAGCGTGCAGGAGTGACGGCAGCAAACCCAGCGGGTCTCACACATACACACACACACTGGGGGGTGGAAAGAGCCAGGGCCCCACGCCAGCCAGAGCCCCGCGCACACAGCCTAGCCAGTGACCGTAGCCGACACACGGCCTGAGGCAGCTCCGAGTGCACAGCATTCTCCAGCCGCTGGGCAGGGAAGGCCGTGAGGGCTCAGGGCGAGGACAAAGAACAGTAGCCCATTTCCTCAGGCCCTCCTGAGCCTGTGCCCCATTCTGCTACCTAAAACCCCCTGCAGCACCAGCCCCATTCTCCTTTATTCAGAAGATGCAAGTGACCCTGCGTGGAGCCAGCGCTGCTGCAAGCCTCCTCTGTACAGACAGCACAGCCCCAGTGATCTGTGTTGCCCAGGGTCGGCACGCAGCCTGGGCAATTCGGGCCCCCAACCAGAAGCTGGAGTTAAACTGCCGAGTGCCTGTCAGGCAACGTCTGCCCCCTGTGCCCCAGCTGGCTGGAGGATGCTGAGCTCTCTGATCACAGGCACAGCAGCCACACGAGAGCGCGAGCGAGTGAAAGAAGCCAGCGAGCACACGGGCTGAGACTAACATGGCGCTGCTGGCAGTGGCGGAGGTCAGGGCCGTGCTGGACACCACGCCGCACTTGGTACATTTCAGCAGCAGGCGGCCGCAGGGGGGCTGCTTCGAGCTGAACACCCTGCCCCCAGGAGAGGGGGACCGGCCAGAGCCATGGGGCAGGAAGGGGCGGGAAGCGAGGCCACGAGGCAGCAAGACAGGCAGGAGGGGATGGACAGACAGACACACACACAAAGCAAATGAGAAAAACAGAGAGAGAAAGAGAGAGCTGGGTTAGTTGCAGGCCGGCAGGCTGGCTTGTTAATGACGAGCGTAGGGCAGGGGTGCTGGGCCAGGCAGCTCTCGCGGGGAGATGGCTGGGGCTCGGCCCTCTCTGGGGGCTCTGCAGCAGGATCCCCTCTTTCCCTGCAGGATGAGCAGCAGGAGGGCAGTGAGCTATGGGCCCCTTACTCTGGACCTGGGGAAAAGGCTCCGTGGCTGGCCACCCCACTGATAATGGGCACAGGGCCTGGGAAGGGGCCGTGGTGACTTCTGGTTAACAGACGCAAACTGCCAACTTGCTGCGGACCTGCCCGCTGTGTCTTCCCAGGCCTCCAGCTAAACTTGCTGGGCGTGGGTGGGGTGCTGGGGTCCAGGGCTGGGGTGTGTCTCTCTGGACCGGGCAGGGTTTGTTTCCTCTGCAGGATGGGGGTGGCATGTTGCTGGAGCCAAGGGTGAGGGGCACCTCCCCTCCTAAGGACTGGGTAGACCTCATCTCACTTGTGAGTGGCTGGAACTGAGCCCGGGTGCAGCCAGCAAGTGCGCTGACAGAGCCAAGGTGGGGAGAGGGACTCAATCCCCTGACCCTCAGGCCTCCTGACACAGACTGCCTGGCAGTGTCTCAGCTCCTCCTGGCTGCACCGGGGCTGCCAAGTGGTAGAGGATGTGACCCGCCTGCATGTGCCTCCCACTCGCCCACCGGCCCTGGGGTGCACTTACCCGGCTCGCTGTTTTTTGGACTTATCTGAAATGCCATCCCGAGACATGAGCTTGTTGAAGACAATGATGCCGATGAGCATGTTCACCTGAATGAGGAGAGACACAGAGCCCTGGGTAAGGGGTGGGGGTGGTCAGCCTACACAAGGGACCCAGCACTGAGCAGTGCCTTCCCCTCCCCAGGGGCCAGGGAACTTTGTGGGGAGCAGGGGAGAGTTCAGAGATTGCCTCGCAGTGCCCCAGATTGGGAGGACTCTAGGCTGGGACTGGGCTCCCTGGCGGCAGGGGAGGAGAAAAAGGGTCTGTCTTGGGGTTTGAGGGAAAGTGTCTCCCTGGGGTGGCTGGGTGGCAGGCCCTGAGGGGTCCGAGACGAGGTTGGCTCTTCTCTTCAGCAAAAGACGGGCGAAACCTACCAGAACAATGACAGCAGCTGGGCCAACAAAGGCATAGAGCAAACCACCTTCCAGGGACAGCCAGCAACTGCGGAGGGAACACGGCGCCATTAGGGGAGACAGGCAGATTAATTCCACCCACACCCGTCCACTCCCTGCCTCCCTCCTCCGACCCACGGCTGGGCTCCAACCACAGAGCCTGGCTGCTTTCCCCCCGTTTTAGGAGCACCAGCTGGGTCTGGTGTCCTTCAGCAGGGAGGCCCCGCAGCCCCAGCACCCCTATCCCACCTCACCCTGGCTCCCTTGGACCAGGAGAGGAGCTAGGACCTTGCACCCCACTCACTAGCTTGCTGTTCCGTAGCCTTTGGTCCGAGTGAAGCCGACGGAGACTGCAACCACGAGGGCTGGCAAACCTGAGGGGAGACGAGACAATGGCCACGAGCTGCAGAAGAGCTCAGCACCCACCTGCCCCAATGACACCATTTTCTGCCCACCAACACCAGTGCAGCATCCTACCCCCAAGGCAAAGAGAGAATGCCCTCCTGCCCCCAGACCAAGAGCTGCTGGGAGTAGAGCCTGGGGGAAGATGTGACCCTGCCCCCCTGGTGTCACCAGGAGCCATGTCTATAGCCATTGGAAAGCTGAGCCAGTGCATGTGGTGAGTCGTCACTGAGCCATCAGCTGGGGATCCCAAGTCAGACTGAAGGGGGTCTGGGATGTCTGGCACCAGCACATCTAGACAGGCGGTGACTCCGTTTCCCTGATGGCAGCAGGACTTGTTGCATGGCTATGGGACAGGGGTGAGGGTTGGGGCAAGGCAAGCAGGAAGCTCTGTGTATGGCACAGCATGGAGGAGTCTGTGGGGTGAACGCTGGGTCCAAGCAGCAACCATGGGGCAGATGCTGAGTATCTCCCTCTAGAGAAGGCTGCGAAAGATCCATGCCCCAGCTTAGAACTTTGTACCATTTTCGATCAAGGTCGGGTCTGATCCCAGCTCTGGCGTATAAGGGTCAGACTGGGCCCCTCACCCGCTAGGAACGTTCAGAGCCAAGCCAGGCCACTTGGACATTGCTTGCTCTGTGTGTTCGAGACCTGATGGGGTCATTAACTCATGGACTCACTGAGTGTGGTTAACCTCTTGTCTGCCCCAGAGTTTATCTAGGAAGGAGCGAGGGCCAGTGATGACTGGAGGCTTCCCTTCCCAGATCTGCCACTGATGTGCTTTGTCACCTTGGGCAAGTCTTTCTGCCTCATTTTCCCCACTTTTGAAGAGGGGATGACAGTCCATAGCTCCCCCCCAGAGATGGATGCTGAATGGGAAGGTGCATAAACTCATGCGTGCAAGGTGCTTCCCTCTGTTCTGACCGTTGGCCCCATGCCTTCCTTGACCAGGACCTGCTGCTCGAGGAGGGAAGGTTCGTGAGGCCTCTTACCCCATCCCAGGCACAGGAAGCGCTTCCTGACCAGACGTGTCCGGATCCTTCCGATCACAGCCAGGTAGGACTGCCAGGCCTCTGTCAGCACCCAGCAGAAGGATGAGAGGAAGAAGAAATGCAGAAACGCAGCCGTCATGGTGCACACACCCTGCAAAGAGATAGCAGTCAGGGCAGATGCACCTCACTGAGGCGTGGGGTGCTGGGGCACCTCCCAGAATCTGGGCCTACCAGAACCCCTGGGCATCCCCCACACACTCTCTCACATTGTTAATAATGGGCCCAGTTCTCCCTGATTTCCACTGCAGTAAATCAGAAACAACTCCACTGAAGCCAATGGGTCTGAGTGATGTAAGCCAGAGGCGAGCATGGCCCACAGCTCCCATTGCTTGGATGCACCAGGCACTCAAATCTCTGGTTACAGGTGTGACGCTGGCGGACCAGGTGGCAGCTCATGGCAAGGTTCCCACATCAGCTACACAGCTGGGTTCAGTCTGCTCACGTGTGCATTAGGGTGGTTCAAACAGAACGATCAGGATGCTTGTGAGTCTCTGCCTGAATTAATCGCTCACTTAGAACATCCATATCCCATTCTGTAAGGGAACGTCTCAGCAGTTGCATTCGGAGACTCTGAGATTGTTTAAATCACCAGGCAGATGAGAGACGTTAATTAGCGTGACATTAATTAGGCTGATCTTCCCAAAAGGAAAGGTCCATCAATACCAGATGGACCATTGTGGGACGGTGCACCTGGAATTTCCCACCGCCAGAAGACAAAGAGCTTTTGTTGCCCAGCTCTCCTCCTTCTCCCCAGGAAGATGAGTCATGCAAGCAGATTTTTCCCATCAGCTGAGGCTGCAGCTCAAAGCATGTGGCAGGAGGGAAATAAAAACCCCAAACAAAAGGAATTTGGTGTCTCTATGCAGTTTAGAATGGTGGGGAGGGAGGAGCAAATGTTTTTAGGCACTAGGGAGAAATTAGCCTGGGCTAGCCTTAAGGGACATATACAGCGTGCTCATCAGAGAAGCTTTTCTTACCTTTTCAAACTTAAAAATGTATTTGTTTACCTGCTTAACCCTGTAAAGGCCTTTCTGCTGTCCTTTTCCTAGTTCATACATCTTCAGGTAGTTTATTACAGGCCTGGCTACAAGCGTTGAGGTCGGCGTGAGACCTCAGGTGCAACAGGGATTCTGTGATCCCAGCTAGATCCCAGCTTGGGGTGTGCGTTCCTATTCTCTGGGGGCCACATCTTTGGTGATATGTACCACAAATATAGCCGTGGGACCAGGAAGAAGCAGGTAAAAGCAGTGCCCAAGATGCTGGGCCGGGTTCGCCAGGGCTCAGGGTGGCCAAAGGGAAAAGGACATGGGCTGCAGACAGTGAAGGCCTTACTTCATACATTATATTATGAATGCGTTTGCCATTTTTTTCCTGCTCCTTAAAGGGTTAAAAGCACCTTTCATGGGCTGCTCACCAGGGGAATGAGCAGGCCAAGAGCTTGGGATACCAAACCCCGAGTCTTGTTTGCCGCACGTTAACCCGTTTGACTCCTGGCCACCCAAATTAACTCAAGAGGGGAATATGTCCCTTGCTGGGGCAAGTTCCGCCAGCCAGCCACAGAGTCAACAAGAGCTGGTGATGCCCCCAATAGGATTCCAGCTCCCTTTGGTGTCTTGGCTTCAGCCAACCCTCTTCCCACAATGGCTGCAAGGAGCCAGCTTGCTCCTTGGCAGAAGAAACCACAGCCGGAGTCTCAGTGGCAGAAACGAGCGCTCCCTGTTCCAGGGCAAGATAGGATCGGGTCCTTTCACTCCACCACTGCGCCTTCTCCCTCTGTCCCAGGACGCAGCAGTTGCTCCCAGGTTTGTGGTAACCATGCCATCATGGGCTGGGGGTGAGCAAATATCACAAACCCACACAAAGGCACCGGCGTGTACACAACATACGCACAGTGTGACTCATCCTGCCCCTTTGCCGCTGACTTCTGTCATTCACAGGAGCTCGTCCCTGAGGAGCCAATATTCCTGGGAGCGCCAGAGTGGCACTACCCCCAGAACACCACAGTAGGCACTGCCCCATTAGCCCGCCAGCAAAGCTGTGGGATATGATCTAGGCCTGAGCTGCCCTAGCCTCGATACTTATATCCATGAATTCACTGCTCCAGATTCACCGGGGCTGGCCAAGCAAGCTACTGCATCCTCTGGGTCATAGGACATCAGAGAGACCTATATCTAGAGTCCAGAGTGTCCCAAAGTACTTCACCAGCTCTACTGGTACAGGAGAAATGCAGCCACCTCTGGGACAGAGCACAGCAGCTGTCCTAACAGTGCACAGCAATACTGCAAAGCAATTTAGAACACGGGACTGTCCAGCCGAAACAGCAGGCCACATTCATTTAAAGGCCACTTCCCGCCATTTCATTCTGCTCTGCTCACAGCTCTCTCGCTGCAAATCTGCAGGGAACATGTCCATCAGGCTCCTTGTCTCTCTCCCAATCGCCTTGCCCTCTTCTAGGAACATAGCTTGGCCTCCCTAGCTGCCCAGCCAGGAAATGCCCCTTGGCAGCGGCAATGGGGGCAGGAGACTGGCAAACTTTAGGCCAGACTCTCACCTTACTGAGCATATGAGACTGGCCCACCAGGATCAGCACATTGGAAGCCAGGATGGAGACACAGAAATTCAGCAGGATGATGGAGCGCTCTGACTTGATGAACCTGCAAGAAGGGCAGAGGGAGGCAGTTTAAAGGGACCCTTGCAAACATCCTGCCTGTTTACCCTCTAGACCTAAGGTGGGGAAAGCAAGAGCCTCCATCAGGAAATAAACTAATTGTCTATCAGTGAGGTAGCCTGTCTCGCACATTGGCCAATGGGCCTATATTATACTAGAGGGCAGCATGGACCTTCACATAGGGAATGGAGTATGTTAGCAGGCAGGGCATTCCTTCCTAACCTCTGCTGGGGAGGAAAGGGGGGTCAAGTCTATGCCCTCAAGCATGAGGATGGAGAATTTATTTTATCCTCATGAATGTAACTTCAGGGGCTACCCCATTCACGCAACAGACAGAAACACTGGGATGACATCTGCATTTCCACAGCACTCTGGGAACATGACATGCTACACAGATGTGAACTACTTAGGCCTTTTGAGATCCCTGTGATGTATGTACGGGTACGCCTCTCCTGCAATGCGAAGGTGTGACTGTAGCACAGGGCCAACTTCAAACTAGCTGGTACCCAAGGTCCCTGGTGGGCTTGTATTCTAGTTGCTAGTCTGTTCTGAAGCCCATGCCCCCACATCTACACGGCTATTGTTATCTATGCTAGCTAGATTAAAGTTCACAGGGGTATGCCTATCCCTCCACAATCACACCTTCACTCTGCAGTGCAGACATACCCTAAGGGATACAGGGACTGCTTCACCTCTGCCAGAACTGCAGCCACTTCTGGAGTGGAACATGGCAGCCATGTGATGGTGCCCAGCAACACGGCCCAGCGGCAATTTAGGGAAGCAGCTTATAAAATTTCCCTGAACTGAGATGTAAAAACATGAAATATTAATTTCAGCTCTTTGCCTCACTAGCATCCAGCAGCAGAGAGTCCCACAGGGGAATGACACAGCACAATGGGAAGAAACAAATGCATTATCCCCACATTTCAGATGGGTTGAGCCCATTTACTTTTAATTCCATGATGGAGCCACAGGTCCCACAGATCGTCTCTGAACATGCCCCTTCTCTTCATTTCCTCCTTTGCAGACTGAGCTGCCCCACCAGCAGACACTTCCACACATGCTTCCCTATGCACCCATGTGGCCCCATCAAATTCCCTGAGGGGACGGGGGAGTGTGAGTGAGCATGGAAGAGACTGCAGGACCAGGAACTAGCTTGCCTTCGATGCAGCTTGCAAAGCCGACAAAAGGATTTTGGCTCCTGATTCCTGTTTCCATGAATGGCACTGAAAACCTTGTGCCTGTACAGCTCCTAGCACAATGGGATCCCGACCAGGGTTGTTAGGCACCCCCCAAAATTAACAGTCTTCTGAATCTCTCCTTGAACAGACACCCCCCAACCATAACATCTCTGATGCCTCTAGCCCAGGGGACCTCAGACCTTCTTGTGCCTTCGCAGCAAGGGAGGTCCTGATTCTGCCATCACTCTTGCTAGTGCAAATGGGGAGTGAATCCGCTGAGCAGCGCCAGCGCTAAGGTGACATGAGCAAGGCAGGATCAGGCCTTATGCAGCCCCAGCAGGGCTTTCCATTGTCTTTAATGCATTCAGAATGTTAGTTTTTGCCTGCAACAATACATTCAATCACGCTGCGGCTAAGTGCTCGCTTGTTTCCTTGCCCTCAGTTCTCTCTTCCTCCCTCCGCTCCCTGGCATGTGCTTCCTGGCTGCTCAACCCTGTCCTCTGCCCCCCCACTTTACTTACTTTCCTGCCAATGCCCCCCGACTCCCCCACACACTGTGCAGGCTGCAAGCGAAGGGGAGCCAGCAGCTTGAGGAACACTGTGGTGGTCCCCGCGGGGCATGCGCTTCTTCCAGGATGCCCATGGAGACACCCGGATCCACCTTCCTGGCAGGCTATGGCAGAGCAGCATTGAGGTCGGCCAGGTGTTAATCAATGCTACCAAGACTGGTGTTTTTTGACACAGGAGCTAAATGAGAGGCACACAAATTGGCAGCGTCCCAGAGGGATTGCTGGGGGCTCTGGGGTGCCTGGAGCCTTGGAAAAATCAGGCCAACTTCTCTTGTGGAGGGCAGGTAGTGCTAATCACAACTCCATGGGGCTGGTTTTAGGTGCTCACAGTAGAAAATCTTGATGCAAGCTCAGAGATTCACATTATCCCAGTACCTCCAGCCCACCTGGCTTCCCCCAAACACATTCCCCAAACGCTGTCCCCACTGCTGGCGAGGAGAAATTACTCCCTAGCCACTGGGCTAGGGCCGAGACAGAAGCTGGGTCTGGGAATGGGGCTGACCTACCTCCAGAAGGTGGCATAGATCACCAGCAGGGTCAGCAGGGCCATGCAGGAGACAGTGCAGCCGATCACCAGTGGGACAGAAGGGCTACCTGAGGGGTCCATGGCCTGCCCAGGAGGAGAGAGGGAGAGAGGCACTGAGAACGGCCAGAGGACAGGTTTCCCACCAGCTGCTGGAAGGATGGAGCTGCCCTGAGAGACAGGGGGCAGAGCTGGCCAGCATGGGGCAGGCAGGGGGTGTGGGAAGGATGGGTTCCTACCTGCCATAATCCTAGCACTGCCCCATGGTTGTATCACATGCACAGCCAACATTCCTGGGGTCCCCCAGAGATTGCACCCCCCATTCCCCAGATGTGCCGCATCACACATCCAAAAAGCTCCTCCCCCAGGGAGCGGAGAAGAGTCCTAGCCCCCTCTCCCCCACCACCCCTCAATCCCAACCTCCCCCCCCAGGGCCCACTGGCCTTCGCACACTGGGGTTTTGGGGAGCAGAGCCTGACCGCAGCCTCTGGGCTGCCAAGGCGCATTCCTGGGGGCGGCTCTGCGTCGCCCTGCCAACCAGGCATGCGCCTAGCATATGAATGGCCTGGTGCGGCCGCCGGGACCCGGATTATGCTTGGCTGCAGGGGAGAGTGAATGCTGGAGAAGGGAAGCAGAGAAGATGGATCCCTTGGAGATCCTGGACTTGGATCCTCTACTCTTCCCTCAGCACCCAGGCTGACGCTGGCTCACTGGCTGCTCAATCCCACCCGGCAACCTGCCTGTGACAGATCTCCACCAGACACTGTGTGGGGGAGAGGGGTGGTGGGGCTTCCTGCTCACTGCCAGTGGGATCTGATTCTGTGGGGAGGGGGCTGGGCTTTGCATGATAGGAAATCCTCGTGTGACTGGGTTGTGGTCCCCCTTCACTGCATCTGGCCCCCCTCTCACTTGGGCCCTCACCACTGCTGGCCCCTCAGTCTCTGCACAGAGACAGGGCAATACCTGGTTTAAACACCAGTCCTCCAGTGTGACATCCCGCTCTATGCCAGGGATCATGCCCATCGGGCAAAGGAGAGAGGCCAACATTCAGGGCCTCAGCTGGCCCAGAGAGAGCGCATGGCTCCAGCAAAACCCTCGGGGCAGGAGCACATCCCTACTGTCATGGGCTGATCCGTGCGTCCAGCGCCACAGGACCTGGACCCATAGTACACCACTCTTCTGTATCCATAATGCTGGTGCAGGATAACTGAACACAATCTACCCCTCGCCCTATACCATAGCCCTGGGGGAGGGCAGGGCCAAAATGTTCCCCCACCCTGTATCCATAACCCTGGGGGAAGACCAAAATATCCTGTCCCCCGCCCCCGCGGGTTTCTAGGTGCCACCCAGCTGCGGCCCGGTGAGCCCAAACCCCAATTTGGGTCCAGCTCCCGGCAAGCCGAGCGCGAGGAGCCAATCAGGAAGGAGGGTGCGTGAGAAGGGGACAAGCCAGTGGAAGAGAGACAAAGGAATGGCGGGGGGGCACCATGGGGGCCTAGCCCAGACAGCAGCCACCTCCTTCCCAAGCTCTGCCCTCATGTACAATTTCAGCCTATCACTATTCCTATCACTAGGAATGTGGGAACCCCTCTGTCTCAACCTGTCTCCAGCCAGCATAAGACCCTCCCCCACCCCTGGCTGACAGATCCCTCCTCTCAGCCCAGCCCAGCCAGCATCAAAAAGCTGCCCATGTCCTCCCCCTGGGGTGGGGAAGGATCCCGGAGTTTGTGCGTGTCCTAGGGCTTTGTGGGGATGGAGGATCGCTCCAGAACCCAGAGATGAGTGCCGGGTCCTAGCGCAGGATCTTTCTCCTGGTGCTTTGGGATCCCCCCTTCTGCACACAAAGTGGGTGGCATTCCCCACCCCTGCAATCCCACTCGGTTCCTGCTGCCAGTTCCTCTTCAGCCCAGGCCCCGCGAGAGAAGACAAGGAACTTCTGGACTCTGCACTGGCACCACTTACCAGGTCCTTGGGCAGTTGGGCAAGCACGGCGTAAGTGGAGAGGTGGCTACACAGGCATTTGGTGTGAGCTGGGAGGGTCTCCAGCGTTTGGCAGCTCTCGGTGTCCCAGTTCCCAGAGCCAGCATCCCTGATGATTGAAGAGCGAGTGATTTAAAATGATCAAATAAGCAGAGCGCCCCCAGTCCCTCGGCTTCTGTGCCGGCACCGCCTGCTGCACCGGGTCCCATGGGGGTGGGTCTGTATGGCGCTGGGGCGTTGTCTAGGCGGCCGTTTTAACTTGTGACCCAGTTGCTGGGGCAAAACCCTGCCCTTCTCCCCTCCTTGCCCCAGGCTGCACTGATGAAAGCCAGCTCAGCTCAGTGCCCTACACAGGCTCTTCCCCACCCACCCGATATGGATGGGGGGCAGAGGGGGGGGGGCACTGAACGCTGCACACAGACTTGATTTGATCTGAAAGCTCAGGTTGCTAGCTGGGGGCTGGGAGTCAAATTCCAGCGAGGAAGGGAGGGGGAGTCGGATTTCATCCCTGTGCTCTCCCCAACCCACCTGGCTTTGGGGCTCTTTTTTGTTCAACCCACCCATGTTGAACACTAGTGAGAACAGAGGGCAAGTAAAGGGGCCAAGCCAGGATGGCAGCACCTGAGCCCCGAGGGCCCTGGGTGATACAGCTCAGATGAGGAGCATGCTTGTAACAAGGCACGACTGCACACCTAATAGCACCCCAGGGAGGTTGTGCACACGTGATACCGGGCATGAGTCCCTGTGTGCGCAGGCTCACGGATGTACAGCTGACTCTGTGCAAGGCTCAAGATGTGAGATCAACTGGTGTGCCGATGACTGGGCAAGGCCCGAAGTAGGTGTGTATCTAAGTGCACACCCATGGCCCATGTGTCAAGGACTCTGTGCACATGAAAATAATTCCATGGGTCTGCGACCCTGGATATCTGCCACTGGGTTCATGTGACGGCCTGCATCACCACCAGCATGACGGACTGTGCTAGCGTGAGGGGTGTGCGCAATCTGCTCCACATCAGCAAAAACTCCTCAAAATGGGGGGCACACCCACGTGCTAACACATCCATGCCCACAGCACGTCACTGCAGGCGCACATGAGTCCACGCACATGAGCTGTGGGTTCCTGCCTGGTCCAGACATCACAACGTCACACCAGCAACAATCCACTGGCCCCATGGACCACCACTCGCAATGTGACTTCATCCTACTGCCTTGGATGAAATGAGCTAGGTCAGGGCTCAGCCTGGTTTCTGGGGATAGATGAACACAGGCCCATCTGGGCCCAAAGCCTTCACGCCAGGTGCCAAATGAGAACCTCAGAGCTGCGGCAGCAGAGCAGATGGGAGCAGTTAAGCAAAAGGATTACCCATCAGGTCCCCGTTTAGGGGTCCCTCAGCAGGGACAGCAGGAACCTGACTTTGGATGGATGTGGGATCCCCGCAGAGGAGTTGGGCAGCAGGGCTGGCACTTCGCTGCAGGCACCAGCTTGGAACAATGATGCATGGTGTCTCCAGGCATTAGCTCCATTCTAACACTTTGCAATGCCTTGGGGACCCTGGGGGGACCCCACTGAATGCAGTGCAGTTCCAGCATGGGGCGATCTGGGCTCAGGGCACCCCAGGGCCAACCTGAAGCAGCAGCAACAAGACCCATTGCATTCAGCTCCACCTGACAGTGGCCAGACAAAGGGGTAGGACCATAGCAATGCCATCTACTGCTGACTCTCGCTGGCAATTGGGGACCCCTCTCTGTCCCAGATCAGGTTGGAGCTCACAACATGAAATCCCCAGCTGACGCTGCCCACCCTACATGCTGGGTGGAGCGGTCCTGGTGTTAACTGCAGGGGGCGGGGGTCCTGTGCTGAGTCATCCAACTGCCAACACAGCCAGATGGGAGATGCTTCCTCCGCTCAGCTTTGGCTCTCTTTCCTCAGCCCTACCACCGCTTGCTCTGCTGTTTGGAAAGGGGGTGGGAGGGAATGGAGCCGGCTTTACTGGGCCCTTCCCCAGCTCGTGGTCTAGGGGCCTGGCCACCCTGCTGATGTTCTGACCCTGTATGTGTTGCAAGCATGTCTGGAGGCTGTTCCTGGCAATGCATTTCGAGCATGCCCACCTTCCTGCAATCATCACTACCGTGGACGTGCGTGGGCATCCAGGCAGAAACATGAGACAGGGTCAGCTTTGAAACACGGCACTCCAACGGCCTGCAGGACAGTGGGATGGGTGGACACGCAAAGCCCTGCGTCTGGGTGTGCAAAGTCAGCAGCGAGGGGCATGCTCAGCCAGACCGTGTCAGAGACACTTGGAGCCCAACACCACCATGCCCATCCCCCACTGTGGCTGGCATTTGCAGCACTCCTTCCTTCTGCTGGCCTGGCGGGGACCTGGCTTTCATGGCCAGGCACTGGCTCCGACTGACCACATTGGGAGCGGGGTTCGCTGCGGTTCAGAGCTGGGGGAGCCGAGTCCAGCATGGATTCCGCTGGCATAAAATCAGGGAACAAAGCTACCCAGGGCTGCTGGTTTAATTCTACTAGCCACTGGCTGGGGAGGATTCTCCGCTCCCAGCAAGGCATCACTGCCTGGAATCCCACTGCCCACCTTGGTACTCTTTCTGTGCCCCACGCCACTGCACTAGAGAATCCCTCCTGAGAGCTAATTAGCCAAAGTCCCTGCCCCTCACTTCAGAGACACCAGCGACCGTGGCCTCTGCAACCCGCTCTTTGCCATGGCAGTGGTTCTGTCTGTGGCTCCCAATGCCCAGGGCAGTACCCAAGGTCTCTCTGGATCAGAGCCTAGGCAAGTGTCCTTGAGAACCCGCTGAGTCCTGCCACGCTCACTGCATGGAGTGCACCAACTCCAAGCAGGGGAGGCCGGAACTGAAAGCCCAGCCCCCGACTTGGGTCAAGTCCAGCCTCCAGTTCATTTTGAGTCTCTCCCCAGCAGGTCTACACTGGAACCAGTAACCCGCCACTGTCGCCAAGCCACTCAGAGCCCTAATAGCGGTGCTGGGGGTCCCTTTCCGGAGGACATGGCCAATGTGGTCTGCCCGCAGGAGGCGTCTGAATTGGGGTCGTACATCACGGTGGAAGGAGGGCGGGGAGGAGCACAAGCCGTGGCTGCTGCGATGTGCCAAGGGGTGGAAGGAGGGCGGGGAGGAGCACAAGCCGTGGCTGCTCCGATGTGCCAAGGCTGACAGTTCTGGCGAGGTTGCTGTGGCAACCCGAAGGGAGGCCACGGGGCCGCGCTCGGCTAGATTCAGAGATTCTACGGCCACAAGGGACCCCCAGGGTTGTCCTGCCCAACTGCCTGTGACCGAACTCCCTCACAGCCATCGCTAGCAGGGACAGGAAGGGGCCTGAAATAATGGGATGCTAAGGCTGGGAGCACACCTCCTCTGGAATACACCCCCTCCCCAGCTCCCCATCCAGGCAGCACCACAGTCAGAGCACATGGCCAGCACTGCTGGAGACCACCGGCTCCCCTCCCCGCCAAGGCAATCTGCCCCAGTTTATCACTCTCCCTGCCCAGTGCCACGTGGCCTCGGCTCCCTGCTCCAGCCCCGTTGCTAACAAACTGCATCTGGCAAGCTGGAGGCATCCATCTCCAGCTTCCAGCGGGTGCTGATCAATACCGGTATTAGCAAAATTAACCTGCGGCCAACAGGGGGTTTGGCTTCCTTACAGCCTCTCCCTTTAAATGCAGATGTGGCCGGCCAGCTGAGGCAGGGAGAGGAACTCTCTGAATCCTTCCTGGCTGTATAATAAAGTGTGCGACAAGGAAAGAGGGTGCATTGCTAAGGGCTGTGCCAAGAGGCCACCCCACCTGGGTTGCTGGCTCCCTGCAGCCAACGGTGGGTCCCCTCCCCAAATGTCAGCAAGGGTGGGGCAGGGGAGGCAGCAGAGGGAGCTGTCAGCAGTTTAGGGACCTCTACCCCTCCCCAGTCCTCCCAGCGCAGGGGTATGGAGCTCCCTTCTAATCTCCCTCTCCCCTGTGAAGGAATCACAGCTGCCCCTGGCTCCATGACTCCTCATGCCCACCCAGGCAACCCCCCCTTTGCATGGGGCTCTGCCCCTGGGACAGGTGGGCAGCGCCTCGAGCAGCATGTGGTGCAGGGGGATTGGGGAGGGTCGGCAGCAGCAGTAGGGAGGCCGGACACCCACCCTCTCATGCACAGCCAGGCGGCCACTGCTGGGAAGGGAAGAGGTGGCTCCCACCATCCCGGACGCTCCACGATGGGGGGGACAGCATCTCCAAACATGGCAAAGTCTGAGCGCTAGTGCCGGCCGGGGGCTAGGGAGCAGATGGGCTACACTGTGGGACTAGCAAACCATCAGTGTCACCCTGAGTGAGCCCTGGGCAGGCTGGCGCATCGCCCAACCCGCAGCGGCAAGAGGTGAAGGAACAGCTTGTGCTGCTGTTCCCTGTCCCCTGCTGGCTGAGCAGACGGGTGCAGCTCCACAAGGGAGGGCAGGTGGGCTTCTGTCAAACAAGCCCCCATCTGGGCTCAGCTAGCAGCAGGCTCTCCTCCATCTCCCAGAGCCAGCCTTGCTATCCAGAGACACGCCCCCCTCCCCTCCCCAACTGAAGGACGCGTCAAGCCGAGAGCCATACTCACACTCTGGAGTAGTCCCAGGTGACGCACTGCGCATGCGAGGTGCCCTACAGACAGACCGGAGCTGGGTTAGCAGAGATGCCCCTCCCCAACCTGAATACCCCTTCTCTCTCTGCCAGATGGAGCGGGCAGGAGGCGCTTTCCGATCTGAGCACAGCCTGCTGCTCCCATGAGTATCTGTCTGCCCCAGCCTGGGCCCTGGAAGAGTGGCACAGGGAGGGCACCCAGCAGAGGACTGAGTGTCTGGTGCCACAGCAGCACTGTAGCCAGGCAGACTGGTAAAACAGGGTCAAGGAAACTTCCCCCCGCAATCCCCCTAGAGACCCAGCTCAAACCGGCCCCCGTCACAAGAAGGGTAAGATACAGGTGAGCCCACAAACTGAACAGCAAGGGGAGAGGCAGCGGGTCAGGACGGAGGAGCATGAGTAGGGCTGCGCACGCACCAGAGGCTGCAGTCTGGGGCTGTTGGCATAGCTGGGGGCTGGGGCTCAGGCCCAGGCTACACAGAGGGCTGTAATTTGGGAATGAAGGGCACCAGGTAGCAGGGGGACCAGGTGTGGATGGCAGGGCATGGGAACAGCTGCAAGGAAGGACGAGTACTCAGGGCAGGAAGGCTGCGGGTGAGGAATGAGGGTGGCTCTTTGTGTCCCTAGTAGAGCTGCATGGGTGGGCGATGGGTGAACACATTACCACTCTCATGATGGGGCCCAGCAGGCAGCTGCAGACCCCCGCTGCCACTTGAGCCCTCAATGCCCCCTTGGAGCACGTGACACTTACATTGAGCATGTGGGACAGCTCCACGGAAATCAGGGGCTCTGTTGGCTTGGTCAGCGGGCGCACGGTCACGGTGAGCACTCGGGACGTGACGGCCAAGGGGGTCCTGTGGAGACGAGGGAACAGGCTGCAGCCAGAGCACAATGCAGAACACCACAAGCATTGGGACAGGGCTCCTTGGGCACTGGGACAGCCTGCTGTAAGGTCACACAAATGTGAGTGTGCGTGTGCACAGTGTACTGGACTGCCTTTGCTCATACACCTTGTATGAGCTGAGTGTGCATCTTCTTACATGAGGTAGGTGTGAACAGATTCACAGAGGACAAAGCTGGAAGGGACCCTTGTGGTCTGACCTCCATAAGAACCCAGGTCAGAGGACTTCCCTGAATTAATTCATGTTTGATCTAGGACAGAGGTGCCAGAGAAACTGCCAATCTTGATTTAGAAATCACCAGGGATGGACGATCCACCAGCAACAGCCTCCAGGTAAGTAGTTAATTACCTGGCCTCACTGCTAAAAAAATTCACACATTTCCCCTCTGAATTTGTCTACCTGCAATTTCCAGCCCCTGGACCTTCTTAGACCTTTTGTCTGCTGGACTGAAGGGTCAGTTATCAAATTCCTGTTCCCCACGTAGGTACCTACAAACTGTGATTGAGTCACACGGTCATATTCTTTAGGTTATGCTAAACAAATCCACCACCGGGGTCTCAGCAGAAAAAAGCATGTTTTCCAATCCTCTCGCCCTGTCTCTGCCCATACACAGTTGTGCTGGGTTTGGCTTGGGCCTGGGCACTGCGTGTGAATGTGTGATTCCCTGACTGTGCATGTGTAGATCCGCACACACCTCTGTTTGTACATGAGCAAAGTGTATGTGTGCACACATGTGTATACACACATGCATGTGCCCATTAGTGCATACAGTCTTCTTGGCTGTCCCACATTTCAAACCTAAATTTATCCCTTCCCTCATGAACCGGCTGTTCCCCTCTCTTTTTCCTTCCTGGTTTGAGCAAGCGACAGCCGAGACAGGTTGGAGGAACATTTGTTTGAGTGGCACTGGCTTCCTGCCCAGCATCTCACCCTCTTTACTCCAGGCCCTGGCTTAAACTCCTACAGCAGTGGGCTGGGCTACTGGGAGGCTATGCTGTGGATGCTATGCTGCAGAAATCCAGACAGGTCCCTGCTCTCACCTGCCGCCCCTTCACTCCTCCGGTGGACCCTGACTCCAGGGATCAAAGTGTCTGCCCTATACCACGCCATCTGTACCCTCCCGCAGCCTGGGGCCTGAAGGGCATCCTACATAGGGTGTTCCCTTTCCCTTACCCACACTTGATCCTGAACCTGGGTTTGACGCTCTCTGGATTTAGGGGATCATTTATTATTGTTTTTCATATTAATATTTCATAATTGCAATAATCCATAGGAGCTATGCCATGTTTGGGACCAACCGAAAGGCTGTAATCTGCTAGGAATGATTATATGGTTTAGGTGTAGTAATTATATCTGTATTAGAAGTTATTAATATGTTTGTTATATCTTTATTTCAACCTGTGTGATTCTGGGAAACACCCCAGAAAGCAGTTCTGCAACCATTGTCTCCTTAGTGGCCCATTAAGGGAGCTCACAGGAACAACGGCCTGGGGAGAAACCTGCTCGGTGAGTCACCCGGGCTGACCATGTGACTCAACTCCATTTTGATTTGCAAAAACTCCACACAGCTTGGGGAGGGGAGGCGGAGGGGAGAGGTGATAAAAGGCAGCAGCATCGACTCCATTTTGTCTTCAGTCTCCAGGCAACACCCATCTCTGTATCTATTCATCTGCGACTGAACAAAGGACTGAGGCCCACCCAAGTGCTGGGTGTCTACCAGAGGAACTGGACAAATCTACAAACTCTAAATTCTTCTAAGGGCTTGCTTTACATGGACTCTAAATCATTTGTATGTATGTGATTATTCACTTTGACCCTTTAACATCTCTCATATTTGTTTCTTTTTATATTAAACCTTTAGTTTTAGTTACTAAAGGATTGGCTGGCAGTGTGGTATTTTGGGTAAGATTCAAACCTATATTGTTCTGTGTACTGCGGCTGGCCCTTTGGGGTAAGGAAAACCTATCTCTTTAAGAGACCACGTGGCTAGGTGGGAGCCAGAGGAGCTGAAGTGCAATGAAGGGGGCTGTTTCTATTTTGTTACGCTTTGTGATAACCGGTGTGGGGAATCAGAAGCATGGTTTGTGGCTGATTGAGAGTCTGGTTTAATTACCATCCGCCAGTGGTTGGAGAGTTTGGCTCTCGTTTTTGCAGCTTGCCCTGATTTTTGCATATTCAGGTGGTTGTCCCAGGAAGTCCTGGTCACACCAGGACCCAGCTCTGCTCAGTACTCCGTTCCTTCCCCTTCTCCGACAAACAGGACAGGCAGCCATAACCCTGGTGGGTCACAGATCAGGGCACAGGGGTCCCCGAGGGCACAGCTCCTCTGCAGGGCCCAGACTTATCTGACCCCTGGTGGCTGCATGTCAAGGAAAGGCAAAATCTGCGATGGGTCGAATGCTGCAACCTCCACCACTGCCCTCCCCGGTCAGAATCTGCTCCACCAGAAAGTGGTTACTGCCCCGATGGCCCAGCCATCCACCCACCTGGGAGGAGGTAAGATGAGCCCTAGCGTACGGTACAGGACAGCCCCGATCACAAAGTACGATGACTCATCCATTTCTGCATGGAAAGAGGGAAAAGGGACAGAGCAATAGTGAACAGGAGTCAGCACCCACCTCTGAGGCCTGGCTCCTCCCATGCCCCCAGTCCAGGAATTGGGACATACACCTGGCCCTCCTGGAAAGGGCTGCAAAGCAAGTCACCCCATGCACAACCGTATCCAGGGAATGCAGACAGATCTCTTTCTTGCCCTCCAGGGCGAAGGGGCTCCATCGAGAGGAAGAGGGATAGCGGGGGAGTGGCAGCTAGGACTCCTGGATTCTATTCCCTCCCAGCTGTGACTCACTCTGCAAGATGGGGTGCTGAGTGGCTCTATGCCTCTATTTCCCCACCTGCAAAAGGGGGTTAATGGTACTGACCAGCCACAGCAAGTTGCTGGAAAGGGTAAGGGCTTTAGGAGCCCTGCTGAAGAGGCAGCGTATGGGTGAAAGAGGAGACGTTCCAACTAAGCTCCCAACCCAGGCTATGTCCAGGTGCCAGGGGGCACTTGATTACCACAAGGGCATGGTGGCCCATCTCACGGCACAGCCAGCAGGGTCTGACACCCAAGGCCAGCCCAGAAGAGAAAGGGGCATCTGCTGAGGGATGCAGGCGATCTATTTCCTATTCACAGGGCAGCCCCAACACCCAGCTGGAGGACAGCCTGCATTCACCCCTACTCAGATTTGTAATCAACATTAACAAGTAACTGAAAGATTAAAAGCCCCTGCAGGCTCCATGCGCTGGGCCCCTCTTTCCAGGGCGCAGGTGATTAATGCAGCAGTCACTGAGGGAACAGGTGCAATTCACCTGCAGCCGCCTGTTTGCATCCCCAAGTCCGGCCGCAACCAAGTGACCACCACAGAGCTCAGGCATGAAACCCAGCTCGTGATTTGCAAACGTGCGAGTACACAGGCATGTGCACATGAGGGCACTGGGACAGGCATTTGCTCCCCTGTGAACTTTGCTGCCACGAGCACACACATGCACATGTAGTCAGAGAGGAACAGGTGCCCCTGCATCATGTAGGTGTGCTTGGGGAGGCAGACGTGCATTTGCCCATGTGCATGCAAACTAACTCACTCGCACAGGTGCATACACCACACACCACAACACACACACACGCCATCACACGTGGACAAGCACACACACACAGCAGCCTTTCCTGCCTTCCTCTTGGGTGCCCACCAGCCTCAGGGCTGCCCCTGTCCCACCTTACCCGAGGAGGAGAGGCTGAGCACCGACTTGGGGATGAAAAGTTTGTCCTCTGAGTGGCGGGCCCAGTCCTTCATACCCCGGCGCCCCTTCATGGGGAAGTTGATGTCGCTGGAGACGGCTGAGACAGGCTCTCTCTGGATGCTGATCACTGCCGGGGTGTGACAGGAACACAGCATCATTCAAACATCTGGGCACATTGGCCAAGCTCAGGCTGTCCCTCAGTGCCCAGAATGGCACGGTTCACTTTTCAGGTACCTACTGCCACCTCCACTCCCTAGGCTCCCAGCTGCTCTGCTGCACAGGCCAGGGACCCCTCCAGCCACCCCCAGAATAAAGCAGCACCACGCCTCAGCCCGGCCACTCACCCAGGTTGTCGGTGACCACGAGGGAGCTCTGGAAGGCCTTTAGCGCGTCCCCCACGAGGTGGATGAAATCCTCCACCACCTTCATGAGGTGCACGGAGCCGGGGGACACCTGCGGGCACAGGGAGGAGGAGAAGCTACCACAGGAGCCCAGGGATAGCAAGGGGAGGGCAGCTCCCTGCCAGGTGGTGTGAGTGCTACAGGGAGGGGACTCCCAGCCCAGGAATCGCCACCGACCCTTTCACTGCCTCCCTCTGGCCCTCTCACAGGGCTCAGCAGCTTCAGACCCACCCTCACTGCTCCGACCATGTCCCAGTTGTTCTGACCAGGAGTTTCCAGCTAGCCACAGACAGGGAGCTAGGCTTCCCCAAGTCCACAGGGCCACTGAGTCAATGTTGGGATCCCCCAATCGCCTCCCCACACAGCACAGCTATTTGGAGACTGAACCTCACTGGCCTCCCCTCCCTGGTGTTCAATCCAGGGCCCTGCTGAGCAAACAACTGTGCACAGACATGGCCATGGCTCCCGCTAAGCCTACCCCACCTCTCCTTGGGCAACCCTCTGTCTCATGCCTCCCTGAGCTCCAGCCACAGCCCCAGAGAAGCTCCCAGACCAGGTTTCCTTGGCACGGGTCTGAAGCCAAAGGATCATCTGCCTCTCAGGCCGGCCGGTGCTGGCACCCTTCCCCCAGCAGCGGGCTCACCTGTTGGGCATCCTCCCACTTGTCTTTGTTCTCTGAGTCCACCATGTGGCTGACCACCTGGAAGAAGCGCTGCCAGGAGGAGAGGAAAGATGAAGGGGCATGAAGAGGCAGCTGGGACATGACGGGGTGGCTGGGTGACAAATAGTGGGCCTTGGACAGGGGCTTCCCCCAGCTGCATCCAGGAGTCTAAGAAATCCAGTAATCTGAGGGCGCACACAAATGCACAGCCCTGTCACCCCACTCCACACCTCCTCCCACAGACAGGACCCGCCATCCCAACTCCAGCTACGAATACAGGGTCACCAACTCCCTCCACCCTCCTGGTGTGATCCTGGCACCTCCAACAGCCCTCTGCTAGCCTGTCACTCAGCCTGGGGCACATGCTGCCTATCGGCCGGGCAGTGCCAGCCAGGGGATGAGGGAATCATGATGCAACAGAGCCCAGATAGAGCAGGGGAAACTACAGCTCCAGACACAAAAAGGGTCCATGCCAAGACACAACAATGCCAGAGGGGGCAGGGGAAACGTGGGCTTTCAAGAGGCCATTATTCTTGCCCTTCCGCAGTGCCTCAGCCTCCTTGCTGGACCCTCTGCAACACTTAGGCCTCTTTCCAGAGGCTGTCCCCTCCAGCACCTGCACGTCATCGGAGGAGGGCACATAGGTGGCCCTCTTGAAGGTGTCAGTGACGTTGCGCAGGATCTCCACCGAGAAGAGCAGGTCCCCACTGTAGTAGGTCCGGCGGGCCACCAGCTCCAGCAGGCTTCGCACCACCTGCGACATGCCCTCGCCTGCCAGCATGCGCTGCCCCTTGGCCAGGTGCTCCCGGAGCTTTCAGCAGAGAGGGGGAGAAATTACCCAGCAGCGGGGGGTTCCTCAGGTGTCTTTAACCCACCCTGAGGCAGCAGCCAGATAGGATTCCTGACTGGGAATAGCAGACACGCATAGGAGCCCTGCCCCACCTCCCCACATGGCCCTTCCAGGGTGGGTCCCCCTGCCCTACCCCATGGGGGACAGTTCATCCAGTGAGCCCAGGGAACTGTGTCCTCTTCGGAGATGCCACCTAAGATGGCAGCTGTCTGGGTTACTACGTGTTGCCAGCCAGCCATGCCTGTGCGTGATCCTGACAGGGGCTGGCTTTTATAACTTCCCTGTCACGCTCCTTTTTGCCCTGTGGCACTCCTCCAAACCCTCAGCCCCTTCCACCCAGCAGAAGCACAATCTGGGACACTGTCAGGTGAGCAGCCCTGGCATGCCAGCCCGAGAGGTACCAGCATGGGGAAGCAATGCCATCAGAAGGTCCCTGCCCCCAGGTGCCACCACTGCACCATCTGCCTCCCCTTCCCTTGGGCAGGCACGTGCTGCACCCACTCCAAATCCCTCCTCTTCTGCTCCCAGCCATGCCCCTGCTACTTCAGCCCCCAGCCCAGGAACCCCCAACCTCCAGTGCAAACCCCTGGGAGTCCTGGCAAGGGTGATGTGGCCCAGAAACCAGAATTCTCCCAGGAAATGGGCATTGCAGCCGAGTGGCTGCCTGCCTGGGGCACACAGGCCAACACAGGGGGACAGCATTGGGCACAGAGTTGGCAGGGCGGTGGGGAAGGGCTGGCTGCCCCTATGCTGGGGGTCTCAGAGCAACACATCCTCCGGCACTGCCAGCAGGGTCGGAGTCTGTGTGTGTGGGTGGAGTGGGGGGTGTGTGCACCTACTGAGAGATGCAAGTATCTGTACTCGTGGGAGATGCACCGGGCAAAGCTGGGCACGGCCCAATATGCCACCCCGTGGGCATTCAGCAGGCACCGGCGGCTGGCAGATCCTAGACATAAGGGAGAAGAAGCACAGAGCATTCAGCATATGCAGCCCAAACACTCACAGACCCGGACCCTCAGCACCCAAAGACCCAGCATCCCGTAGCTCCTGCCTCCCAACCCCAGCAACCACCTGCAGCAACTGGCCCCCAGCCTCTGCCCCTCCCCAGTCCCACGGTGTGCCAGCAGCTCCTGCTTCCAGCCCCCATGTTCCAGCCCCAGCAGCAGCTTGTTCCAGCCCCAGCAGCAGCTTGTGGCCACCCCTACCTCACCCAACAAGCTGTCACAGGGAAGGGTCTAGGGATTGGTGCTTCTAGGAAGGCAGTTGACATAGGTGGGGGAACAGATGCCCGAGATCAGCTTGTGCCGAGGAGTGCAGCAGGGCAGTCAGGCTGCTGCGAGAGCAGAACTGAGCTGTTGGCAGGCAAATCCCACAGCCCGGATTCCTAATCTCCTCTCTGGTCCCAGGTGGGCGCTGGGGGACGGGGTTGCCACAGCTGCTCACCAGTGGCGTTGGGTGGGCACTTGTTGTAGATGATCTCGCCAGCAGCTGTCTTCTTCCAGGTCATCAGCATGACGTACTCGTCCTTGCACATTTCATGGTAGGCTGCCAAAGGGATGCAAGGGTGAGATGTGCCCCCAGCAGCCTGCAGAGTGATCCCAACCCACCCCGACTCCAGGGAAGGGTCCACAGGAAAACTGCTGCTCTGCACAAGGGAGCCACTAGATTGCAGGGGTGGTGTATGCTGGGCGGGCCCAGCAAGTGTGTGACAGGTTGGCTGGAGGGATAGTGGGAGGTTGACAATGTGGGTCAGGCAGATTGGAATGAGAGAGGAAGATGGACGGATGGCAGGTGGATGGCTGGACAGAGGGAGAGCAGTGGGGGTGGAAGAATGGACAAGAGGATGGTGGAAGGATGGAGGAACAGATGGATGGATGATGGGTGGCTGGCTGGAAGGACAGAGGGATGAAGGGACCACAGGTCAGTGGATAGATGAGGGAGAATGGGTGGATGGAAGGGTGGAAGACAGATGGATGGAAGGATGGTAGATGGGTGGAAGGAGAGATGGAGGGATCACAGATGGGTGGAAAGGAGAGAATGAGATAGAGGGACAGTCGGTGGGTAGAAGGACAGATGGATGGAGGGACAGCAGATGGGTGGAAGTGTGAATGGACAGATGGAGGGAGAGCGGGTGGATGGAAGGATGGACAGAAAGTGGGTAGGCAGAAGGACGGATGGAAGAATGGGTGCATGGGTGGGTGTCTCATGGCTGGATAGGAGGAGGACACTGGCTGGACAGAAGGATATCAAGCTGGCAGGACTGAGCGAGACAGTCTGTGGGTGGCATCGAGGTGAGTGGTGAGGCAGGGAGAGGCCGGGTGCTGGGCTGGGCTGACTCTCTGTCAAGTACCTGGGCATTTCTTTTCGTTGCATGTCTTGACCTCCTCTCCGGAGCCCTCGCACGGGTAGCCTTGCACTCCCGTACCCTGGCACATCCTGAAACGTCTCTGCCAACCTGTGTCGCACGTCTTGGAGCACAAGCTCCAGTGGTTCCATGGGCCCCACTTGCCATCGGCTGCCGGGGGAAGCAAAAACCATGAGTTAGGGCCTGCTCCAGGCAGTGGGAGGGAACCAGACAGAGAAATGAGTGAGATGGAGGGCCAGACAGATGGGCTCAGCTCCGGGGTTGGAATGCGGCTGCGCCAGCCCGTAATGACTTTACTCAAATATTCTACAGAGTATTAAACCCATTAATCAAGCATTCCAGCCTCGTTTCAAGAAAATGAGACAATCGTCCCCTTGCGTCCCAGGGTTCCCTCAGCTAATTAGCCCCCTTCTCCCCAGCACTTCCTGTCCTTTCAGCCCCAACACACCCAGGCCCAACACGCCGCCCAAACCAATGCAGCTGAGTGACATTTAAAGATGACTCAGCACCTGTTACAGCATCGCACTAAGCCAAACACCTGCCCACCCTCGGGGCTGGGCACACAGAGCCTGTCTGGATCGACCCAAGGGGACGGGGCCAATTGCAGGGAGGTGGGAGGATCAAGGCTGTCGGCAGACCTCCTGGCCCCGTCCAGCTTGCAGAGTAGAGTGCTGGTAGCTCCAAGTCCCTGCTCACGTTCGAGGGGCGGGGCATACTCGTGCAGACGTGCTGGTGTTTGTGTGCAGGCTGGCAGGAAGACCAGCCTTGGCACTGATGGGCTATCAAGATTCAGGAAAGGTCCTTGGCTCTGCTCGGACCCGGCTACATCCTGCACTAGTGCATGCTTGTGCACACTCTCGTGCGCTTGCCCAGGCTGCACCTGCATGTACAGACTGCACTGAAGCACATGCATGCACAGAATCATGGGTCTGTCTCCAAAGGCACAGGCCTCCGCCAGCCAACCCAACAGCAAAGCTCGGCAAGCCAGCAGCACAGCTAAGGTTAAGCCTCTCCCTGGTGGGTCATGGAAGCAGCAAAATTGCTCACACTAAGCCAGGACAGGGTTTTCTAGCTGTGTGCCTGGTAACAGATCAGCCACACGGCCTTTTCTCAGTGCGTTTGTGTCTGCACACATGCACCAACAGCCCTGGGCGCTCAGGACGGCTCACACGCATGTACTCAGCTCCCCTTTGCTATTAGGAGTGCTCATCCATGGACCGATTTGCGTGCTGAGTCTGTGTGTGCGGGCCTGCTGGCTCCCAATGCCATTGTGAGTGCTCGCACAGATACAGGGATAGAATATTGGGCCCAGAGATAGTGACCACCTCCCCCAACCCACCCACCCACCCACGCACACCCTCACCAGCTCTGGACTCACCCTGGCCCCCAGCCCCTCTCCTTTAGGTTTCTAACAAAAGCGAACTGATTACATCTATGGTGGGGAGTCAGCCGAGGCCCATCTCTTCCCGTTGCCCACTGACGGGCATCTCCCTCCCCATTAGCATTCCTATGGAGAGCAGCTGGTGCCCCAGACAGATTTCTGGGACTTGTCTACAGCTCAGCTTAACTGCATTTACGGGCCTGCTGGGGCAGAGATGCCAGGTGCTATGGTGGCCACAGGCCAGGAGAGGCAGCCAGAGAGGCCAGAGAGCCTGGATGCCCACGAGCAGCTGAGACCAGATCAGAGACTCAGGACAGCATGCACCACATGGCACTGTGAGCTGGCTGAGGCTCAGTCCAGGGCAATGCCACTCCAGCCAGGGAACTTGGCACAGAAGGGTCTGATGGCGGCAGCTCCTCCCTCTGCACCCCAGCAGCAGGCAACTCAGCAGGGACCCAACCCCATCTTGCTTGCTAGCCAAACCATACTAAGAAGGAACCCCCCATCTCGACATGCAACTTACACCTACAGGGTTGCAGGCGGATCCCCCCAGCATGGCACCGATGCTCATACACAGGAACGCATGGGAATCTCACCCGATATGGCACAGCACCGCCGCTCACACCCACAGTGACACAGGGATCCCCCCAACATGGCACAGCACTGCCGCTCACACTCACATCAACACGGGGATTCTCCCAACACAGCACTGCTACTCAAACCCACGGTGACGCACGGGGATCCTCCACCCCAGCACCTCCACTCACACCCACAGCAATGTGTGGGGATCCCCTCTGATATGGTACCACCACACACCCACAATGACACACAGCAGCACCGCTCACAGACAGCCACACACCGGGACCCTCCAAAATGGTGCCACTGCTCACACCCACGGCGACGCAGAGGGATTCCCACTGACTTGGCAACGCTGCTCATACCCAGTTGCCACCAGAGGGAATTCTCCTCCCTGGGGGTACTACCACTCTCCCCCCAGAGTCCCTGTACAGGGGTTGGGCCCCAATATGCCAGCACATGCGGATGAGTCTGCACAAGAGCAACGCGCAGCACATCCCTAGCCACATGGTGCAGCCCAGCTGCTCCCCAAACTCTCACGCCCTTCCTGCAGCCTGAACCAGCCCCACTGCATCCTCTTCCGCCCTCCTCCCCCCATGCAAGGCGCATGCATGGGCCTTACTTGGACAGTCAGGGTTGGTGCACTCCCTGGCATCAGCGTGGGCCCCCTTGCACTCTGTCCAGCCATGGCCTGAGACGCTGCACTTGCGTGCCCGCTGCTGGGTCCCATTGGAACATGACACTGAGCACCGGCTCCACGAACCCCACTCCAGCCACTGGCCTTCCACTGCCGGGAGAAGCGCAGGAGAGAAGGGGGTTAGTGCAAACGGAACATGTGGGCCAGAGCAATCCCACGCAGCCCCACTTTCCTGGTCCAGGCCCAAGTCACATCCTCCTCTATCTACATTTAGGGCCCTCGGCAACACCCTGGCCAGTGTGCATCACACCCCAACTAGTGCCTGGCCAGTTGGAGGGTAACAGCCTAACACTGCTGCCTGCTACCAGCTGCACCTATAGCACAAATGACAGACGTGCATGGTGGGACCTGGGTTCAAATCCTGCTGGTGGATATGGCAATGGGTCACTTGGATTTGGGCCTCTCTGGAGAGCAGCGGTGGTGGCTTCCCTTGTGCGAAGGGAGTAACAGTGCTGCCAGGTAACAGCCTGCAGTGCCCACCCTAGTGGGGCGCTGGTGTTTGCTGTGAGATGGCACCAGGCTCCTTCCACTCACTGGATGCAGGAGACAAGCTCCCCTGTTGCACTGTGCAGGGGGACTATCTGCTTGGGCCAGAGCTCAGTGAGCGTGGGCCATGTTCTAAATAAGAGCACAGTCCCGCCAGCCCCTTGCAGAGAGGACAGCTGAGGGCCCAAGGGGCATCAACAGAACCTTGCATAGAGAGGTGTGAACAGCCATGCACAAGAGTCAAGACCCAGAAGAAGAATAGAAGGATTGTGCCCACACTGGGCCCACCAGAGCCGCCGGTGCTGAGCAATGGATCCTCCCACTGGCAACTTCAGTGGGCCGGGCAACTGCAACTCCTGTCGTGCTCGGCTGCCTACACTGGTACCCCAGTACCCCACCAGCTCTGACCCAGAAAGGGATGTCTAGCGAGACCCAGCTGAGAGGGAGCATTAACCTGCTGCTGGGCACCAAACACAACCCTGACGGCCAAGAGCACACGTAGGTTATCTAGGGGCTAGCTCCACTCGGGGGGGGCACAGCCAGTCTGCAAGCCAAGGGCATGTTCCCCACCCTTATTTGTTCCCTCCCATTTCCCCCTTGCCTGGCCACATCGCCAGTCCAAACCCAGCTCAACCTAGTCCAACCTGTCACTACAAAGAGTCCCCCCCAATCTCCTGGCTTATGTGAGCACCAAACGCCCGGCCCTGGCACAACCAGTGTCCTAAAACCATCACCATGGAAACACAGAGGGACTGGCACCAGGAAGAAGGGAGGAGACCCAGAGCCATAGGGATGGGTCTGTGTGACAGACCCACTCCAGGGGCAGCTGGCCAGCTTGGAAACGAGCGAATCTGCTTGGTCCCCATCAACTGGACTCATTCCTGGTCCCAGCTCTCTGCCAGAGCAGGCCCCTATTGGGGCAACAGAGCTGTTCCCCCCCCCCCCCCCAGGCTGGGAGCAGCCTGCCTGCCCTTCAGGCATCAACAGGGCAGGGAAGAGTCACCTGGCAGCCAGTCACCACACAACCAATAACGAAACACAACAAGAATGAGAGAGAAAATCTTTGGGCCAGATCCTCGATGGGCAGATATCCCCACCGCGCAACCGTAAGGGGACCCAGTCCACTGGTTTCAATGGAGCAGGGCTGCTCTACTAGCAGGGCAATCGCTCCTTGCCTCCCTGCTTTCCCGTCCCCTCCTCTGCTGGCTGCTGCCTCGGGCTGTAGGAGGCCCCTGCCCTCTGCCACTTCCCAAGAGGGGACTGCTCATGACTGAGCACCGGACTCAAAGCCGCTTGCAAATGATCTGCTTCCTGTCGGCCAGGTATTGCTCATCATGTCCCCTTGCCCAGAGACAGAGCAGGGGACACCCCAGTCATGCTGGGTCAAAGGCAGAGCCAAGAGCCATCCCAGCTATTGAAGGAGGCGGCCACCCTCCACCCCTGGGCCTCTGCGCTAGGAAGCACCAGGAGAAATGAACAGGGTGCAAGGGGAAGGGTTCCCCCACATCCCCTTAATCTCTCGGTGGTGCCACATAATGGAGATGGGGGTTCCACAGAAAAAGGGGAGAACCCCTGGTCCTCTGCCCCCTCACTCCACCCACCAGCGATGGAGGCAGGCAGGAGTCAATGATGACGGAGCTACAGGCTGCCCAATGGCAAGCTCTCGCTGCCAACAGCAATGCTCCCGATAGGCCAGTCCAGACCCACCCCCACACACTGCTCCCAGAGGGGTCTCCTTATAATCTCTGCTGGCCCACAGTATGCACCTGTCCCTGTACTGTCCTCCATAGGGCCCTTTCTCTGTATCCCACCCAAAGCCCCTTCCCCCACACTGCAGAACTCCTGCCCATAAGCCTCCCCTTTACTCTGCCCCATATTCTCCTCAACCCCATTCCATACGGTGCTCTGCCTACCCACATTTCCTGCCTCATGAGGGCCCCATCACATCACCCTCATTTGCACCCCACCCTCCCCACATCCCTCCTCCAGCGCTCAGGGAATATCCCTGACCTCTCCCTCTGGCAGGCACAGACACTCAACCCATACACCCTACCACCCTGTGTTGGAAAGGTCCTTCTCTTGTTCCTCCTCTCCTCTCCTCTCCACCTCACCCCACCCTCCGTGCTGTGCCCCTCCCTAGAATCGGGCTACTCCTAGGAATGCTCTGTGCATTTCACGGTTATCCCAGCTCCCCTGGAAATGCCACGGTTGGGCCTCAGTGAAGCAGCCATACCTAGTAACATGGGAGCATTTGCCACCAGCCCCTGGATCGCAGGCACTGGCGCAGTCACCTGGATCAGAAGCTGGACACAAGCTGTTCAGCCCCAGTTGAGGATTTAATGTGTGTGTGTGTTTGTCTGAGCTGGAGTCACGAACCTCTCCCTCAGCCACCCCACAGCCCCCTTCAAACTCACGCAGCCCTCACTCGCCCGGGTCACCCCTCCACTGGCCCCATTCAGACAAATCTCCTCTTCCAAGTCACTCTGGGAAGGGAACAAAGGGATAAACCAGGTCTGCTCTCTAAAAAACCCTCCAGCTCAGCATGGGCAGGAGTTGCTGGGACATCTGCATCCTGCCCCAGAGCTGCCTCTGTCCACTCTGATGCGATCCCACCCCCATGCTGCTCCTGCGCTCTGGCCTGTGTACCAGTGCGCAGACAGCAGAGGGGCAGACAGTGTTCCCCAGCCCCAGGGTATCTAAGGCCCAGAACCTCAAAGGTATTTGGTGTCAATTTCAGTCCAAGTTAGGACCCTAAATACCTTGGAGGGTCAGGGCCCAAGTGCCCTGAGACGCACAGGGCAGAGGAGACGCCTTTCCTGAGCAGCCTCCAAGGGCCAGGAGTTCGGAGGGCTGTGGGGGATGGAGAGGGAAGGCAGGCAAGCAGGACAGGTGAGCAGGAAAGCGTGGAGGAGGAGAGCCAAGGAGCAAGTTACTAACCAGGGCAGAGCGCGATATTGCAGGGCTTAGTCTGTGCCTCTGGGCCCTCGCAGGCATTCCCGCCGTGCTGCGGAGCTACGCACAGCCGCGTTCTTGTCCGGGCCCCTCGCCCGCAGGTCACGGAGCACAGACTCCACGGGGACCACTCCTCCCACAGGCCGTGAACTGCAATACAGCACACAGCAATCATGCCTCCGGCTCAGCCCTGCACACGCCGCGCGCAGCGTACGGACATGGTGAGGGACGGTGGAGTGCTCCGTCCACGGAACACAGGCCTACACCCACAAGCTCTCCCCCCACAGTGGAGGGAAAGGCTGAACACCGCCGAGCACTCGTGAAAGAAGGCTTAAATCCCGCTGCGGCCAGGGAAGTGTCACAACCCTTTGTTCAACAGCTGGGGAAAGTGAGGCAAAGTGCAGCAACACGATTCCTAGAAGGTTATACAGTGAGTCACTGCAACTTTGGGAACAGAACCCAGGAGTCCTGACTTCCACGTGCCTGCTCTGAGCACTGGACTCTCTTCCCTGCCTGGCATGGAGGTTTGGGTTTTTGGTGCCTAAATGCCCCAGTTCGACCTCTCCAGCCCAAGGCATCCACTAGCAAATTATAAGCCACCAGCTGCCAACCCATCCCCTCACTGCCCTGCCCAGCAGACCCTGGAGGGCTGTTGTTTGGCTCTGTCCCCATCCAGCAGAGCAGCTTCACTTGGGATCTATGAGGCAGGGGCAAAGGGAGGCAGGAATGGCCTCAAAGACCATTTTTATAAATAAGGTGTGTCAAGGCGGCCAGGAGGACAGCAGAGGGGTGAGGGTCTGCCTCCCACACAGCCAGCCCGTCCCTGATCCAGCAGTCCCAGTCTCACGCCCCCACCCCAGCCCCATTGCCAGACACCCCCTAGCATCCCCTGACAGCTAGCGTAAGCATGGCAAAGGCCGCCTTTTCCTTAGGGCTCATTCCAACAGGTGTGTTGGCTGCAGCAGCAGGGAGGTGGGGCCATTCATGATTCAGAGACGCCAAAGAACATTTGATGTGGTGGGATTTCTTCCCTCAGGAGGAGCCAAAGAGAGACAAGAAAGACCAGCAGCACCCAAGGCCTGCAGGACTTGGAAGTGACAGCCGCCACGCCGGAGTTGAACTGGGGACTTCCTGAACTAGAAGCTGCCACAATTGGAGCCAGGATTGCTGGGTTCTTTGCCCAGTGCTACCACTGGCTCACAATACAAACTGGAAGGAGTTGTTTCATCTCACTGTCTGCCTCAGTTTCTCTAGTGGGGGCTATAACAGACCCATTTTCTCTGTGGCTAGTGCACTGGGGTAGAGCTGTACTACACCTGCCAGTGGGTTACAACAGACACCTAACAGCTTTCAGGCCTGTCTACTCAAGAAACTTGCCTTGGTTTAATCTAAGGTATGATCTGAAACCAATTTAGGGCAACGTCCCGTGCAGATGCCCTTAATCCAGTTTTGCGTAGACTGGGAATGGGTTTAGTTACACCAAAATAACCTGAAATCAGAACATCCACATGAGGTTTTGCTCCTGTTTAACTAAACTGGTTTCAAACCTATTTTGATTAATAGAATCTAAGGCTAGAGGGGACCTCTGTGATCCTCTAGTTCAATGTTTCTCAACCTTTAGTAGACGGAGGAACACCTAAACAGTGTTATTTACTTTACGTTGATCATCTGATGAAAACTTTCTTGAAAAAGCAGATATATACTGGCTGTAATGTTCGTAATATCTGTATATTTCTCATTCCTGCAAAAACGATTCAGGAGACTGAATTAAATATTATTTTACAAATATAACACACATTTATTTCTAGAAAAATAGATACATACATGATTATACATACATGATTATGCCCACAATTTAAAACTGAAAATAACTGGGAATTAAGAGCACTGGCTGTCAGGAGTGAGGGGTGGAAGCTTTGCTGTGGCTGGGGCATTTTACATTTCCTGCCACTGTTACTGGCAGTAAACAGCAGCAAGAAATTTAAAATGTTTCAGCCGCAGCAAAGTAGCAAGGTTGTGATGGATGCCAATGTACACCTGAAAGTTTTGCTGCAGCTGGGGCATTTTAAACCACCTAGGCACGCGTCAGCTCACCATGTTGCTTCTTCCCTCCTCCCCACTCAGCCCTCCCCACCCCCCGCACACCTGATGGGGAGGTATTGCGGAACATCTTCACTATGTCCGCAGAGCACTGGTGTTCCATGGAACACTGGTTGAGAAACACTGGAGCTCCTGCGTAACACAGGCCAGAGAAGTTTCCTGAAATAACTTGAGCTAGTGGCACCTTCCCTGCAGACAAGGACTCAGGCCTTGAAAAAGTGCGTCCGAATCTCCTGCTGTCCTGTAGCTGCTTCATCTTTAATGAATAAAGTGGATCATACAACCCAATGTGGGAACCCACTGGATACCCCAGGACTCTGCCTATCTCCGGGATCCAACCACAGCCTCCAATGGTAGGAACAGACCCTAATCAAGTTACAGGTACACAGCCAGTTTGGGATTTTTTAAAAATAGGTTAATTTCCAAAACGGCACTTTCTGATATTTTTTTAAAAAATCCAGGTTTATTAAAATATTCATGAAAGGAGCTATTGTACAGTGGGCTCTCCTTTGTAGGGGTCTTGCCAGCCACAGTGAAAGTGATGAACTAAGGAGGAGAAAACAGTGAAACTGACTACATGCAAAGGACCAAATTTTCAGGGGATCAGCACCTGCAAGCACAGCCAGATCCTCACACGTGTTCAACACTGTTCATCTCCTGACCCACTATGTTAGGTGCTTCCCAGCACTCCTGGGAAGGTGAAGACAAGATTGGGGGGCATATCTCCCCTGGTAGGAGTCTTATTTTATTGGGGGCTTCTGCTCCTCTTCCAGAGACACACGAGGGTTTTTCCAGTCAGGACTCCATTGGGAGGCACTGAGCATTTTGGAAAATCTGGCCTGAAATGCGCGAGTTAAACAAGCTGGGCAAAAGAGAGACACGTCCTCACCTCCCGCTAACTCCCAAAGCGCTCTCTGGAGCCGGCAGGCTCAGCATTTTCAGACAGAAATGTGATTTTTTCCCCCCAAGTTGATGCTGTCCTGTCACCGACCAGCGGCCACCTGTGCCGAATGCTAATATAAATAAATGCTTCTGCTTTCTCTGCCTCTTTGCTCCGAGGAACTGAAAAGCATTTCATGATGGTGGACGGAGCTCCCCATGGCCCTCATGGGGGGAACTGAGGAAACAGAGTCCCAGGGAGGCAACAGGACTTCCTCGAGGCCACAGAGCTGAGCACAGAACCCGGGAGCACTGACTCCTGTTCCCCAGCAAAAGCCTGAATTTCTTGGCTCTCCTATTTATGCAAGAGCCAAGAAATGCGCTGCCTGCACACATCATGTTCATGTTATCTGGGGTGGGGGGGGGTGCGGGAGAGGCAGCCCTTGGGCTTTACATTTCCAAGGCTCTGCCTGCACATTTCAACATCTCTCCCATCTTCAAAGCGCGTGCAAAACATCTCTAGTCCTCAGGGAAGCCCTGAGCTTTCCGAGAATCAAACAGCAGCTCGGAGGGATAACCTGAAAGCACAGGGAAGATGATGAAAAGACGGCGGCTACTGAGCTGTGGCGGAGATAAAAGCCTTCAGCCTCGAGAAAAATCTCATTCTGGGTCGGGGGAGGGAACAGAGCCAGCATCAGCCCCTGGCTGGAGGGAGTGGGGGGCCTTATGACAACACAAGCAGACTCTTGATGCTCATGCTGACATTTTGCAATTAGCAAGAGAATTCAGCTCAAGGAAGCAAAGGCCCCCAGCCTGTCATTACCTCAGCTCCCGGAGCCCACTTGGAGATCATCCTGGGATCCAGGCCTTGGAAATAGGGAGAGACCATCTCTCAGAGCAGCTCCTGGCCCTACATGGTCACCTCTTGCTTTTGGGTCTGGGCCCACGACAAGAAGCTGTGGGGTTTTTATTTCATGAGCCCAGAAAACCTTGCCATAAAATTAAACCAGGCTTGGAAATCAGACAGGGAAGATCAGGAAGGGCCAAAGGGGAGTGGAGGGCGAGGCGCTGCTGGCTATGGCCCTGTCCAGATGAGGATTCAAAACATAGACTAAGCAAACACATATGAAAATCTAGGGCCGACAATAAAAATGACAACTAGCCTTTTTTAGCCCCAGCACTCCAAGGATCGGTAGTAATGTGCCCCATCAATGGGGAAAGTGAGGCACAGAGCTGGGAGGTGACTTGGCCACAGGCCAGTGGCAGAGCGGGGAACAAAACCAAGGCTGCCGACCTCACGGACCAGGGCGCTACCCACTAGGCCACACATCCCAGCCCAATTAAAGCAGTGGTTTTCAAACTTTTTTTCTTGAGACCCAGCTGAAAAAAACCATTCATGTCTGTGCCTGAACAACTACATCTTTGAGCAAAACAACAGAGTCCTGTGGCACTTTTAAAGACTAACAGATTCATTTTTCTACAATAGACTAACACAGCTACCTCTTTGGAATTTGATCTTTGAGCAATGCATTCTAGTTTGTGGCGGGGGCGGCAGCAGAGGGCGCCATGACCCAGTACCTGAGGGTCTGCGACCCAGGACTGGGTCCCGGCTCAGTTTGAAAACCAATGAACTAAAGGAAAGGCTATGGCTCCCCTCATCCCCTCAAGCTGTAACTCAGTCAGTTTAGCACGTGTTAAAGACAGGGCCCCTTGTGTGCACTAACACGGGTTAACCTCACACCTCAGACCCTGGCCTGAATAAAGTCTCCAGGTGAGATCTGCCCCTGGCCAGGGGGTCTCATTGGTCACAAGGCTGCAGCACAGTCCAAGTGGAGTCTGGCTCTCACACTGACCCCGCTGCTCAGGAGTGAAGCAGACCCCATCATCCTTCCCAGCTTCAGAGCCCAAGATCGGCAGAGCACTCCCAGCTGATGCTCGTGGGAGGTGAAGATGCCCAGGGTCTGCTCCACTGCCCCCTGGCACTTCTGGACGCTGAGCATGGGCCAAGAGGAGGGAACTCTGAGCTGGCTGGGACAAGGGTTTGGACTCACAGCCCTGGGCCAGTGGCAGCAGGCAAACACCTGAGAGCTGATGCTCCCCAAAGCCAAGCCCCCTGCCCCCTGGACCTTAGTGAGAGAGGGAGGGATTAAAAAAAAAACAAACACATGGGACTCTAGCTCAGCCACACCTGGCCTCTCCATTCACCACCCACACACCCTCCAAGTGACCAATCTGTACGGGTGAACGCCCCAGGGACTCTCACCCATCCCCACTCACACCGATTCACAAGAGGCAATGTCCCATATACACACCCCAGCATCCGTGTCTGTGAATGCATGAGTTGCAAGTGCGTCCCTCCCCATTGCCTTTTCACCAGTGTGATTTTCTCAGGGGCTTTCCCCCACAGGGCGGGAGAAGTGCAGTAATTATCGCGGGGAAGGGCCAAAGATGAAGCAAATTTTCCACCATTTGTCACTGGCCAAGTAGGTACACTGCCCATGGATGCCTGTGCCTGTCAGGCAGGGAGATTTACTCCTACTGGGGAGAAGGTACCTGAGCAGAGCGTCCACAGAGCCACAGACAGTGAATCAGGCTAGGCCCCGTACTTACCCA
The DNA here is from genome assembly GCA_007922175.1 of Pelusios castaneus. NCBI lineage: Eukaryota > Metazoa > Chordata > Testudines > Pelomedusidae > Pelusios > Pelusios castaneus. The sequence continues at coordinate 29,835,897 of ML685764.1, forward strand.
GGGGGGCAGGCAGGACTAAACGCGGACAGCCAGCCTGAGCCGCCGCGCACTCAACTCTGTTTTTTGCATGCTGGCTCAAGCTGTGCTCACCCAAGTACATCCACTGAAGCAGGGAGTCATCCTCTCAGCTGCACCACAAATCACAGCACTGCGAAGTCCCCGGCAGCCAGGAGACCTCCTCCCAACATGCTGGCCATGCACATCAGACACGCCAAGCAGGACATGCTGGTTACCTGTGCTCTAACCTTGCAAGCCTGTCCCAGGGAGACAGGGGCTAAAGGCACTGCTCACCCATACCACCACCTGTGCCATCTCTATGGAGTCCAGGCAAGCACTGTCCGTCCGCGACTGAATCCCAGCACTGCCCAACCCACCCTGCATCAAGGCAAACACTCGCTCCTCCCACAAAATCCCTTACTCCCTGCTGGGGGCCTGTGCATGGCCTTTCACGCAATGGTGAGACACAACCTGGCAGAGGGGTTGCTGAGTGCTGGTGAATTTCAAGCTGCCAAAGGAGGATGGGTCCTACCAGCTCTGGGAGTTGCAATTGGTGCCCAAGTTCATCACGGGACATCATAGGGCACACTTGCCCCCTGCCCCACTCAGGAGCTTTAGTTCTGTCCTGTGGATGAAGAGAGCTCGGTCCCCTGGCCTCATCAGCCCTTGGCACAGCTTGAGCCCACATGCAAGCGTGGCAGTGGTTTTTGTGGGTGCCTGTCTCCACTCGGAGCTGGATTGAGAACCTACCTAACTCGCTGCACCAATGTCATCCTCTGAATCATCCATTTAGAACATCTGGGACCCCAGCCAGTTGGCTTAATGTAAGAAATAAATACACCTCCCCCCCTCACACATCAGCACTTCATGTGTATTTTCTGTGCACATGATTCCAATGTTAAATCCTTTGGAGATGGGACCCTGGCATGAGGAAGCTGCAGTAGATGGGCTAAATCCCCCAGCTAGGTGTTCCTGACTCAGGCCACAGGGACCAGAGGAGTTATAGTGGTGTAAATGAGAAATAACTTCTCCAGACTGGGACAGAGCCACGCCGGATTCACGTCAGTGTGACCCAGCTCGAAGCCTGGTTCCACATCCCCTTTGACCACGGGATCAGGATCCATTCTGGCTGGCTCTGTGGTGCCCCAGAATAGAATTCCCACTCCATGCCAGTGTCTCACAAGGGGTCACTGGTCTGGGGACTGCTGGAACCAGTGCAATTTCACCCCGCCCGCAGCTGAGATCAAAATCCTGTGGGCAGAGCTCAGAGCAGGAAAGGAGCTATAAAAAGGACAGGAGTTGCCTACCTAGCTCTTAGTATTTCCTGCCCCTATCCCCTAGGCAGGACGGGAGCGGTTCATGAGGTGGCTGGATCCCCCACAGAAGGGTAGTGTGGGGGCTGGGAGGAAAATCACCCCTCCAGCTCAGGAGGGAGGACAGAGAAGCCTAGGGTCACCCTGTCCCCACCCCAAATTATCATTAGTGTCATGAGCCCCACAGCCTGTCTGCCCCACTGAGTGACTGGGAAGCCCCGGGGTCACCCTGCAGCCAGGGACGAGCACCTTTTCTCCTCCTAGCGATGCCGTATCTCTGCACTGCCGTGAGGCCAGTTTGTGCCTGTGGGACAGCCAGGGACAGGGTGGGGTAGGGATCCTAGCTAAGAAAGCGAATGAAGCATCGCAGACCCCTCCCCAACATGGTCTGCCCTCCGCAACCCCCATGTACCTGGGCAGGTGGCGGTGTTATTGCATATCCGTGTCTCCCGCAGCAGCCCACTGCACAGTGTTCCATAGGGAGACGAGACGCAGGATCGTGTCCGCACCTGGGAGCCCTGCCCACACGTGAGGGAGCAGACACTCCACTGGGACCACTCCTCCGCGGCGGGATCTCCTGTGGGAGAGAGCGGGAGAATGACACATTGATACCGGACTGGCCTCTTTCAAAAACACAGTCTGTTCCAGCTGCTCTCCTGTCCACTATCCACAAACCCCAGAATGCGGAGTCTTGGCATCCGGGCAGGGCTGCCAGCAGGGTCATCACAGGGCAGTGGGGATGGGGCGAGAGAGGATTTAGCAGAGTTAGAGGGGGTCCGTGGATGGGGAGAACCACCAACTTCCCTATGTAGCGTAGTGCTCGCCATAGACAGGAGGGGAGCCAGAAAAGGCATGACAGAGGGACACACAACAATAGCTGAATCAGAGAAGGTAGGCCAGGCACTTCTGTCTGTGCGCCCTGTCTCGTGGTGCTGGAACAAGGGAACACACTATGAGACTGAACAGCAGCTGGTTTAGAACTGATACAGGGAAAGACGTCCACCCATGCACATGCATGATTAACCTGTGGAACTCACTGCCACATGATGTCTCAGAGCCTAGCAGCATTAAAAATAAACGGACTGGGCATTTATTTGGATAGTGGGAGGAGCCAGATTTACACTGTGGAGCTTAAATTAAAAAAAGGAGCTTTGGGAAGAGATCAAAGCCTTCTGGCCGGAGGGCTTGTCTTAACATCTCACGATTCTAATTAAGAGGCGGCAGGAGGGAATTTTCCCAGGGGGGCAGATTAATCCTCAGCTGCAGGGTTCATTGCACTTTCCTCTGAAGCTGCTGCAGCTGGCCAGTCGGACGCAGGACATGGGGCTCTGATTGGATCCAGTCTGGCTCGATTCCGAAAAGAGTTCTACAGCTGGCGCTGATTAGCTGTGCAGGCCCGGGGCTTCTGCTCTCTTTCTGCCATGAGTAAGGGTGATACTGACATTTCCCACATTCCTGTTCTGATGAAGCTCAATGATCTATTCCAAGGCACTGGGCAGGCCAGAGGTGGGGAGATTGGTTTGCATGAAGAAGGGATGTATGTAAGAGGCACGGGAAGGGCATTCCTATTTTCCGGAGATGGTGAGAGTGGAGACCAGCTGTATCCTGGGGCTCCCAGCAAGGCACCCATGTGGTTAGTCAACAATTAAAGGGCGAGACAGAATTCTGGGCTGTTATTACTCATTGGAGGCTGGGTTCTGCTCTAAGACACGCCGGCATAAATCAGGATGAATGTCACTGAAGCCCACAGCCTCAGCTCCTGCAAGTCAGCATCACTACAGATTTCAATGGCGCTGTGATGATTTACACCACATGGGGATCTGGCCTGCTGACCTCAAAGGAGCAACTCCAGCTTATGCCAGCAAGGGATCAGACCCACTAGACCAGAGGTCTGCAACCTGCAGCTCTTTAGCTGCCCCCTTGCAGCTCTTGGCTCCGGGCCCCACCCTGCCACCAGGGAACACTGCGGGGGGCCCACTCCTGGTTCCGCCCCCCCCCCTTTCCTCCCCACCAGGGTAGCATGCAGCAGGTGTCCTGGCTTAGCTACTTGGCTATTGAAGGAATTTTAAAAAATGGCTCTTCTTATCTTTTGGATTGCCAACCCCTCCCCTAGATGCAGAGCAGCGTAGTGTCCAATCAGGACCAGATTAAGATATGCCGAGGCCCTAAACTATGTCAAGATTCAGAGGCCCCATACCATAAAACATAAAGAGGAAAAATGTGTACTATATTACAACAGAAAGGGTAATGAGAAAATAAATGATAAACCGTCCCATTGTCTCATCTTGAGGTCTGAGGTCAGGTTGGGCAACCTGTGGAGGATACTAGTCCAGCAGTCCTAGAAGGGAAATTGATGGGATTGGGTGTGGATTGGGATGGGGAGGTCAGGGTTCAGAATTCTGGCAGTGGATTTTATATGAAAGGTTGTTTAAGCCAAAGCAATTTCAGTTATGATCAATCTTAGTTATTTCTGACATATTTAGGGGCCCCTCATAATGTGAGGCCCTAAGCCATGGCTTACTTGGCTTGTGCCTAAATCCGGCAAGGTGTCCAGCCCATAGCTCGTTTTGCTCCATGGTGCGTGCTGGTGTATTAGTGTTAATGGTCTGTTACTGTAGGGTTGCTGGCGAACAGTGGGGCCGTGCACTCTGCTTACTGCATTTGTAACAACCCAGGGCACACGTGCAGCATTTTTAATCCATGTATCTTGGAACGCTTAACCCCGTCGGTTGACCATACATTGCTTGTTATTGTAGGGTTGCACATGTGCACCAGTTTGTTGTTATGAAGCTCCTTGGTGTGAGCTCTGGGGCCACCTGCACCAACACAGGGCAGCTCCAGAGCTGGATTCTGCTTTGTTATTGTAGGGTTGCCAGAGCTGCATGCAGGTTCTAGTTCCAGACTGGCAGCTTCAATTTACCCACAGTTCAGTGCGTGTTCACCCAGCACCAGGTTTGTTCAGATCTCACAGCCAATAAGGCACCCAAACAGTATTGTGAGGGCCTGATCCTGCTCCCAGTAAAGTCAGTGGGTGTTTGGCTGCTAACTTCCACGCACAGGACTGAAAGAGGCAGGGGGGTGTCCATCAGAGGGCAGCAGGGCTCCACTACACATCTTTCATCTCACTGGCAGCTGAGGCTCGGTAACACCAAATGGGCTATATGGAGGATGAGCAGGAGCCAGGACAACGGAAATCCTGAAAGGAAAGTTAATCTTGCCCCCTTTATTAAAGCCAGCTGCAAAACCCCCTTGGATTTCAACAGGGTCAGGATCAGGCCCCGCCATGGGCACGCCCTCCAAGTTGTAGCAGTGTCTGACAGCAGCATCCAAGATCCACATGCTGTACTCGCTGCACCCTGCAAATTCAGGCTCCATCCAACTTTCCAGGCACAGAGCAGCCCATAGACCATAAATCAGGGAATGGGGACAAGAGGTGCTCAAATGACCCAGCTGGACTTGCTAAACAAACATGTTTGAATGAAACAATTAATAGATTTTTTTTTTACCCTCTGAGGAAGGCGCAAAGAAAATATAGACATGGAGAGCAAACAAAGAGGGGAAACGGTCTGGGAACAAAGGAACTCACTCCATCTCCATCGCTGGTGCTGCTATGGAGACCACACAGGGCGTTCCGTCAATGGAAGCCAGACGGTTTCTTTTTAAAATGTCAGGGTTTTCTTCTTAATTAGAACTATTATTATGCCTGGGCTGATTTTCGGAACACCCTGGTGGAGCACTGGCTTCCTGTCACACATATCCTGCTGTGCAATGCTGCTTAGGCTGGTAAATTTAGCCCCTGCTCCACCCCAGAGGTAGCTGCCTTACAACATTAACATTCTGAAAGCATTTTACCTTTCAAAGAGCTGTGCAGCCATGAGCTAATTACAGCTCCCAATGCCTCTGAGAGGGAGGGAAAGGCTCACCCGGGGTATTTCTGTTTTACAGATGGGGCACAGACAGAGGGTCAATGGCCCAGATCCTTCAAGCCACTGAGGCTCCTAATTCCCAAAGGGATATGACAAGGGCTGCACAGTGAGTCAGTGGCAGATCTGGGATTAGTACCCAGGGCCTCTTGCTTTTATAATACCACCGATGGGCTGCAATCAACAATCACATTTATTATCATGATGCCACCTCTTTGCTCTACGCACTGCACATTCACAGTGAGCCTGAAAGCGCTTATAATTTAAATAGCCAAAGGATGGGAGAAAGGGATACAATACACAAGCAGCCAATGGGGGATAAGGTGACTTGGTCAGGTCATGCAGGGAGTCAGTGGCAGAAAAGGAAACTGAAGACAGGCCTGTTTAGTGCCCAGCACAATGGGGCCCTGGACTCTGACTGGGATTCTTAAGTACCACAGCAATACAAACACATCACTGTTAAACTTACACACACACACCCCGTTATCCCTCGAGGCAGGCCAGTCAAGCCCCTGGACCTTCCTCCTGGCTAGAAAAGCCCCACACAGTCTGACTTTGGGCCAAGTCTCTTCCACTCCCGTCAAGCACCATTTTCGGCTGGCTACCAATGTTGTGCAGGGCGCTGTACTACCCCAAGGAGCTTGTGCCCTGGCTGCCGCACGGCTCTTTCCGGCTCCTGTTTTAAACACTACCTCGTCCACGCAACATCCCCCTCCCACCCTTGCCCCTGCCAGCACTGTTACCTGTCTGGGCCATATATACCCCGGGTTCATCCGCAGACCTCGGCCACTGAGTTTTCACTTTCTGATTCTCTTCTGTGTCATCGCCTGCAAGGAGGAGAGTGAGACACTGGTGAAAAAGTAAAGGGGTTGGGGGGGAGGTTGTACCCCATACAGATTGCTGGGGCTGCTAGCGTGGTCTGTGGGAGCCAGTTACAGCAGTCGTACACCAGGGGAACCCACCCCACCCCACAGCCACTAGTGGGTCCTTTATGCCATGAGCCGGGGGTCAGAATTGCACTATTAGCCCCATTTTACAGATGGGGACCCAAACACAGAGAGATTGCCATGATTCACCCACAGTTGTAGTGAACAGGGGCAGAAGTGAACTGGGAAGAAAACTCAGGACTCCGAGTTGCCAGGGCAGCGGTCACGCCACTAGACCAAAGCCATAAGTGTTTTCTTTTAGTGCTCTGGCTTCCCCTGCCCTCTCTCTTCCTTTGCCTCATGCCCCCTTCTACCACACCCTCCAACTGCCCCAGTGCACAGACCTCGCCAGATTTCCCACAATGCTAACAAGCCCCTCAAACGACTCACAGTGCAGGCGCTGGGCTAGAGAAGGCCGACAGGAGACAGCGCATCTGCCTCAGTGCAGAGCACACCCCATTTCACAGCCCAGCTAACCAGGCGCACGCCCAGCCGCCAGAGCAAGAGAGGGACAGAGTGGCAGAGGAGAACCTCCGCAAAAAGCCAGTGGCAGGCCTGGCTCGTTCTGGAGAAGTTAGCTGTGGCAAAGGCCCTGGGTGTCTGCTTATCTCCCCAGCCAGCACACAACAGCCCCCCACAGCTGTGTCCCCTGCTGTGGGGGCTTCCACCACATCCCACAGGCCCTGCATCTCACCAGTCGTTAATGATGCCCCATGCCTGTATTCAGTCAACATTTTCCTTTGATCAGTTTTGCCCATGTCTCCAGGCACCTCTCCCCCTGCAAATTCTTCTCCCCTCTCAGGGCGTGCCCCCTTTCAAAATGCTTTCCCTACCCTGCCCCACCCCCTGTGCCTACCTCCCCAACCTCATCAGCTGCAGATCACCATGGCTATGTCTACACTTGTAAATTTAAGTCGACTTAGGGGGGAACTTACAAAGACGACCTAGAGCGTCCACACTGGACGCCTTGGTCGACTTGTATGGGCTAGGGGGACCTTGGGCAGGTCCACGGTGGCGGGGGGGG